>OU612059.1:107936312-108066312 GCA_914767635.1 Melanostoma mellinum
CAGTATCGTTTCAAAGCAGATAGGGAGACGTTTAACGTTTAAAACGTTCGTCATCAAGTGCAGACGTGTTTTTAATCCGCTCCCTTTATTGAGTCTTTTCTTAAATTTGTCATTTCCCATTCAAATCAATCAACTCATATTTTGCAAAATGACTAAGTGCAACGCGTGCAATATTAACCTGGCTACCGACAATAGCATGCCCCAATTAACGTGCGGTGGTTTATGCGGTAGGCTTTTTCACCTAACGCATGCTGGTTTGAGCAAACGATCGCTGACCTACTTTGGTGAATATAGTTTACGGTTCGTGTTTTTTTGTGATGAATGCAGGAAAATATCACTGTCCCACATTTTAAAAGCTATTAAATTTAACAATGACTCGTGCAGTGACGAAATAAATAAAAATAATGATAAGTGTCGCCAAATTTTAAGTGTAATGAGCAAATTTGATGACCTAATAAACTCAAACGATGAAATTCACTGCCGCCTCTCTTAACTGACCCGCGCAATTAACAGTAATTCGAGTGATTTAAATAAAAAAATTGTCGATACTAATAATACCTTTGATGGGATCATTTCTCTCATTATCTCTGCCATTTCTAAAATAAATCTAGATGGACAATTAACTACTCTTCGGGATGAAGTACTCCGATCGGGTAACAAAAAAATGGTTTCTATCAATTCCCTTAAACCTCACCAATCTGACGATGCCTCATTTTCATCACTAATTGACGATGACTTAAAACATATCTCCAGTTTTTCGGTTGATTTCGCGATGACCATGGACACCGTCAAAGTGTTGATAGATACTGTGTAAGCATCTCAAAGCTTATATCAACAATGTGCCCTCGTGCTCGTTTAATGTTTCTTTACATCATGAGCTACAATTTTGTTTCCCGGTCAAAAATCGTAAGGAAGTGGTATAGGCAGTTGAGAACGAATCTCACCTCCATAATACCACTTCACCATCTTTACCCTCCACCCCCATAAATACCGATCCTGTGTTACCATCATCATCTTGTACCTTACCTCCTTCTGCATCACTTCTATCAAAATTTGGGACTACCTGGACTAAAGCCGAATGGAGTAGCAGACTTAGGGCCAGTTGCTCAATCGAATCATAAATTTAAGTTCTACATAAAGTTTTCATTTTTGTATGAGACGTTCCGGAATTCTTAAGTTCTACATAAAATCCCCATACTAAAGTAGAACTTTATGAAGAACTTAAATTTATGATTCGATTGAGCAACTGGCCCTTAACAAGTTGAAAAATACCAACACAATTGCCCTTCCCTTGAGAAACACTCATCGCAAGGCCAACAAACTTTGGACCACCACATAACATTTTTATAGAAGTATAAAGGGCCCCATTTTCAAAAAGTGCCCAGGGCCCCCAAAAGGGTGAGGACGGAGTGTTCTTGGGTAGCTGTTTGATAGGAGACAATAAAAGACACGTTGTAGTACCCATAATAAATACACATCAACATGAAATCAAGATAACACATATCGAGCTGGAAATGGCCCCCCTAAAAGATTTTTTTTTTTTTTTTTTTTTGCATTTCAGAGACTAAGTAGTACTGAGCTTAGAACAAGCTCATATGTACATACTTATATACGCTCTTCATCATGAATGCAAGTGTTAGTATAACACCAACACCAGCACATAGAGAACGTAAGAAAAGTAAAAACAAAAAAAAGACATTATAACAAGAACTATCAAATAAATATTACAAAATTATCTTCAATAAAGTACACTATAAAATAAATAAGACATACAAAATGTGATATAATAAACAAAAACATACAAAATGTGATATATAAACTAAAATTAATTGAAACATGCAAACATGCAAACATGCAAACTAAACTTAAGAAAGTGGAGCACTGGTTTTTAACAAATTTTTTAAACTAGATTTACTTAAGTTGAAATCAATTAAACATGAGTTAAGATTAAAAAGTCTACCCATACGAGTCAATGGCTCATTCATGCCATAATTCGTTCTATGGTAAGGGCAGTATATTAAAACTAAGTTGCGCAGGTGGTAAGATCCGCCTCGAAAGTTGAATTGAACACAAGAAAGTAACTCAGGTGCATCAATATGTCCGGTAATAAGTTGATGAAAAAACACCAGATCGTTAATGGTACGCCTTTGAGATAGAAGTTGCATATGTAATAATTGGATTCTATGCTCATATGGTGGTAAATCGTAAGGGCTTTCCCACGGAAGCCCTTTAAGAGCGAATCTTATGAATTTATGTTGTACTGATTCAATTCTTGAGTTGTGTATTTCATAAAAAGGGGACCACACTTGAGAAGCATACTCTAGATGAGGTCGTACTAAACAATTGTATAGAGCAAGGGTAACATATGGGTCTTGAAACTCTTTTGACCATCTTTTCATAAAACCAAGCATACTATTGGCCTTACTAACGATGTAGCTGACATGTTGATTAAAGTCAATATTGAAACTAAAATACACGCCAAGATCCTTAAAGCATTTCACTTGACTCAAAATATTATTGGAAATAGAATAACTTGGGTTGCTAGGTTCCTTCTTTTTAGAGAAAGTCATGCTTTGGCATTTATTGGGGTTTAGGTTGAGCCCGTTTTTAAAAAACCAAACTGCAAAATGATTAACATCGGATTGGAGATGAGAGCGATCAAGCGAACCAGTTATCTTTTTAAAAATTTTCATATCATCAGCAAAAATTAATATTTCACTGAAGGAAATGCAAGACGCAACATCATTGATAGCTAAAATAAATAGAAGAGGTCCTAAATGACTTCCCTGAGGTACACCTGAGCCAGCATTAAAAGGGTGGGAAAGGATATTACGGAACTTTACTTGGTATGATCTCATAGATAGATAAGAAAGTACCCAATCAGTGAACACAGGTGGGAAGCCCATTGCCTTAAGTTTGAACAGAATAATATTGTGTGAAAGTTGATCGAAAGCTTTAGAAAAATCCGTGTAGATGCAATCGAGCTCATTACCATTTTCTAGTGCTAAGGAACATTTTTGAAGAAAACATAGCAGGTTTGTGACAGTCGATCTATTTTTAACAAAACCGTGTTGCTGTGTGCAAATAACGTTTTTTACACTGAAAGCCAGCTGGTCACATACTAGTTGTTCAAATAGTTTAGGAATGCTAGAAAGTTTGGCAATGGGTCTATAGTTTTTTATATCACATTTGTCCCCTTTCTTAAAAACTGGAGTGAAAAATGATCTTTTCCAAAGTAGAGGGAATTTACTAGATTTCAAAGAAAGTAAGAACAAATATTGTAACGGGTATGCTAAGCATGACCTACATTTTTTTTAGTACAATGGGAGGAATGCCATCCGGCCCGGAAGAAAAATCGTCATTTAAGGTTTCAAGACTCCAAAAAAGTTCATCAATTTCAATAACAATGTTATTAAAGCATACTTGATTACAGTTGCGAAGATAACTGAAGAAATCAGCATCAATGTCAACAGTAGTATCGCAAAATGAGCTGCGAAACTGGTCAGCAAATGCATTACAAATATCAGAGATGTTCTCATAAGAACAGTTCTCATAAACAAAACTAGCTGGATAACCATCTGATTTTTTCTTTGAGTTAACAAACTGCCAGAACGTTTTTGGATTTTTTTTAAAAGAGTATCCCATTCGGTCAATATAATTTGAATAAAGATTTTTAGAAAGTGTCTTAAATTCTTCAAAAAGAAAAACGTAAAACTCATAGTCGGAAACGGAATGAGTTTTAATATAAGTGTTCAAAGCTTTATTTCTTTTATTTCTTAAGATTTTCAACTCTTTAGTATACCATGGATGGTTGGAGTCAGAATTTTAAAAAAATTTTTTAGGAATTGATTTTTCTATAATAGACATAATTAATTCACCACAGAGCAAATCGAAATCAGCTTTGCGATAGTCAAACACATAGGAACAATCATGAGAGTTACTATTAGTGTGGATTTCACCACTCAAGTCAAGAAAAATATTCAGAGGTGGGTGGTAGTCATCTATGTTAGTTTCATCAAGGCTAGGATCAGTAATACCGAAACTAGATTCAATAACAACGGTACTAACAGAGTCTGAAGAGAAGACCAAATCGAGAATTCGATTTTTAGAGTTTTTGATACAGCTTACTTGCCGTAAGTCGGTTGATGTTAAATTATCCAACAACATTAATTCCTGTTGAGGTGAAGTCAAAGATGGTTTAAAATAGGTTTCATCTGAAGATGGTAACCATTGAATATAAGGTAAATTAAAGTCACCTAAGAACAATACATAATTTTCAACGCACAGCAATTCATTAATATAATCTAAAACTAACGTTAATTCTTTATAAGATGAAGCAGAGCTCTTTGGTGGAATATATGTATTAATGATATAAACAATTTTTGATTTGATTGTGACTTTGACACATAATACATTTACAGTTAAATCAAATGGAAAGGTTATAAGAGAAGACATATATTTGCTACGAACAGCAGTAAGTACGCCACCTCCAACTTCCGAGGGTTTATTGTAGGTACGATCTTTTCTATACACTAAGTACTCACGGTCAAACAATTCAGTATCTAAAATGGCAGAGTTAAGCCAAGTTTCAGTCAGAGCAAAAATGTCATGAGAGAATGCTTGAGAGTTGTTATAAAGATTGGCAGTTTTACTGCGAAGCCCTCTTACATTTTGGTAGAAGAGGGAGATACTTTCAAGTTTTTTGATCCCTTATTTACGTTACTTTTGGTATGACGAGCTGAAAATTCTTTAATAAGAGTATCAGGCGGCCAAATCTGAGGGTTACAAATAGCGTCAAAAAGCGTTGGAGAAACAATAATCTTAAAAGAAGCCACATAGTTGTTTGGCTTACTTATTTTATTACACCTAACAAACGAATCGTTTGTGATGCATTTATTAGTTTTAAGGTGGAAAATTATGTCTTCTGGAGTAGTATCCGATTTGAGACGAGATATAAATATAGTCTTTGGTTTAGGCACTGATTCCACAAACCGTGGGGGTCTATCATGATCAGATATTATAATAGCCTCATTGTTCGAAACCATAGGGGCGACAGATTCGATTGGATTAGGTGAGTTTGGAGAGCTTAAAGTGACTATTTCAGTCGTGTTTGAATTATAAGGCTCAATTGGACTAGGCTGAACAGAAGAGCTTAAGTTGAGTATTTCAGTCACATTTGAGTTAAGAGGTGTAGCTATATTGCTTCGCAAACCACTTCGTTTCGTACCAACAATTACAGAGGACACGCTGTCCTGTTTATTCTTCAAACCATTACTAGATTTTAAAGATTGGTAGGAATTAGAAGGAATAGGAGGAAGTTGAGAGTTGAAGTCGTCAGTAGAGGTAGAAATATCTACCGAGTACTGGGCGCTAGAGAATGAGTTGACATTAGCAACTGCTATATTAAAACAGCTTGAAATTTCATTAAAACCCTTTGATATTTTTGCTATATCATTTTTAAATGATTCTAACTTGAAGGCTAATTGAGAAAGAGAAATTTTTCTACAGTTGCTGCAGTACCAAAAAGCAATTTTCGATGCAGTAACTTTTTCAATAAATGCACTAGTAGAACCAACGCATTTTGCATGGAAGGCCTTGCCACATGGGCCAAAGCAGGCAAAAAGTGGGTTGTTGTTGGAGCTATCAATGCACTTGTCTGCTGCGCAATTCATTTTCTAATTTAAAAATTTCTGAACAAATCAAAATGAAAATAGCAGAAATAATAAAAAAAGAAAGAAAAAAAATAAAAAATAAATTTTTCAAGGGAAGTACCGGGATTGATCCTGAGTTATTGAGATTCAAAGTCGAAGCTCCTAGCACCTGCGCTGAAGAATATATTGAAATAGAACGTGTAAAATTATGATAAAAAAAATTTTATATTTATTTAATAAAGGAGGTAAACGTGTAAATTGTGAACAAAATATAAAATGAATAAAGAGAAAAACACTCAAGAGTAATTTTTGTTTATTTTTTTTTTTTACTTAGGTGGATAACACTCAGATTAGTGGTAAACTACGATCTTAGAGAGATTGAAGTAGGAAAATGTAGGTATGTAGGAAAGTTTATTACACATGCAATGGCTTACCAAGAATAATTTAACAAATAACTTCACGAAAGCATAAATACCAAATAGACACAACACTATACAATGAGTTATTAGTAAGAATTAACAGGCTGTTATTAAAGAAAAAACTGATAATGAACACAATTAAATAAAAGGTTAACTATCAAAAAAATGAAAAAAAAAAAATCGGAGCTAATTTACACGTAAACCAACACAGAAAAAACCAGTGATGCCACTCAATATACAACTAAAACTCTATGAACTTGTTTTTTTGATTTTGCTTACCATTGTCCATAGCCGATAATATTTGATTAATTTATATTAAGTTAAACACACTAAACAAAACTGAATTAATTATAGCCAACAAAATTTTGATTCGTTTAAAACTGTAAAAATCATAACTTTGAAGCCTTGGCTCGGTCACTAACTTTACATGAATGATAATGATAAGCTTATAAAAAGAAGTGGGAGAGCATATACTAACCAAATATAACGAGAGAAACCATAACTGTAATTATTTTAAAATATGAGTTTTGGGCATGTGTCCCATACAATGGCCCCAGTGTGCGTCGGCGTACGCTATTGCTTGCGTTAAACTACCTATCAGATCGCTGGTGTAAATGCTTAAGAGAATCGGCGAGTTGACCGCTCCCTGTTGAAGACCGTTTTTGATTTCGAATGTGGGGGTAGAAGTTACGTTGCCATTTTTCACAGCGAACTTTCTACCGTTGAGCATATCATTAAGCATATACAACATTGGTTTACTGATGCCTAGTCTGGTGAGTTTTAGATACAAACCTTCTAACCATACGCTTTCGAAGGCCTTCTCTAGGTCCACCAGAACAGCACCCGTGCATTGTTTCTTGCATTTGTTCCATTGGATGTCTGAAACGAGTTTGGACGCGGCATGAATGGTGTCATGTCCCGCTTTAAACCCGAACTGATTATCCGGAATGATGTTGTTGTCCGCAGCCCATTTGGCTAAAGATCTATTAATGACTTTTTCGAATACCTTGCTGATTCTTGGAAGAAGACTTATCGACCGGAGATTTGCCGGATTGGAGTTGTCTTTCCCCTTTTTCGGTAGAGGATGCACCACAGCTGTCTTCCAACGCACTGGATAAAATGAATTATTCAGCGCCTTGTTGAATAGTGTGGTATAAATGTCAATAGCCTCAATCGGTAAGTGTCGTAGTACAATAAATACCATCGACACCTGCTGACTTCTTATTCTTCATGGAATCGAAGATGAGCTGGAGCTCCACCTTCGTGACGAGCAAGGGACTGGGTCCCGTTCTTTCGGCGATTATGGTGTTTGCCAAGAAATCGTCATCAAACCCGGTGAAACCGCGGTTCTCGGATCGCCAAGTTGTTATATCGTTCCTCAGGTAGAAATATTGAACGAAGGCTCTGTTCTCCAGGTCGTGATTCGGCCGAGTGTAAGCATTCACCTTATACACTTGCTGGAAAGCAGCACCGACTGTTTTTACTTTCTCCTGCGGATCTTCGATTATAAAGAAGTCATCGTCCAAGATGGCCTCCTCTCGATCAATTTGCGCAGTCAAAAGTACGTCTCTGTTCTCTACTGTCCTCTGGAGCTTAAGACACGGGAGGTCATTCTGATTCTTGTACCTAAATATCTTATTAATTTGAGGGAACATACTCGGGTCACTAGAGTTAACGGCCCGAATTTTGTTGTCCCAGTACGAATTAATAGATAACCTGTAGTTTTCCTTGATCAGGGTGTTGACGTTTTTAATAGACGACTTCAGTGTCCTAATCTCCAGGTCGTGGGGGTCTGTAAAACGTCTGTACATGTTTTTAAGTCTTGTTAGTAGTCCACTTTTCTGTCTGTGCAGTGCGTCTATCGTCCGGTTGCTGTATACGTTGTTTTGGTCGCGTTCTTTGTATTTCGGTATTGTCCGTTGCATAGTTCGTTTAATAATATCGTCCATCTGTTGCAAGTTTTGGTCAATTTCTGTGTTGGTCATATTTCTGTTATTTGGTTGGGCTATATCACACGAACGTAGTTTTCTTGATAGTACATTGGTGAAGCGTGGCCACCACATTCTTCTGTAATTGTAGGAGTGCGTTGGGACGAATTCATCCAACTCCACCAGCTCGTTCGGAATCTGTATTACAGCAGCCAAGCAGTGGTCACTATCGTACTCGACTGTCTGTAGGCAAGTTCGCGCGTGATAAACCACTTTGTCTGTTACTGTGAGTCTTATATCGTATAGCATAAGGTCCAGAAAAGAGTCGCTCCTTGGGAACGATGGTCTATTAGTAGCCAGCAGGTCGACACCATACTCAACGCTGCACAGATTAGATTAATCAAGTTATAAATATGATTATCTCTTAAATTATTAGTTTGGTTTCCCCAATCTTCATGTTTGGCGTTCAGATCTCCGTCCAATATGAAATAGTTCTCTTCCAAGCCCAGTTTGAGTACCCTTAAAGGAATTTCAAGCTCTGAAATAAAATTGGTAGGCTGCGGAGCCCAAGGCGCATAGGCCGCTATCATAAACACCCGCTTCCCTTGAGTGAGAGAGATGCAAATGACGCATACCTCAAGCGTTTTGAACTTACGCAAATCATTGTTGTATATAACTTTATAATTAATGTCTTTACGTACGAAGATGGCAACACCGCCTCCTTGAGTAGAGTCGGGTCTGTCCCTTCTTACGATATTGTAATTGTTATGAGTCAATTTATGTTTCTGGTTTAGCTTGGTTTCGCTAGCCAAAAACACATCCGGACAGTGGTCTTTCAACAACTGGAACAAACTAGCTCTACGTTCGATCCTAATCAGCGAATTTACGTTCACAGCTAGGATCCTAAGGTGCGTCCTCGGCAGCGCGCCCTTAACCATGATGTTGCGCTTGGCCAGGCAGCAAAGAGTAGAGGTGATCTACTCTTACGCCTTGCTCCCTTATCTGACTTTATAGTCCTGTTAGTTGACCTTGAATGCTCAGCAACAAGGCCACAATGTCGGGCTGAAACACCGGCGCCTGAGGCACTTTTACCTGTGAAGCCACCGGTAGTCGGGCCTGTATCGTATTTGCCCTCTCTTTTGCCACGTTAGCGTAAGAGATATTGGGATTTACGATATTATTTCGTGTTGGAGCTTGTCGTACGGGACGACTTTCTTTATCTTTCTGCCTGACCTGTTTTTCCCGTATAGCCTGGACCTTAGGGCAGCCCCGATAATTTGTAGGGTGCCCCTCGTTCCCGCAAATAACACACTTCAGCTGAGTTAAATCTTCGACCCGCTCTGTCCCTAACCTGCATTCTCCCCTGTTGTGGGTTTCGGCGCATTTCACGCAGCGCAATTGGCTGCAGCGTGACCGAACCTTTGGCAGCGCATGCATTGCAGCATGTCGTCGTGCCTCTTTAATTTTTCCCAGTGTATGACCTGGTAGTCTAGGACAGTAATATTTCTCAGACTCTCCAGTCTATTTTGGGGCGATAACGATACTAGAAAGATTGGCAGTTTATGCCCCTCCCGCATGGACTTGACCGTAGTGAATGGCTTGACTCCGATGAATTCGAGGTCATCGCTCGCTTTAACGCGGAGCTCATCAAGGAGCGCCTGTGGTTCCGTGTAGGAACTAATGCAATTCAACAATACCGTTTTGGGCTTTTCACTCCTAGGCGTGAAGCTGAAGAATTCAGCTGTCGCCTCCTTCAGACATTCCATAACTAATTTGTAGTCGGCCAATGAAAAACATTGAACCGAATAGCGTCTTTGACTTTCGTTTATTATTTTTATTTAAAACTTATTATTTGTGGCCGACTACATACCTGTTTTACGTCCTGCAGGTCGACCTTGTAGGATCTAATCGGTGGCACTTTTTCTGACTTGGCTTGTGGTTGTTGCTGGTGTTGCTGTTTAGCTGCTCCTGGTGCTGCTGTTGATGTTGCTGTCTGTACTCTTTCTGGCGCTGCTGCTTTTAATGTGTGTGCGGCGCGCTCTGGTGCTGCTGCCACTGCCAATTTACTGGCCCCCGATGTGCTGGGACCTGTTGCTGCCGCACCTGCATATGTTTGAGCAGATCTTGGTGGCTGAGTTTTTTGCTGCTGCTTTTGTTGTTGTTGTTGTTGTACCCTTTGTGGCTTGGGTGAGGATATTTGTCCCTTTGTTGCAGTTTGCTTTGGCTGCTGCTCTTGTTTTTGTTGTTGCTGCTGATTTAGCTGATTCTGTTGCTGTTGTTTTCCGTTTTGCTGCTGCTGTTGTTGTTTTTGCTCTTGTTGTTGTTTCTTTTGCTGCTGTTGCTCTTTTTTGGCTTTAGCCTCTGCCTGCCGGCTTGCTTCTTGCTTTTTTCTTAGGCGCTGCAGGAATGGCTCCATTTTTTTCTTAAGGCATTCAATTCCTTGCATGCACTCGCCAACTATTTTTTGGGCCTTTTCTGCCTCCTTTTCTTCTTCGTCCGAAGACGACCCTGTACTAAGTTCAGCAAACCTGTTGCTGTCCTCGGATTTGTACAGTACTTCACCATCATCAGACATAATATATTCTATATCGTCATCGGATGGTGAGGTATTTAAATTGTTTTGTTTTGTTTTTGCTGCTAAGGCCTTCTCTGACTGCCTCTCGCTTCCCTCAGCTTGCAGCATAGCTGAGGTGCCTGATGCTCTTCTCTTCACCAGGTTGGGGATAGCCTTTAGAGACCGCCTCCGCTTTTGCGGTACCTCTTTTTGTTGTGGTTTTGCTGTTGTTGTCGGTGATAATGCTGTTATCGGATCGGTTGATTTTACAGCAACCTCACCCGATGTATTCGAAGAGGCATCTTTCGATGCCCCTTCCTTCTTCTCTTTCATCATCTGCTTTTCCTCCCAGTCGATGACGTTCTCTACCTCACGGTTGTGAAAAAAAGCTTCCAAAATTTTCGTCGAGTGGGATTTGATCCCACGACCCTCGGATTGGGAAGCCGCCACTCTACCACGCTGCTAACTTTTCAGTTATTGAAGCGATATCTTATTTTGCACTTTTACTTTGCACACACTTGAAAAAATACTTTAATCACACTGTCTCTGCTGAAGTCTTTCTTGAGCGAAAGTCAAAGATCGACTGTGCTTTGAATGTTTTTGAAAATGATAATTCGCCACGGAGTCAGGTAGAAAGGGCCAGATTTGTTTTTGATTTCAGCTTGATGCATGAGAAACTTTGGTATGAGTTTTGGGATTCTGTTTATTGTATGAGTGATTGCTCTGAAGCTTATGATAAGATTATAATGGGTACATATTGCCACTCGAGTTATGAATTAAATTTCTGTAAAATATCCCGAGTCAGGTCGGTTCGGTTCTTTCCTGTGTGAAGGGTTAGAAAAAGTTTTCGGAACTCTAAGCACGCTCCTGTCAAAATTTTGACATCACTTTTACAGTATTCAATAAGTTCTTTCTCCATATCAAAATAATTATTTTGATGTTCTCAATACCATTTTAAGAAAATAGGACGTTCCTCCGTTCGCATAGTATCTGCACTGTAATATTCTATTGCTGGCAATGTTCCAATGTAATTTTCATTTTCTTTGGTATTGAAGAGATACGGAAAGTAACCTTTCTTTAAAACAGTAGGTAAGTCGAATGCTTTTGGTAGTTTCGATAAAGCCATAGGAAAATAGTTGATGGAGTCGAGAAATTTTAAGTTTCCTATTTCCATCAATATTATTTTTGTACCACGCATTATCAATCCTGGAAATAGATGTGTTTTTTCTAAAGCATAATTCAAAACGAACTGATGATCGTATGATTGACCGTTGTGAACAATTACAGTCACTTTTTTAAATTTTTTCCGAATTTCCAGTATATGTTAAATAAATTTAGATACAACGTCTTCTCCTTTTATAACGTTCATTGACATTCCACAATATTGACAGAAATCCAGGTCAGGAAATTCTACGCAGTGTGACTACATTTGATTTGAAACACACACAAGTTTGCTTATTGTTTTTTAATTAAACATTTTGATATTGCTCCAATTACCTTTTCTTGACGACTTTCGAGATCATAAAATACATATAAGTAATTTTCCAACTTAGGTGTTCTAGTATCAGGCAAAATAAAACACAAATGGTCTTTGGGTACATGTTTTGTACAGTTTTTGCAAATGAACTCTCCACAAACGTGTTCTCGACTTCCGACGTAGGATTTTAAACAAGCAAAATATCTTTTTATTTGCTCACATATAGTTTGTTGTTGTTCTGATGATGATGATGATGATGGGGTGCTCATTTTAAGGTTGTCATAGCACTCTGTTCCTTTGAAATTTCGATTGCAGTCGGGGCATACAATTTGATTCCGGGTTTCCTTACATTTTGGAGTACTCTGAGATTGCGAACAAACAGCAAGACATCCATAATGTTTACTCTTTGTATTGTAGGGTACATGGCAAACCTCACAGTAGAAAGTACAGCAAAATGCGGCAGTCAAAGATGTTATGACATTAAAATGATTATTATAATATAGTAAATATATTTTCTTTTCGTTGCTGTCATTTGAAACCCATTCGTAAATTATATTACGGCCCTTTGTTCTGTTTTCGTAAACAGTGATCTTGTAGTTTCTTAAATGAGTTTGAAATAATTTCAACTCATAAATTCCACATCCTCCTGGTGGTATTTGGATTCCAGTATCGCTCAGAAGTTTCAACGCTCTCTCAGTTTGGATTTTGCCTATATCTCTTCCGATACAAGCTTAATTGTACTCCTTGTCCGTGTACGCCATTGCTATAACCAGAGCTCGAGGCAAGCATAAATTATCCGTATTTTTCACACAAATTATTCCTCTGCGGTTGGCACACTCTTCGTTGAACGAATTGAACATGTAGGAAGGTTTTCTTCCCTCCCCAGCTGGCATTTCAATTGAAGTTACAGACAACGTAAAATCATCCGTACTTATGCCATCAGAATTGCTCTGGAATATTTTGGAAGTCATTTCCCAAACATCATCCATGCTGAGGTCTGAACAGGTTTTGTAGTTGATCCATCCACTTCCCCGCTCATGAGCAAAACTATTCCCCGAAAACGTTATTCCTACCTTGTCGGACTCATTAACCATATCTTCGATCGCATTTCTTATCCATGAAGTTGGTTCTTCGTGGCTTGGAATAAGGTTGATTTTAAAATCAATTTTTCGCCCTTTTAAACTGAAACGCTTAATTTTGGTAATGAAATCAGCCAAAATTTGAATACGCTAAAAATAAAAAAAAAAAACAGGGAAAACTTAATTTTTTTTAAAATTTTTATTTTATCTTAAATAATTTTTTTGCGAGTTTAGTAATTCACCTTCTGAATTTAAATAGAGTGTGGGCAAAATATGTTCTACCTCTTGAGTAATCACATCATGTTTAGGCTTCCTCCCTCTTCGGAGTTTCTGATGGTGTTGTTGCTGTTCTTGATGTTGCTGTTGTAGTTGTTGTTGTTCTTGGTGATGATATTGTAGTTCCTGCTGTAGTAGTTGTTGTTGTTGTTGCTGCTGTTGATCTTGTTGTTGTTGCTGCTGTTGTTGTTGTTTTTGATGTTGTTCTTGTTGTTCTTGTTGTTCTTGTTCTTGTTGATGATGTTGTTGCTCCTGCTGTTGATGATGATGTTGTTGTTCCTGCTGTTGTTGATGTTGTTGCTGTTGCAGTTGCTGATGATGTTGTTGCTACTGGTTTTGTTCCTTGTCGTGGAAGTCTATACTGAAGGAAGGACCTAAAGGCTCCACGACCTCCAGGCAGAGCGTGTGTAGCCCCGCGATATCTTCCTCATCCATTTGTGCATTGCACCGTTTAGGTCAGAATACCTAAAAATAAAAATTTTATATGAAATTGAAAAAAAATTTGCTTAAACCTACCACAAAGTCGTCTAGTTCGACTAAGATTTGAAGACCATATGCGGTCTTTATCCTTTTCGCTGAGGAAATCGGAAATTTCTTCCTCTGGACCATCTTGGACAAACTTAGTATCGGCTTCCGAGCTGGTGGTGCCGACCTATCTTTCATGTTCACTGCCGACTTGATTTTTTTTAAGAAATTTGACATTTTTGTTAAATATTTTCTGGTGTGTTATCTAAACGTAACGAACTGAAAACTGAATTAAGAATTCATAGTATGGACTGGCAAATTTGGTCATTTCCCCTAATATGAAATTTAGAAAAAATCGAAAAACTACCAATCCCATCACTCACTGCATTATTTAACCTGCCTTTCCCCTTTTCCAATTTTCAACCAAATAAAACATTTCCTTAACAGATTATTTTCAGAATCCTTTGTTGATTTATTCACTATTTATTCACTTCACTATTTAGGGATACCAATAGATTACCTATCAAACGACTTTGCAGTCATAAATTTGCTCGTAGAAAGGAATTTTCTAAAAACCACTTTCATTCGTTCTCACAATCTACACTTTTTTTTATTTACACATATCCAACATTCCTTTACCTTTAACTTCACTCTTTACACCTTTTTCAATTTTCTAACAAACAAAACATTTCCTTAACTTTTTATTTTCACAATTCTCTTTTCATTTATCCGTAGATTTTAATACTCGACTTCACGACATGGTGTCCCGTGTCGATCCCTTACAAACAACCATAAACAACATTACATTGGTTTTTATCACTCACTAATAAAATCATTAATTTGTACACACATTCTATTCCTCCTACATTTACCTTTTTTCAAATTTTCAAATATTCAAACGTTTAACGGATCGGTCCCAAGTGCCTACTTATGTGGTAGAAACAGTTTTGTAGAACAAAACCAGTGCTCGGCGAACTGTTTTCAAATTGAGCTTGTAGACTCCTTAAAGTACTTAGTGCATGCACAGTCGATCAAACCTTACATGAACCTTATAACTCGTAAGATGTATTTACTGAAGCCTTTCTGCTCATAGAAAGTTTTAACAATGATCTACTACGGACTTACGCAGTCGAAGTTGCAGTATGGTATAGTGTCTTGGGGAGGCGCTTATATGAACACTCTTAGACCACTATTGATTGCACAAAAGCATTTAATACGTATAATTTGTGGGAAAAATCGGCGTACTGAAAGCTGGCCGCTATTTCGTAAATTAAGAATACTACCCTTGCGGCATCTTTATGTTTTTAAAGTTTTGAAAGAATTTTTCAGAAAAAGTGGTAATATTCCATCAAGGAACTCCTCAATATACAGTTTACGTGTCAATGATCTAGCACTTGTTAGTATTTTATTCCACACAAAACTCACTTCATGAATTTTTATTTAACAACACCAAATATTATTTTTAATAATCTTTTTATTGAAATACGAACTACCAACAATTTTCATTATTTCCTGAAAAAACCAGAGAGTGGCTTTTCACTAAGAGCTTGAACGACATTGGGGCATATGCATAAGGCATAGTAAATGCTTTTACTGGCAAATTTCTATAGTATATACTATTTCACGTATGCATAAAACCATAGTAAATACTGGAAAAAAAGTATATACAAACAAAGTAAGTAAGGAAACAAAGTATTTACTGGTTTCGGATGAATTAAACCAGTAAATACTTTAATCGGTATGCATAAAAACTATTTTGTTCAAGTATATACTGGAATTTTTTCAAGCTTTTAAAAACCAACTTGAACATTTTCTAGTAAATACTTTTTCGTGTTAAATGTCCATTTTAGTCGGCAGTTTTATATCCAAGCGTTCGGTTGACTTATTTAATTTGAATGGCCGCTTTTTTACGAGTAATCGCAGAAAAAAATTATAAAGAGCGAAGAGATCCCGGCGATAGCAATTTCAAAATGCTTTACCGTTTTGAAAAGGGAAACGTTGAGTGGCTAAGCCAGTACTTTATCGGTAAGAAAATTTATTTAAAATTTAATGGAAATAAGAAATAACTAATTTATTCGTAGTTGAAAAATAATAATATTAATAGTAATAATAATAATAATAATAATATAAACATTTAGGTACTCAAACTGAAAAAAGAGCAGGTGCTATTCCCCTGATGAAGAGATGCGATTCATTTTGAGATATGTTGGGGATCCTGGATTTCAAGTTGGGGTTGGAGAAGACACAGGCTTCCATCAGAGTACTGTTTGCAGAACTGTGTATCAAGTGGCAAATTTAATTATTAGTAAATGTGGTTCTGGGATAAAGTTTCCATTATTATTTATTCTTTTTTTTAACTGTTCCTCTGTCAATAAAACATCAGTTTCGGCCTTAAAGTCGCAAATAAATAATTGTATAGCCTCAACCTTCGCTTTTTTTATGTGAGGCTGTTGGGACTTGCTCATAAGCACCTTATAAGTTTGAAGTAACTTAACAAACTCAAGAGCTGTTGAATTTTCTTTTTTTGACATACTTTGCATTTTGCATATATTTGCGACCACAATATTGAAAACACAATTTAAAATGAAGAAAATTGAAAATCAAAAACTATGAAAATTAAAAATGAACAAAAAACCATAGGAACGTAGTGATCGAAAAATAAAAAAAATCAACAAGTAGAAATATGTAAAGTAGAAAAAGCAAATTACAGTTTTATAGACCACTTATATGCTTACCTAGTACCTACTATCGATTTCCGATGAATTTGGTAGTATTTACTTGGATGAACCCAGTATATACTACTAGTAAAGTCTTACAAGTATAAACTTAATTTTATGCATACCAAATGAAGTAAATACTCCAAGTTTGAGCTTCTACTGGTAGTACTAGTATATACTATAACCATTATACTACTAGTAAGTACTTCTCTTTTATGCATATGCCCCATTGAATTGGTTTATAAAATTAAAACTTGAAATGCACTATGATGGTTACTACTATTTAACTTTTAATTGTTTTTTTTCTTTTTTTTTTAATTGCGTTTGTTTTCATTTAACAGTTTAATTTCTCTTTTTCTTTTTTTTTTTCGTTTTTTCTTCTAAAAAAGATAAATAAATTTAGGGCGGCCATTCAACTCTAACTTTTTATGTTACCGAACGGTCATGTTTTATTCTTTTTCATTTTATATCTTAATATTACTACTTTTTTCTTTTTGTAAATGAAAATTTTAACTAGAATGTAAGCGAAAATTGAATAAAAAATGAATAAATAATAATAATAAAAAAAATGCTTCCGTGACCAAAATAAACGTTACCAAGCTCTGGTTTTCTGTAGACTATTAACCTTCATTTCTAAAAATGAATAAAATGTTTTTTTTTGTTTCTGTCTATGAAAGCCTCAAATATATCAATGAAAATAAACTCACAGTTCGTACATCATGTGCATGCCAGTTCCGCCAACTTCACTTTGAGATTCTTATTGACATTCCAAATAAGTAATTTAAGATATGGAACTGTCTGACGTGGGCTAAGTTAGGTGGAAGTGGCTGTCAGCCAATGGAACCACAAAAGTCCATTGTGATACCACAGAGATCGGCAAGTTATTCACCTACTAATCTCAAAAAACCCGATGTGAGATTACCGAGTTCATCATTCATTAATCTTTCATTTCGAGACTAGCCGGTAGAACCACGCGGAACTTTTAATGTGTTTTGAAAAACTTTTATGGTCTATGTAAGCTAAGTCACTAGTATCGTCGAAGAAGAATTCACCGAGATGAGTTTTCTCCTATGAAGTAGTGCAGGGCATGAGCAAAGAAGGTTTTGAACTATCTGACCCATCAAGGATATCTTTACTTAAGGGGGATAGCCACTTTGTAGACCGAAAAATTAGTGGTTTCTTAAAAAAATATTTCAAATACATAGTAAGTTTTGGAGTTTTTGGATTGGGTTTTTTATTATTTTATTAAGTAAACATCGAATGATTTTTCCATATATTTTTATTGAAAACTAGCTGTGCCCGCGACTTCGTCCGCGTGGAATAGTGACTTTCAGCAGCATTTTTAACTTTTTAGGAAATGAAATTTCTAGCCTTAAAAATGGCGGTACATATTTCCAAAAAAAAAAACATTCAACCCCTATTACAACACCTTGTAGCCCTGTTTTGAGACCGTAGTTTTTGAATTCCCATTTCCGTTCCCGTGGGAATATAAAGATAGATATATATAGCCTTTATCCTTCCGCATGTTCTAGACCATCTCTGTAGGTAATTTAATAAAATCTGTTTAGTAGTTTGAACGGGAGACATACGAAAAACATACCGACATAGCTACATTCGCATTTTCAATATTAGTAAAGACTCCCGTTCCCGTGGGAATATGGTGACCGTTTTCGTGGGAATATGTGGATAAGTTAAGGTTAATGTTACTCCGGAATTATGGAGCATTCCAACGAAAAAAGAATTTTTCAAATCGGTGCTGTAGTGTTAGAGTTCCCGTATACGTTCCTGCTCCGTAGGAATATGGGGATGAATTAGTTTTTATGTTACTCGGGGATAGTGTAGCATTCTAACGGTGAAAGAATTTTTGAAATCGGTGCTATAGTGTCAAAGTTCCCGTATACGTTCCTGCTCCCGTGGGAATATAGGGAACCGTAGGAATATGGGGATGAATTAGTTTTTATGTTACTCGGGGATAATGAAGCATTCTTACAGTGAAAAAATTTTTGAAATCGGTGTTGTAGTTTCTTAGTTCCCGTATACGTTCCCGTTCACGAGGGAATTTAGGGATAAATTGTAGCCTATGTGTTATTCTGATATATAAGCTATATTATAAGAAAGTTTAATTGAAATCCATTCAGCAGTTTTTGCGTGAAAGAGTAACAAACATACATCCACACATACAAACTTTCACGTTTATAATATTAGTAGGATTATTAAATAGCTTTAACAATATAAACCAGGTGTGGCCAACTTGACTGGACCCAAGATCTCTTGTTCACTAACGAGACCCTGTGCGATCTACCAATTACATGCTATTAGAAATCTTAAATGAAACAGCATGTTTCGGTACACAATCATGTAGCATTTTTTATCTTACTAAGCGAAAAAACATAACTGTGAAAATTATACTTAGTACTTACTACTTAACTACTTATTTACCTACAAATATATTAGTGTGAGCATTGAGTCTGAGTATCTTCCACTAGTTTAGCATAATCTGGTTTGTAGTTGGAGATTGCCAGCCTTAAAGAACCCAATGTATAAGCGTCTGTCAAGCGAAAACGGTGTTTACTTTTTGTTTGCTTTAAGTAGGAAAACGCTGACTCGCATAAATTTATGTTGAACCTAGACACATTTCTTCAAATTTGGATATTTGTCGTTGGAAACCAATGCCCAGAAATCTTGACCAGAGGACGACCTTGCTTAAGAAATATTTCGCAGCGCAGAGTAATAATTCCGTTTTGAAACATCATGTGCTCCATTTGAAATGTATCTGCAAATTTTGTAGCCAATTTATAGATATCACTATGATATTGAACGGATAACTGATGAATTGAACCTCTCAATTTTTCTGCAATCACCAAAGTGAATGTCGAAGGCTGCTACCCTTGCCTTAATTTCTGTCGTATATTTCTCAGAAATGAAGTTGTAGGTAGGATGTTTTTTCATATGATCCCTGATGTTAACAAATTGTTCAAATTTTTTCTTCTCTATGTCAACTATCATAGACGCTGTTTGACAGTGAAACGCTGCAATAGAACTCATCATTTCTGTTAATGTTTTATTCTTCCCTTTAGATTCAGATTTAATGTACTCAGTTTTCCAGTAAAATCTACCAAAAAGGCTAAATCACATTGCGAGTCTAAATCACACAATTTCTGATAATTATCACCCCTTTCATCAAGAAATTTTTATATTTCGTCCATTAGATCTCGAAATTTTTGTAAAAACTTCCTCAACTATGCGAACATGCGCTGTGCTAGTAGGCACATTAAGAAAACATATATCATGATTCATGAGGCACACTGACGAAGATATGTACATTGTACATATAAGTATAAACACAATTTGTGGCTGATTTGTTTCGAAGTAACGGGCGTGTACGAATGTACAATGATTATTTTAAAAAGTGTAAATAAGAAAATGTTAAACTTAAATTAGTTAATCAAACACTACTTAGGATACAATCCACAATATATAAATGTCAAATCAATGTAAATAAAAACATAGAATTTGTCCTTTTTGACCTCTGGTTTATATACATGAAAAATACAACCGAATTATAACGATTGCAAAGTGGACGTGTTTTCTTTTTCTTAAGAAAGTTTTTTTCTTACAAGTTATATTTTTTTCCCTAGTTTTTTTTAGAACAAATAAAACCTAGTCAGAACATTTTGGTCCTTTCGATCCGTTTTTCATAAACAATTAAGTGACTTTTCTTAAACAGTGTTTGTGTGAAAGAACTAAACTTTAGACAATAAAGTACGAACTTATATAGTTAGTTGGAAAATATATATGTACATATATATACACGATAAGTGTATTATCAAAAATCATTTTAGTGATTAAAAACTAACTACTTATAGTTAAATCTATTTCGCGTTCATAACCGAAATAACGCCGCGTCGCGCAACAAAAATAATCCGCAATAAGATACAGGAACTGACGGCAGCTGCAGCTGATTTGTACGTGAGTTTGCACATTTATTAAATTTTTGTCTGAAAAACAAATATATATTTTTGAAAAATGTCATATAAATATGGAGAACTTCAGAATGGTTTGCTAAAAATCAACAAGAGGGATCTCACCAACTTCAAAAAGTCGCCAAAAGAGCGCCTGACCCGCTCATACGTGGCTGCAAGGCTGACTAAGTTGGAAGAGGACATCGCCACTTCAAAGGTGTATAATGAAGCCATCGTAGGGGGAAAGCACCTGGAAACTGAGACGAAAAAAGAAGATTTATTAGCAGTGTACGACGAAATTATGGATATTTCTATAGATTACCGTGCGGAGCTGATGGAGGCGTTAGAAAGGCACAAACCTGTGCCCACAGGGGACGTCAATGCAGCATGTTTGGACGCAACGTCGCAACAGTCGTCATCTCGGTCGGAGATACGGCTCCCCCGCATCGACTTGCCCAAATTTGATGGCGCGTACACCAGCTGGCGAGCCTTTCATGATGGCTTTGGAGCGTTGGTGCACAACAACAGCAGTCTGGCCGATATATATAAGCTGCACTTCCTGCATTCGTGTTTGGTTGGTGACGCCGAGCGTTTTCTGCGAAACTTGTCGGTCGAGGCGGCCAATTATGAGAAGGCGTGGGATTTGCTGAAGGAGCGCTACGATTATAAACGTTTCTAGTGCATTTGCAGATGCAAGCTCTGTTTGGGCAGTCTCCAATGGTCCGGGAAACTGCGACAGGTTTGAAGGAGTTGTTATTTACAACACGGGAGTGTATGTCAGCGCTGGAAAACATGGACGTTCCGGTCGATCAGTGGGACACGGTGCTTATTTGGTTTCTGCAACAGAAGTTGCCGTCATCTACGCAGAAGCTGTGGGAAGAAAAGATAGGAAACAGGAAAGATTTACCGAAATTCGTCGAGTTTGCGGACTTCTTGGACACTCGTTTCCGCACTTTGGAAGTTGTTGACCAGCAGGAGATGTGCTCTGCGTCAAAAATGAAAGCTGAGAAACACGCCAACAACCGTTCTCGCTTTCAGAGCACTAAGGTCATGTTTGCGACACCAGCATCTAAGCAAACAGGTAAGCCAGCCAGTAGGCAAGTAGGTAGGCCAGCAGTTCGGCCAACCTTTAATAGGGAGTCGGGAATGTGCAGTTTGTGCAATCTTCAACAGCATTCCATACAGAAGTGTCAGCAGTTCCTGAACATGGACACAGCAGAAAGGAAGCAGACTGCTCGACGCATGAGAGTTTGCGACAACTGCCTTTCTTCAGGGCATTTTGCGCCGGATTGCCCCTCACCTGGATGCTGTTCCTTTTGCCAACAGCGTCACCACACGCTTTTGCATTTAACGTGGCCCAACATCCAGCTGTGCGTGCAAATAGCATGGTCAACAACACGAGGTCAACAACAACTTCAAGAGGTAACAATGCAGTTTCTACATCTTTTAACGCAAACGCGCTGGAGTTTGAACCGAAAGAAGTACAACAAGCTGCTACAAGTGCTCAAGTTTTAAATTACCACACGTCGCATGGTAGCAGAACGCACCAGGTGCTTTTAGCGACAGCAATCGTTAAGGTGCGAGCAGCCGATGGTCGTCAACACCATCTACGAGCTTTGATCGACCCAGGATCGGAAGCATGCTTCATCACTGAAGATGCAGCACAACGATTGCAGCTGAAAAAGCGACGTACCTTTGTCGAGGTGTCATGGTTAGGGTTGGTCAGCAGTGGCACAACGCAAACATGCGTGGATATTGAGCTTGCGTAATGCAACTCAACTTATGGAGGTGCGGTGCGGGCACTGGTTTTCAAGTCGCTGACTGGCCATCTCCCGGCCCAACAAATGATACCTGACAAATGGCAACACCTTAAAGGGTTAACGTTGGCAGATCCAAATCGCCACGTTCCTGGACCTATTAATATACTTCTTGGTAGCGACGTATATGCCGATATACTCCTTCCAGAAGTGAGAAGACCTGCAGATGGAGTCGGACCAACCGCTCAGAAAACGCAGTTAGGGTGGATTGTGTTAGGGAGAGTTCAAGAGGAACATCCCCGGCAAATACGCAGTTTTGTGCAGACTGCTGACCTGAATTCTGAGCTGCAGAGATTCTGGGAGATGGAAGAATTGCCGTTCCAGACACAAGAAACTGAGGAGAACATCGCATGCGACGCTCATTTCGATGAGCACACGAGACGCCTTCCTGGCGGGCGTTATGAAGTGAAGCTGCCGTTTAAAGGTGGATGTCTTCCAGCGATGGGATCCAGTAAGCAGAGCGCGGTCCGACGATTCCTGCACTTGGAGAAGAGGTTGGAGGCAAACCCAACTCTTCGGGCAGACTATGCCAAATGCATGTGGCGGACAGTTCTGGCAACACCGCATACAAACTACCGATTCCGATTCCCGTTGGAGAGTTGAAAGATGCCACCTGCAACTGACCAATCAGGAGACGGCAACGACGGGCAATGAAATGTCAAATGAGGAGAGTTCGTTTTTGGGCATTCGAACAAAGGAACCCGAGCAGACAACATCTAAAATCGCATACGTTGAAATTATTACCTTTTCTTATTAAAAAACTATCATTTACTTAAAAGCCTTTGTTTTCTTATATTCAGGAAAAAACCAGTTGCTAAAGTGGTGACCCCGACGTGATGCCTTCTACGTCCGAAGAATCCAAAGCGAGTAGTAACCCGACCAACGACGCCGCGCAACACAATGATGGGGAGCAATTTGAAGATTCCAGCAGTCAACCTTTCGTAGTAGCAGCCAATTACTACGCTCGACTTCAAATGCCGCCGTTCGTTGAAGCAGATGTAGACAACTGGTTTTTTTTAATTAGATTTTTACTTCCGTGCATCAGGCATCGCCCCAGACAGCCGCAAATTTGATACGGTCTGTGCACAATTACCTCTTTCACGTCTTACCGAGCTCCGACCCTTATTTGAAGCGGCACCTAGTACTGAGAAGTACAAGTACATCCGCACACAGCTCATCAACCATTTTGCGGACAGCCAGCAAAAAAGGTTACGTCGAGTGCTTCACGAAATGCCACTCGGGGATAAAAAACCTAGTCAGCTCTTTTACGAGATGGTCCAAACCGCTAAAGGCTCGCTGAGCGAAGCTGTCTTGCTCGACCTATGGGCTGCACGCCTTCCACACTCAGTGCATGCTGTCGTTGTCACACTGCAAGGGACAGCAAATGAAAAAACTCGGGTGGCCGACACGATTATGGAAAATGTCGAACTACGACAGCTTAATGCCATTGCACCAAACACCTCGCCACCAAAACCGCGCGAAACTCAAGATCTTGACACTGATGCGCCAGCTTCTTCGTCGGAGGTAGCCCATATGGTCAGAGAATTTTCCAAGCTACTATCACAAGGACAACGATTGCCAAGGCGACGTGATCGCTCACCAAGTCAAGTGGGCCAGCCCCAAGTTTCTAACCAGCGTAGGCGGGCACCATCCATCGAACAGTTTGACGACTGCTGGTTCCATCGAA
Source organism: Melanostoma mellinum (assembly GCA_914767635.1). Lineage (NCBI taxonomy): Eukaryota > Metazoa > Arthropoda > Insecta > Diptera > Syrphidae > Melanostoma > Melanostoma mellinum. Next base: position 107,960,345 of record OU612059.1, read on the forward strand.
AATTTGGAAAAAAAGCAACCAACTGCCGCCAACCTTGCCGAATCGGTCGCTCATTGTCAGCGAGCTTACAACAACAGTTGTGACGCCAGAAAATTTCCTCGGATCCCACCTTACACCACCAGAAGCCCTCGTACTCGATCAGCCGTCTCTGTATTCGCGAAAAAAATACAAACCTATCGTTTCTCATCGACACCGGAGCGGAAGTGTCATGTTTACCACCATCTACATCGCACAAAAGGCTACGCCCAACTACAATGCAGTTGTTCGCGGTGAACAGTTCACCCATCAAAGTTTACGGAGAGGTCACTCACCAGCTTGATTTTGGCCTCAACCGCCCATTCGTGTGGACTTTCATCGTCGCCGACGTTACCTCTCCTATCGTTGGCGCCGATTTTCTTCAGCACCATGACCTAATGGTAGACGTCAAAAGGTCCCGCCTTATAGACTCACGCACCAATATGTTTTCAAAACCACTGTTCGCCATAACCAGCCATCAACGATCGCCCCAGCTCATAGATCGACGCTCGCCATTCGCCGACATCATTCTAACCTTCCCAAATATTACGCGCCTTGCCCCCCCAGGAGCATCGACCAACTCTGAGGCGTTGCATTTCATCGAAACAAATGGCCCGCCATGCTCAGCCCGAGCACGTCGCTTACCTCCAGACAAATTAATGGCAGCAAAGAAGGAGTTTGAACTGCTAATGCGCGCGGGAATATGTAGACCCTCAAAATCCAACTGGTCCAGCCCACTTCACATGGTTCGTAAGGCTGACGGTTCTTGGAGGCCATGCGGAGATTACAGGAGTCTCAACTCAATCACTATCCCAGACCGTTACCCGCTAACTTATCTCCATGATTTCGCTAACATTTTGCGAGGTAAGACCATTTTCTCGAAAATAGATCTACAAAAAGCCTTTCACCAGGTACCTATTAATCCAGCAGATATTCCAAAAACCGCCATCATCACGCCTTTTGGATTGTACGAGTTTACCCACATGACATTTGGGTTACGAAATGCGGCTCAAACCCTTCAGCGACTGATTCATGAGGTACTACGAGGGCTCGAGTTCGCTTTCCTTACATGGATGACATATGCATCGCCTCATCGGACTTCAGCGAACATCGCCGGCACTTGAGCGAAGTGCTTAAAAGACTGGCTAGCCACAACCTGGCAATAAACATGACCAAATGCGTCTTCGGAAAATCAGAGCTAGAGTTTCTCGGACATTTAATCACGAAAGAAGGAATCTCACCGCTTCCCTCACGTGTCGACGCCATTTCACAAGTTACACGCCCCGAGACTGTGAAACATCTAAGAAGGTTCATCGCTGCGGTAAACTTCTACAGGAAGTTCATGCCCCACGCGGCGGAGGTCGTCCAACCCCCCTTTTAGCAATGACTCCGGGAAACCGAAAAAACGACAAGTCCCCTTTGAACTGGACTGAGTCCACCAATGAAGCCTTCAATAATTGTCGCCAACTCCTTGCTGAAGCAGTGCGATTGTCACACCCGATTCCAGAGGCTGAGCTGTGCTTAGTAACAGACGCATCGAACATAGCAGCGGGTGCTGCTCTGCATCAGTTGGTAGATGACGTTCCCGAGCCACTTGGTTTTTTCTCAAAGAAATTTTCCAAGACTCAACAAAACTATTCTACATACGATAGAGAACTAACAGCCATGTACTTAGCCATAAATCATTTCCGTGATTTGTTGGAAGGTCGCAAGTTTCATATACAAACGGATCACAAACCTTTGATATTCGCCCTCCGACAACGACCCGAAAAATCGTCACCGCGACAGACTAACTACCTGTCACTCATCAGCGAATTCACCACCGATATCCGATATATTAAAGGGGAAGACAACCACGCAGCCGATTTACTATCGCGAATAGACATGCTTCATGGTAAAGATGATCTATACTCAAGACTCGCTAAGTCGCAAGAAAATGACACCAAACTTCAAGACTTACTTAAAGGTAAACTCGTACATTCGATGCAACTAACTTTGTTTTCCTTCCCTCACATAGCCCAACCAATTTATTGCGATGTATCCCACAATAGGGTCCGACCTTTCATAACTAAAGACCTACGGAAAGCATTCTTTGACGCAACGCACAATCTTTCGCATCCAGGCCGCCGCGCGTCAGTGCGACTAATGACTGAACGTTTCATCTGGCCAAAGATTCGGCAGCATTGTTCTTACTTCGCAAAGACCTGCATTCCATGTCAAAAAACAAAAGTCCAGCGCCACTCGAAATCGGAATTGCAGCAATTCCCGATGCCCGACAAGCGCTTTGCCTACATTAACATTGACATCGTCGGACCATTTCCACCTTCGGATGGATATCGCTACCTCCTAACAGTCATCGACCGCTACACCAGGTGGCCAGAAGCATATCCAATGAAAGATATGTCAGCTATCAACTGCGCTAACGCACTCATCACGGGCTGGATTTCGCGTTTTGGCCCCCCTCTGCAGATCACCTCTGACCAAGGAAGACAGTTTACGTCATCAGTCTTTTCAGAGCTATGCACATGTATGGGAACGAACCACACAATGACGACCTCATATCACCCCCAAGCCAACGGAATCGTTGAGCGATTCCATCGAACGTTAAAGGCGGCAATAAATTGCAGCGACCCCACGCAGTGGGTGAAACGCCTCCCACTCATACTCCTAGGTTTGCGGGCAACCTTAAAGGAAGACATCAACGCAACGCCGGCAGAACTAGTGTACGGTACTTCGCTCAGACTTCCAGCTGATTTACTGGTACCAACACTGGAAGATCGCTCACAATGCGAGTTTATCAAGGACCTTCGAAACGCGATGCGCCAAACTAAACCCCAGCAGACAGCATTGCACACAAGACAACAACCCTTTGTAAACAAAGATCTGATGACGTCAACTCACGTTTTCGTACGTAACGACAAGATCAAAGCATCCATAACCCCACCATATGAAGGGCCCTTTAAAGTATTACAGCGCTACGACAAATTTTTCACCCTTTCTATCCGAAATAGGTCCGTTAAAATTTCAATAGACCGCCTAAAGCCAGCATACATCGAGTCCGACCAAGGCAACAGCACTCTACCATCTTCTTCATCTCCATCAGTTATTCCAGAACCACCACCACAAAAAACAACTCAGCCATACCACACCCATAGAGGTCGACTAGTACGAGCTCCTCAACGCTATCATAAGAGTGTGTTAAGGTTTCTGGGGGGCCACTGTGGCGGACAGTTCTGGCAACACCGCATACAAACTACCGATTCCAATTCCCGTTGGAGAGTTGATAGATGCCACCTGCAACTGACCAATCAGGAGACGGCAACGACGCCGACGGGCAATGAAATGTCAAATGAGGAGAGTTCGTTTTTGGGCATTCGAACAAAGGAACCCGAGCAGACAACATCTAAAATCGCATACGTTGAAATTATTACCTTTTCTTATTAAAAAACTATCATTTATTTAAAAGCTTTTGTTTTCTTATATTCAGGAAAAAACCAGTTGCTAAATGCATACAGGAATATGCAACCCTGAGGCATAAGGAAGAAATTCACGTCGGCGACTCGGTGTTGGCAACCCCATACCACTATTTTTTGCCTCACCATGCAGTTTTCAAGGAATCGAGTTCCACCACGAAACTGAGGGTCGTGTTCGACGCAACAGCGAAGACTTTGGGTGGAAGTTCGCTCAATGATCGACTTTTGGTAGGTCCAAAATTACAGTCGAACATTATTGATCTGGTTCTTCGATGGCGAACCCACAGAATAACGTTTACGGCTGACATCGAGAAGATGTATAGGCAGGTGTTAGTGGATACACCGGATACTTACTATCAGTTGATCCTGTGGAGAAACGATCGTTAATCTCCAATCAAAATGTATCGGCTTAAAACGGTAACGTTTGGCACAGCGAGTGCACCGTATCTTGCCATAAAAATTCTGAAGCGTGTAGCTGAAGATGAAGAATCGAACCTGCCGGAGGGCGCGAAGGTAGTCCGAGAGGACATGTATGTGGACGATCTGATCAGTGGTGCCGATACTGTGGAAGAAGCACGAACAAAACGCGACCAAGCGAATCAACTTCTGGCGTCCGCGGGCTTCAATTTACGAAAATGGACAAGCAACGTGAAGGAACTCGTCGAAGACATACCTGTAGCAGATCGAGAGTTAGATTTTGAGGTGCCGTTCAACATGTCAAATCACGTCAAAACCCTTGGCATCAAATGGTTCCCGATAGACGACTACTTTTCGTATCAGAATGTGCAGCAGTCATCAGAAGCCACAACAAAAAGGTCAATGTTGTCCACCATAGCCAAACTGTTCGACCCACTTGGCTGGATATCACCATGCGTCATCAGTCATCACGGCAAAATTAATGATGCAGCGGCTTTGGGAACTTAGTTGTGATTGGGATGATCCGGTTCCAGCTACACTGAAAAAAGATTAGGATGCTTTTCATGGAGAACTTCCGATGATCGAGACGCTTCGAATACCACGCTGGACTCAGATAAGCAAAACCAATAAGGACATCGAATTACATGGATTCTGTGATGCGTCTATGAAGGCATTCGGTGCCGTAGTATACGTTCGTGTACTTGACAGCGATGGGAATATCCATGTTAACTTGCTCGTAGCAAAGACGAAGGTAGCTCCAAGTCAGCGTACGATCACGCTTCCACGATTGGAACTTTGCGGAGCAGTAGTTTTAGCGCAGTTGATGCAATATACTAAGGACGTTTTGGCTGTTTCCGACATCAAGATGTTTACTTGGACCGATCACGCTCGCGTGGATACGAGCCACTCCCGCTAAATGGACTACGTTCGTGGCCAACAGAGTGTCCGAAATTCAGCGGTTAGTGGGGATCGATTGCTGGGGACATGTTGCAACGCTTCATAACCCAGCCGATCTGGCGTCCAGAGGAGTGTATCCAGCTGAACTGACGTCATTGAAGACTTGGTGGAGTGGTCCTGAATTTTTACGCATTCAACGGGCTTTCGATGTTCCGCATCAACCTGTTGACATCGAAACTGACGAGGAACGACGTACGGTTAAGGCACTAAGTGCTCAAGTCAGTCAGGATGATCGCATACTTCAAACCATCTGCGACTGTTCGAATTTGGTGAAGGTGACTCGAGTTATCGCCACATGTTGTCGTTTCGCAACAAAATGTCGACCAAAAGCAATTTCTGATGGCCCATTTACTCCAAACGAACTGGAAGCAGCGCGTATCATCGCCGTTAAGGCGGCACAGAAAGAGATGTTCAAAGCAGAGCTTCAACAAATTTTGGAAACCTCGAAAATACCTAAGTCACTCAAGACTTTGAACGCATTCGTTGATGCTGAAGGACTTTTGAGAGTTGGAGGACGCTTGGAGAATTCTCTCCTCCCCTACGACGCGTAACATCCGATATTACTTCGAAACAGTCACCATTTTACCAATCTGGTTGTCAGAGATGCCCATAAGAACACTTTGCATGGCGGCATCCAACAGATGATTAGTTACATCCGTCAAAAATATTGGATTGGCCAGATACGACGAAGCGTGAAGTATCAGCTTCATAGATGCACTTCTTGCTACCGGCAAAAGGCATCGGAAATGCAGCAGTTGATGGCGAATCTACCTGCACCTAGAGTCCAAATGTCACGACCGTTCAGTCACACTGGAGTTGACTACGCAGGACGGCAGGACCCATCGAAATAAAAAGCTGGAAAGCTCGCGGAGCTAAAATACTAAAAGGGTATTTTGCAGTGTTTATCTGTTTGGCAACAAAGGCCATTCACTTGGAAGTCGTGTCTGACCTGACAACCCAAGCCTTTTTAGCAGCATTTCGGCGTTTTACGGCCAGGAGAGGTAGCTGCAAACAAATCTACAGAGATTGTGGAACAAATTTCGTCGGCGCTAATAACGAATTAGCCAAAATGTTGAAAGACGCAAAGCACGATTTTAAAGAAATTGGCGAAAACCTAGCAAATCACGGAACAAATTGGCACTTTATTCCCCAAGCTTCTCCACACTTTGGTGGATTATGGGAAGCGGGAGTGAAATCAGTGAAGTTCCATTTAAAACGAGTTGTTGGAACCGAAAGGCTTACTTTTGAGGAGCTCACAGCGCTTCTAGCTCAGATAGAAGCGTGTCTGAATTCGAGACCCTTATGCCCACTCTCCGATAGCTTAGATGATTTGAATGCGCTAACACCTGCACATTTTCTCGTAGGCGAATCTTTACACGCTGTGCCACAAGGCGAACTCAACAACGACATCACGTATATCGACCGATGGAGAAAAGTACAAGCGCTGGCGGAAGGATTTTGGAAAAAGTGGAGTTCCGAATACCTTGCACGGTTGCAGCAACGTCCGAAATGGACTCAAGTTCCAGAAGCTCCCAAAATAGGAGACCTAGTGTTGCTCAAGGATGAGCGACTTGCACCGACGTATTGGAACCTTGCCCGAATCGAGAACATTCACGCGGGAACGGACGGACTCGTACGCGTTGTCACGGTCAAGACACAAAACGGAAACCTAAAACGGCCTATCGCGAAAATTTGTTCGTTGCCGTCAAACAAACACCATGAACAATCGGCGCTAGTATGAAATATGAATTCCTGAAAAGTATGCTGTTTCAAACATGAACAATCGGCGCTTGTATGAAATAAAAAAAAAAAAAGTATGCTGTTTCAAAACGAGGAACTTTAACTACGAAATAAATCAACACATTTTCATTCAATTCTTAATTCAACACAACAATCAACCCATCTTTAAGACACCTGTAAAGTTTCGCAAAACACAGCAATCAACACATCTGTACTACATACAGAAAACCTTAAATAAAATTATCATCATTCAGCACTTCAATCAACACATGTTTAAAAGGTACCTGAAAAGCTGTTCAAAAGATAAAAAAAAAAAAAAATCAAAAAAGAACTTTTAAAAAAATCATCTTTATTGAAAGACTAACAATCAACAAAATTGCACGAAAGGCAATCAAGCAGTTCATCTTTAATACTGTGCTACAACGACGCACACACAAAAATTAAACTTAAAATATAAAGGAACTAAACACAACTTATTCCGAAACACTTAAGCTTTACATCGAGTGCTTAAAACATAACTGATTCTAAAAAACTTAAGCTACAACATAAATCAAAGTTTTTTTAAAACACACTTTATTTTTAAAAACATTTCGGCATGTTCAAAGGGAACATCGAAAACCTAGAAACACCGCACGTCGAAATCAAATTCCCGTCGGCAAAACAAAGCAAAATTTGTCGTCGACAAGACACATTTTAATAAAAATTATGTGCACTGCAACAAACGCATACACAATATAATTTGATGTTAACATGCTTAAATAACGCTCAACGTTGACAAATTAATAATTTATCACCGGCATAAAATACAAAATGCACTGCCATTTTAAAAACAAAAAAAAAAAAGAACACGATCCACATCACATAGAAAATGAAAAACGCGAAATGTCAAATGCCGTCGGCAAATGCATTTGACCATTTTGTACATAGGTCTGATTAATTTTAAGACCAAATATACAGTCCACTGAATTTAGATTGATAAGCACTTAATAATTTCAATCACTTAAACACTCCTAAAACTTAATAAAAATTATAAAAATTCGCGAAAAATTTCCGAAGCAGAATCGCGAGTTGTTTACAAAAAAAAAAAAAATGTAAACAATAATTTCTAGTCGAAAATCGAACCTTTCCGACTAGAAAAGGATGGCACTTGGTCACGACAAAAATGCCTTTGCCATTGAACAAACACACACATATATATACATATTCATATTCAACAAATAACTTTCGTAAGCGCGAACCCCGAAATCCGCGAAATAAACTCAAAAACTTGCACAAAGCCACACACACACATACACACAAATCTACGCACGCTAAACAAAATCGAAATTAAAATTAAAATAAAATTAAACATCCACGAAATTAAACATCAACAACAACAAATCACACACAAAACGAATTAATTTCAGTAAAATATAATCTAAAGCAAATATGTAAATAAAAAGGGAAGAACACTCATCTTTAAACGTGGGTATCCAACATATAAATATGTACCACCCATAAACCACGATGAAAGTTGCGGGAAATTCTTCGCAACATTTATCTCATCCATCGCAGCAGCTTCATCGAAAGCGCAAAGTAGACAGTTTTTCTAGAACTAATTGTTCAAAATAGGTGACCACAATGGTAAATGTTTTTATTGAAACTATTTAAGACTGTGTCTGGTCTACGTATTAATATTTTTTGCTTTGCCACGATCGACTGGGCTAACAGTCGCGATCGACCGGTCGCGATCGACCTGTTGGCCACCCCTTATATAAACGATGCCGTAGAACCTTAAAAAAAATTCCACCTCCATGGTGGCATCGATTTTTCAAAAACTGGTACTCTGAACAAAAAAAAATTGTTTGTAATCTGTATGAATGTACTTACAGTTGTACGTAGCCGTTTTTTCTTATTTTGATTTTCCACAAAATGGCGACTGATTGACAATATTTTGTTTTTTTTTTCAACCTTTTTTTTTTTGGTTTTCAGACAGTTTAAAAAATAGTAAAAAACAAAATTTTTTAAATCGGCTTCGCTAAACCTTAACCACTGCAAAGACGAAGAAAACAAACAAAAAAAAATTGTTATCGATTAATAATTGTTCGAGTTATTGATGCGACCAGTTCAAAAGTCGTTACGAGAAAAATGCGTTCAAAGATTTTAGTCCATATCTCTCGTAATGAAATCATGTATCTTCAAATCATTGTAACTTAGTAAGTTTTTGGAATTTTTACTTGCATTTTTGTACACATATTTTTGAACATATAAACTTGGATTAAAAGCAAAATAATTTTTTTTGACCTATCACAGTGGCTTTCCCCCTTATTTTAGTACCAATGTATTACTTCAATACAATCAAAAATAGAAGTAATCTTACCTCAAACAGCAGAGCACAATGGTCTTCAAGACGAATCCGTTCTCCATTAGCCAAAGTTAGAATTTTGTTATCGTCCATAACAGAATTCATATTTTCTACCCAAAGTGCATCGACGTCCCCATCAAAACAAATGTATCGTCTTTCCTGTTAAGATAAGATATAAAAAATCCTTTAACAAACAAAAAAAAATACGACTGTTACGGTAAACTTTGATGCAGCAAAAACCAATCTTATAATTGGTTATTTTGATTTCTTAAGTGCAGTCTTAGAGGTTGTTATTTAAAAAAAAAAATTAAGTCTATGATTAGGTCTCTATAATCAGTATTGACAGGGATATCGAATTTAACACAGGTCAGCAGGGTACACCAAAGTTAGCCTTTTTTTAAATTGTCAAAAAGTGATGTCAAAGTTGAGAAACGAGCTTTACTGCTTTACTTTATTTTTTTCTTAGAATATGAACAACAATCACACCCCAAAGGATAACACACGAATTACGGAACACCCTGTACATCATTCACAAACATAATCATTATTGATGAGTGTTGTAGTTGAGATAATACACGTGTTTTTTTATATTTATACATTATATTTATATATTATAATTATATTTATTTTATTTGTTGGTGTAAGATGATTGTTGACATGAATATAATCGTTTCTTTCGCTAACTGATGAAGCCTGGCCATTGCTGGGGTTTTTAATAATTTCTGTCATTGTTATGTTGCGCTTGGCCTTTGCCTTCTTAATAAAGTTATATTTGCAAGTTTGACTTATAAACGAGACAACTATCGTAGATTTGTTCGGGTTTTTTTTTGTTTGTTCTGTAAACATCGGTGATATCTATGGCGTATACATTAAAATCAATTGTCTTGCCCAATGCTTTTTCAAACTCGGCCAGATTCTCATTTTGTATCGCTGGACTATTTTTAATTTCGATGTTGTTTCTCAATAATTGTTGTTCTAGTGCGTTTATCTTCGTTTCCATTGTGAAAATTTGCTGGTCTTTTTTTGTGTTGCTTTCTTTAAGTTCAATAATCTCATTTAAGAGTTTTCGCAGCAATTCATTGTTTGAATCCATAGTGTTTTTAATTTCATCGTATTTGTTTGCAAGAAAATCACAGCTTGAATTGATATCAGTCATTTCTTTTCTCATTTTTCTCATTTCATTTAGTATATCATTGCTTAGTGATTCATCGTTTTTTGTAGATGTTGCGTTTGATGATGGAGAGTGTTGTACATCCATAATGCATTTTGCGATCACACCTAAGACATAAAACGAAGTCCCCATCGACGGGGAGATCGGAGAGGCATTCAGAGCATGGATCCATGTTATACATAAGAATTTGTGATTAGTGTCTATGTGTATGTTTGTGTATACTAGCTGTGCCCGCGACTTCGTCCGCGTAGAATAGTGACTTTCAGCAGCATTTTTAACTTTTTAGGAAATAAAACTTCTAGCCTTAAAAATGGCGGTACATATTTCCAAAAAAAAATACATTCAACCCCTATTTCAACTCCTTGTAGCCCTGTTTTGAGACCGTAATTTTTGAGTTCCCATTTCCGTTCCCGTGGGAATATAAAGATAGATATATAGCCTTTATCCTTCCGCATGTTCTAGACCATCTCTGTAGGTCATTTAATAAAATCTGTTTAGCAGTTTGCACGGGAGACATAAGAAAAACATACCGACATAGCTACATTCGCATTTTCAATATTAGTAAAGACTCCCGTTCCCGTGGGAATATGGTGACCGTTTTCCTGGAAATATGTGGATAAGTTAAGGTTAATGTTACTCCGGAATAATGGAGCATTCCAACGGTGGAAGAATTTTTGAAATCGGTGCTGTAGTGTAAGAGTTCCCGTATACGTTCCTGCTCCCGTGGGAATATATTGAAAAAATATATAGTCTATGTCTTTCCTCAGGTTTTGAACAATCTTTGTACAAAATTTCATTAAAATCGGTTTATTAGTTTGGGCGGGAGATGGTAACATATAACGACGGACAGACAGAGCTCCTTTCACTCTTGTTATATTAGTAAGGACTCCCGTTCCCGTAGGAATATGTGGATGAATTAAAGTTAATGTTACTCAGGGATAGTGTAGTAGTCTAACGGTGGAAATTTTTTTGAAATTGGTGTTGTAGTTTCTAAGTTCCCGTATACGTTCCCGTTCCCGTGGGAATATAGGGATAAGATATATAGCCCATGTCCTTTCTCAGGTTTTAGACTATCTCTGCACAAAATTTTATATCAATCAGTTTAGTATTTTGGGCGGGAGACGGTAACATAGAAAGTCAGACAGACAAGGTTACTTTCACATTTATAATATTAGTTAGGATTTATATCTAGTTAAGAGCGTTAAACATTTTTTGAAACTTCTTGCCTTAAAAATGGTGGTATTTCAAAAAAATAACATTGATCCCCTGTTTTAACTCTGTAGCTCTGTTAAAAATACTTTTGAGACCGTAGTTTTTGAACTCCCATTTCCGTTCCCGTGGGAATATAAGGATAGATATATGTATAACCTTTATCCTTCCGCATGTTCTAGAGTCTAGACCATCTCTGTATAGCTAATTTAATAAAATCTGTTTAGCAGTTTGAACGGGAGACATACGAAAAACATACCGAAATAGCTACATTCGCATTTTCAATATAAGTTAAGGCTCCCGTTCCCGTGGGAATATGGTGACTGTTTTCATGGGAATATGTGGATGAGTTAAAGCTAATGTAGTGTAGTGTAGTGTCAAAGTTCCCGTATACGTTCCTGCTCCCGTGGGAATATAGGGAACCGTAGGAATATGGGGATGAAATAGTTTTTATGTTACTCGGGGATAGTAAAGCATCTAACGGTGAAAGAATTTTTGAAATCGGTGCTGTAGTGTCAAAGTTCCCGTATACGTTCCTGCTCCCGTGGGAATATAGGGAACCTTAGGAATATGGGAATGAATTAGTTTTTATGTTACTCGGGGATAATGAAGCATTCTTAAAGTGGAAACATTTTTAAAATCGGTGTTGTAGCTTCTAAGTTCCCGTAGACGTTCCCGTTCACGAGGGAATTTAGGGATAAATTGTAGAAAACAGTTTTTCTCAGACAAGGCGACACATGGAATCATTCGAATTTATTCAGGCACTCATCCTTTTTCGTGAACTAATATGAAACTAAACGATCTCATTGTATACGTCAATTAAATAATAACTTAAATTCAAGCTGTTATAATTATTATTATGGTCAAAAGTCGGTAAGGTAGCAGGATGTGTAGCGAGTAAACAAACCAAATTTAACATGGTTTAGGGGTGAGTATCTAGGTGGCGTTGGAGGTGGTTTTTGTTTTCGCGGGCAGAGATCTTCGAATACAGCTGATAGTTCAATGGCAATGGTTGCTGTGGTCGAAAACTAAGTCTCACACTAATACATACCAGAGACCATTATGGATGAATTTCCGCGTCTTTTGTATCTTTTCAAATTTTAGCTAGAGAATTATGATTTTATCACACCTATTTTTCAAAAAATCAAAAATGATTTTTAAGTATAAAAGCATAATTCTCTGGTTAAAATTACGTAAGAAAACAACTCATTTCCTGGCACGCTCACAAACAATGTCATTGCAAATGGCGTCTTCGAAGGTCCGGTCACTCAGACTATAAATAGGGTGCCGTCGCTTATTTCGTTCTCTTTTGAATTCAGATTTTTGATTCGGTCGGTTCGGCGGATTCGGTGGTTAGGCGGGAAAGACGGTCTTGCGAGTTTACTCGGGGAAATATATATATATAATATATATATGTATCATTTTATAAAGAAAATGTTTTATGTTAAATTTTGATAATCCCGTATAGTTATTGAGTATCCGAGAAAAAAAAATAAATCCTGAAATGCGTGAATAAGGAATAAATCCTGAAATGCGTGAATAAGAAATAAAACCTGAAATGCGTGTCAAAGACAAACTCGCAAATACGCGATGAAAAACCCTGAATTACGTGTCAAAAAAAAAAAAAAAATTAAAGTAAAACTCCCAAAAAGTGACGAAAACCCCGGCAATACGAAAGAAAAAGAAACCCCTGATAGGTATACGTGTTCAAAAAAAAAAAGAAACCAAACCAAAAACCTCTTAAGTATGTGCAAAAAGTGAAGAGAAACCCTGAAAAAGTGACGAAAAAACCCCTTATATATATGTGTCAAAAAGTAAGAAACCTGAAATAAGAAAAAAAAAGTAAAGAAAAATCCCTGAAGTTAGTGGCAAAAGAAAATGAAAGAAAGAAAATTCGTGTCAAACAGTGACAAAAACCCCTGAAATACGTAAGAAAAAAAAAGAAAAAAGTAAGAAAAACCCCTGAAATACAAAAAAAAAAGTAAGAAACACCCCTGAAATACGAAAAAAAAAGAAAAAAAAACCCCTGAACTACGTGTCGAAAAAGAAAGAAAAACAATTAATTGCTAGAGAGAAAAAAAAGTACACGCCGAAGAAATGCAAAAACCCGTCGAAACCACCCCGTTACCGTAACCGCCTCGAAATCTGGTGATCGTAGAAATCGTATCGTAGAAATCAAGTCGAAAAACTAAAAACAGAAAAGACGAAAAAAAAAAACACAAGAAAAACCCCATAAAATTTTGAAATCAAAAAAAAGTGTAGTGAATCGTGAAACGAGAAGAAAAATTAGTTCATCGAAAGTCGCTTGAGCTGACCCAAATGGTTCAACCAAAATCGGCGCAGCAGTGCAGCCCCGTCCAGCCCATCACAGCAGCCGCCTAGAAACCATACACCATCTTCCCTTAAGTTTATTTCGTGGTGCAACCTAATCTCTTAAAAAATGTTAGTTTATATAACCTTTAGTAACCTTAAGTAATTTTTTTTTCTACAAATATACACACCTATGTAGTATGTATGTATTTTCTTAGTAAGTGAATTAAATCTGTCCAAATCTTTATCGGATACTTTCGATGGTGCCTAGAAAATTTGCATTTCTTTTGATATTTAGCTCATACCTACTCAGCCTGGAAAGCGGTGCACCCTTCACAGGATATTTGTGTGGTAAGTCTATTTTTGATTAATATTTTTGGTATCTAAGATTCTACTTTTGATTTTTTTTTGAATCGGTGAAATTTTCATCCTAAAAGTAGGCAACGTTGACCGTTAGCTTCAAGGGCTACTATGTGCGGACATAACGATTTGGATAGGGTTTAATGTTATCAACTTTATAGAAGTTTTTGATTAAATCAAGGTTCAGTCAAGTTTTTGTGGTTGCATTATTAACCTTAATATAATAATAAATTGTTTTTGATTCTTAGTATGCATAATATGCAATTAAAAGGAATTTGTTTTTGTTCTGGAAGAACGTGAATCCAGACATTTCCTGAGTACCGACTTTTGAGCATTGAGATTTTTGTTAGCGATATACGTAGATTTGATATTTGATTGAGTTCATTTAGTAGTTTAGTTCGTTTAGACTTTTATGGATGTAAGAGTGAGATTTTAAGATATGCTCATAGCTACCTACATTTTTTTTTCTATATAATCAGTACTATTTATAAGTTTATGATAAATAAAACATTGTGAGTGATTTATTTCTGAACCAAAATTCGAATGTTTCAATTATAAACGGATTCCTGTTGATGGGGTTTTTATGGGAAGTAATTTTGGATTCTTGGTTTAGTATTGAGTTGCCGTTGTAACATGGAAGTTAATTAAATACCTCCAAGGGTGGATGTGACAAAACAAGGAGAATACGGACGACGAATGTTGAAGAGGTAAGCGTAAGACTGATCCTCTATTGAGTATCAATGATGAGTTTACCTGTGGAGTTTTGACGTTAGTGACGTTTGTTGATTAAGAAGGATAATAATGTGAGTATAATGCGTTAAGGTCAGACTTTAGGGGTTGCTATAATAATCAACAGGGACGTAGCAACCATGGTAGTATCTTTTGATACTGGGGCGGGTATCCCTATGGAGAGGCACAACATCCAGCCCTCTCAACACTCACGGGTCAAACATTTTGGAGAACCATCAGGATCAGGACGAGGGCTTCATTAATTTCTATGAACCCATTATTTAATTTTCAGATGGCATGTAAATATACGTAACGACTGTTCAGCAACTCTGGCAAGAACTCCCCCATCCGACGAGCTAGGACGCGCTAGAGCTAGCATGCCAAGCCAAGAGTAGTTTGAACGCCCCTTTCCTTCCGCTGCCAGGATCAGCTCCTGTTCCTATAAGCAGAGGGTTGTAATGGTGGTATAAGGGGGGGAAGGGTAGGATACGCAAACGATTTTGAAGCAAGACATTTTTTTTTATTATCAAAAATTTTGTTGTCGCTAATAATTTGCAACCACTCTATCTCCTGTCAAGGAGATGAACCAAATTCGTTTCGTGTTCCAACCAGTAACACCGGGGTCCGTTATAGGTGGCGCCCAACGTGGGGCCCGAAATCGTCTTTGATCCTTGAAGAAAAAAAAAAAAAAAATATATAAAAAAAAAATGATGCCTACTTTTTTGGAAGACAAAACAATAACTTTTATCTTAAAGCTTTTGCGAAGTTGAGTGTTACGATCGGTACGTCCAGTAGATGAGTCGAACTTTAGTCCTCGTTTAGTCTGTTGCGACGATCACACATTTAACTATAAAAGTTAGGTTTATACTTCTTTTCACTCCGAATCCGTAAAATATTGCCGTTGCACATTTTTTTTTAGTTGTTCGGAGAAGATTTTTAAAATTTTCTTAAGAGGATTTTTCATCAATGTCGACCGATAAAATAAGCTTTTAAAGCTATGTTTTATGTCAGCTGCGAGTTGATGTTATACCCCAGACAAAGAAAATATAATCAGGATAATAGTGTTTTCAAATTAAGTTTGCCATCAGTTTTTTGTGATCTTTGTCCAGCTTCACAAAATGTTTGTGAGTGATTGTGTTTGTTAAGTCTTCAGCATCTCGTCGTCAAAATTTCTTTTTGTTCTTATTGGTCACATCCACCTGACATTTTTTTGAAGCAGTACAACCAAAAAAATTATTATTTAGCAATTTATATCCAAAAATTTCATATATTTTCACTTTTTTAATATTAGACATCCCTGTTGCTATATTCATCTTTATATTGTGCTTACTTATAAATCCTATAGGTTGCTCTCTATATATTCAGCATACGCATCTTTATATATATACTAAATGCGTTGCATGTTTGTAATTAACGTCGTTTTTTGAAACTTTTTTTTTTTGGTAAACCTACCAACCTTTTTTGAATAATAGTATATATTATTCGATTTTTCTTTTTGATGCCAACTTCTGGAGAAGCTCGTTCTTTACGCTCGGGTCGCATTTACGGTAGCAGTAGTAATTTTCGTGGAGTTATCCGAGGTTCCACTCGAGGTAACCGAAGTCGAGGAATTCCTAGAACACAAATTCATAACAACCGAGAATTAACAAAGGCAAACATGGATAATACAAATCCAAACATTTCCGATTTGGAATCAGGGGAAGCTCCCCCTGTTCCATCGGAGGCTCTAGCTGGAAAAACTTCAAGCCTTATTCCGGATGAACATGTAGCTCCTCGAAGTTCAAATACTACAAATCCGGCAGATTTAGCAACGTATATACAAGGATTGGTGACAGCAGCGATAGGTGTCAGTAGGGCTGAGGATCTACAAAGTATTCGCAGGGAAATAGACATGAGTAGGAACGATATTAAAAGACAGGTACAGGAAGCCATTCGAGAAACTCTGTTACAAAATACTCCTCCGGTTTTAACAGTTCGTCAACCACCAGATCATGGTAATCAGAATTCTAGGGGTCGAAATACTCAACCATCTTCAAACTCTCAAACCTACAATTTGAACCCTTATGCAGACGAATTCTTGTCCAGGATTAGGAATATGAACTTAGATGACACTTTTGCTGGACCATCACCACCAGCGAGTGGAAATTCATCATCTTTTTCTAAGGCCCATAATTTCCATAAATGGGGCCTTAAATTCGACAATCGTAATATGGCTGCTGATGAGTTTATATTTCGCCTGGAACGATTAAAAATCTGTTATGGTGTTACTTGGCAGGAGATAGTCATGAATTTTCACCAGTTTGTGAGTGGTGCCGTTGAAACCTGGTATTGGGTTTTCGTTAAAGCCAATCCAAATGTTAACTGGACAAATTTGCGTTTCTCATTAATGGAACGTTTCTGTTCATTAGAAACCGATGCGGATCGTTCCAAGCAACTATATGATCGAAGACAAAAACAGAATGAAACATTTGATGAGTTCTTTTTAGACATTCAACAATTAAATTCCCGCTTGCTCAATCCTAAGTCGAATTCTGAGCTGGTATGTTTGATCAAGCAAAATGTCAACAGTCGTATGGGAGAGTTGTTGTTGACGTACAGAGCTCAAAATTTAAATGAATTGGCTTATGTTTGCAGGAACATGGAAAAATTCATAAATGAGAAGAACCAAAACCGATTGCGAAACCCTGTTGCTCTGCCATTTCGTAGAAACGTTAACGAGCTCGATCTAGCCGAAGAATTCTCATCGCCTTCAGTTGCCGTTGAAGCGATTCATGTTCAGAGGGATAGTAAAAACTACACTTGCTGGAACTGTAGGAAAATAGGGCATGGTTATACCGAATGTCCTGTGCACCCAAGGACTCTGTTTTGTTACCGTTGTGGTAAGGAAGGTACTACCTCCCCTAATTGTACAAGTCCAAAATGTTCGTTAAACTCCAAACGGAGCAATCCTTCAACCGGGATGGGTTGCTCAAAGAATGTATGTCCGGAACCTCAATAGAATCGCCTACTCCTCCAAAAATTTTAGTCACTGTACCGCCGTTAGAAAATTCGTTAGTTCAAGATACAAAAATTTCAATTTTGAAACGCCCGTTGGCTTTGAAAACCAATTTGTCACCTCCACCAGATCGAAAATTATTACCTGCAAAAAGTCTTCATCAAAGAAAACAAGAATATGTTGTCGCCAGAAATCGAATTTTTGGTATTGAACCAAGGGATATATCTCCTAGAATATTAAGGATTCGAGAACGAGTTAAAAATAAGAGAAAGGTCTTAAAGTCAATTGCTTCCACTGTATTATGCAGCGCTGACGACCCACGTCTTTATGCCAATGTCATAGTACACGGCGAGTGTTTGCTTGGCTTGCTAGACAGTGGTGCTAGCATCAGTTGCTTAGGCTTAGGTAGCGAACACTTTTTGAAAACCCACCAAATACCACATACTCGTTTCTCATCCAACGTAAAAACGGCAGACGGAAAAGACCAACCAATCATCGGAAAACTCCTTACGGATATAACTTATAAAAATGAAACTAAAAAGATAGAGTTGTATATTGTCCCTTCTCTTCAGCAACCTCTTTATCTGGGCATCGATTTTTGGAGATTATTTGGTATAGCTCCACACCTTATATCAGAAATTTCACCCCAACATCTTAATACCCCAGCGATGTCTTCAGACATGCGTGAGTTAACCGGAAGTGAGTTCAGTAGATTAAAGACAGCCATCAGTTTGTTCCCATCCTACGCCACTCTTGGCTTAGGAAAAACAACACTGGAGGAACATGAGATAGACACTGGCGATGCGGAACCGATTAAGCAGCGTCACTATCCTGTTTCTCCGGCGGTTCAAAAACTTTTATATGAGGAATTAGATAGGCTATTGGACATGGGAATAATCGAAGAAAGTAATAGCCCATGGAGCTCTCCTGTGGTACTGGTACGTAAACCTGGCAAAAACCGTATGTGCCTGGACTACAGGAAGGTTAACCAAAAGACGAAGAAAAGTGCTTATCCCTTGCCTCATATTCAAGCTTTGTTGAGTCGTATTTCGGATACTCGTTATATTTCTAGCGTGGATCTGAAAGACGCATTCCTACAAATACCGTTGGAGAAGTCCTCACGGGAAAAGACAGCTTTTACGGTGCCCGGTCGCCCTTTATACCAATTCAAGGTCATGCCCTTTGGCCTTTGCAATGCACCACAGCGTCTTTGCAAATTAATGGACAAAGTGGTTCCCCACGAATTAAAAGAAAATGTTTTTGTCTATCTGGATGATCTCCTGATTGTCACACGTACATTTGAAGAACATATTCGATATCTTAATATTGTAGCGGAAAAACTAAGAACAGCTGGTTTAACCATTAATCTCGAAAAGTCGAAGTTCTGCTTTAAGGAGCTTAGATATTTAGGTTACATCATCGGTGACGGTAGGCTAAAGACAGATCCGGCCAAGGTTTCTAGTATTAGAGATTTTCCAGTTCCTCAAAATGTTAGACAGGTTCGTAGGTTTTTGGGTATGTCTGGTTGGTACAGGAGATTTGTTCGTGATTATAGTACCTTAGCAGCTCCTATCACAGAAACTTTGAAGAAAAATAAGAAATTTGCCTTTGGCTCGGAAGCAATAGAAGCCTTTCAGAAAATCAAGGATTCATTGACATCTGAACCCGTTTTAATTCACCCAGACTATTCAAAGACTTTCATAATATTGTGTGATGCTTCGTCGACCGGAATAGGAGGGGTACTGTGTCAAAGAGATGACGAGGGTAACGAATGTCCAATCTTCTTTTACTCGCACAAGCTTAATTCAGCTCAATGTAATTATAGCGTCACTGAACGCGAATGTTTGGCTGCCGTATTAAGCATAGAACAGTTTCGTCCTTACATTGAAGGATACCATTTCAAGGTGGTCACCGACCATGCTTCGTTGAAATGGCTCATGAGTCAAAAGGATCTCAGCGGAAGGTTGGCTAGATGGAGTCTTAAGCTTCAAGGATACGACTTCGAGATTGAGCATCGTAAAGGTTCTCAACACGTTGTACCCGATGCTTTGTCAAGAGTATTCGCGGCCGACAGTTTGAATCTTGAAGCTATCTCGGAGAAGTTTCCTTTTGATGTGTTGCATATAGATTTGAATGACCCCAGTTTTAAATCTGAGGAATATGTTCAAATCATTGACAGCATCATAAAGCAACAAAATCAGCTGCCGGACCTTCAAGTCTCAGACAATTTTGTGTATAAGAAGGTCCAACACAGCACAGGAAATCCTCTTGAGGATGACTTAGGGTGGAAGCTATGGATTCCTTCTCAGTTAACCAGCCGCTTGATTTCCTTGGCTCATCAGCCTCCCAGAGCATCTCATGGAGGCGTAGGTAAAACTCTTCAAAGACTGCGAAACCAATTCTTTTGGCCGAATATGGCTTCTCAGGTCAAATCCGTTGTAGCTGATTGTGAGGTTTGTAAAACGTCCAAGGCGACGAATCAGGTCTTACGTCAACCAATGGGCAAACCATTTCTTGTAGAACGTCCCTTCCAGCACATCTACATGGATTTTTTGGGTCCGTATCCTCGGTCTAAGAACGGAAATGTTTACATTATTATTGCTCTCGATCAGCTTACAAAATTTGTAATAATTAAAGCTCTACGTAACGCAACTGCTGAGTCCGCTGCAAAGTTTTTGAATAATGAGTTGCTGTGTGTCTTTGGCGTTCCCGAATCTGTTTTAACTGATAACGGTAAACAATTCACCAGTGTAGTTTTCACAAATTTGTTGAAATCATTTGGAATACGACACATCAAAACCGCGTATTACAGCCCTCAGGCAAATGCCAGTGAGCGCGTTAATCGTTCTATTCTTGCGGCCATTCGGTCATACATAAGTGAAGACCAAAGAAATTGGGACGCAAATCTTCCTGACATTGCTTGCGCTCTCAGAACGGCTTCTCATTCAGCCATAGGGATGTCGCCATACGAAGCGTTGTTTGGCCAACGAATGGTCGAACATGGTTCTGACTATGAACTTCTTCGGAAATTAGACAGCGTTAATAACTCTGAGATAAATATCATTCCAAAATCATCAAAAATGAATATATTACACACTGCTATTAAGAAATCACTTGAACGGGCTCATCAAAATTATGAGCATAGTTATAACACACGAAGCAAAAAGGTAACTTACCAAATTGGCGATACGGTGTACAAAAGGAATTTTATATTGAGTGATGCATTAAAGAAAAGAAATGCGAAGCTTTGTCCAAAGTTCCTAAAAGCCAAGATAAAAAAGGTGGTTGGCAACAATTTGTATGAGTTGGAATGTGAAAAGGGAAAATCGTTAGGAGTATTTCATTCAAAAGATATCAAACGGTGAAAAAGCTATAACTATATTTTTATTGTGTTCCCGGCTAGTCCCAGCCTGAACATGAGACATTCTCAGGGTTGGGTCGATTCAAAGATCAAACCGTTTTTATTTCTTCTCCATTTCCGGCGTAAACTTGAAACGAAGAAGTTGTGTAGAAAACAGTTTTTCTCAGACAAGGCGACACATGGAATCATTCGAATTTATTCAGGCACTCATCCTTTTTCGTGAACTAATATGAAACTAAACGACCTCACTGTAGGTATATGTCAATTAAATAACAACTTAAATTCAAGCTGTTATAATTATTATTATGGTCAAAAGTCGGTAAGGTAGCAGGATGTGTAGCGAGTAAACAAACCAAATTTAACATGGTTTAGGGGTGAGTATCTAGGTGGCGTTGAAGGTGGTTTTTGTTTTCGCGGGCAGAGATCTTCGCATACAGCTGATAGTTCAATGGCAATGGTTGCTGTGGTCGAAAACTAAGTCTCACACTAATACATACCAGAGACCATTATGGATGAATTTCCGCGTCTTTTGTATCTTTTCAAATTTTAGCTAGAGAATTATGATTTTATCACACCTATTTTTCAAAAAATCAAAAATGATTTTTAAGTATAAAAGCATAATTCTCTGGTTAAAATAACGTAAGAAAACAACTCATTTCCTGGCACGCTCACAAACAATGTCATTGCAAATGGCGTCTTCGAAGGTCCGGTCACTCAGACTATAAATAGGGTGCCGTCGCTTATTTCGTTCTCTTTTGAATTCAGATTTTTGATTTGGTCGGTTCGGCGGATTCGGTGGTTAGGCGGGAAAGACGGAATGTGTCTTGCGAGTTTACTCGGGGAAATATATATATATATATATATATGTATCATTTTATAAAGAAAATGTTTTATGTTAAATTTTGATAATCCCGTATAGTTATTGAGTATCCGAGAAAAAAAAAAAAAAAATCCTGAAATGCGTGAATAAGAAATAAATACTGAAATGCGTGAATAAGAAATTAAACCTGAAATGCGTGACAAAGACAAACTCGCAAATACGCGATAAAAAACCCTGAATTACGTGTCAAAAAAAAAAAAAATTTAAAGTAAAACTCCCAAAAAGTGACGAAAACCCCTGCAATACGAAAGAAAAAGAGAAAAAAACCCCTGATAGGTATACGTGTTCAAAAAAAAAAGGAAACCAAACCAAAAACCTCTTAAGTATGTGCAAAAAGTAAAGAGAAACCCTGAAAAAGTGACGAAAAAACCCCTTATATATATGTGTCAAAAAGTAAGAAACCTGAAATAAGAAAAAAAAAGAAAAAAAAACCCTGAAATATGTGCCAAAAAGTGACGAAAAACCCCTGAAATACGAAAAAAAGAAAAGAAAACCAAAAACCCCTGAATTAAGTGTCAAAAAGTGACGAAAAACCTCTTAAATACGTGAAAAAAAGTAAAGAAAAATCCCTGAAGTTAGTGGCAAAAGAAAAGAAAGAAAGAAAATTCGTGTCAAACAGTGACAAAAAACCCCTGAAATACGTAAGAAAAAAAAAGAAAAAGTAAGAAACACCCCTGAAATACGAAAAAAAAAAGAAAAAAAACCCCTGAACTACGTGTCGAAAAAGAAAGAAAAACAATTAATTGCTAGAGAGAAAAAAAAAGTGCACGCCGAAGAAATGCAAAAACCCGTCGAAACCACCCCGTTACCGTAACCGCCTCGAAATCTGGTGATCGTAGAAATCGTATCGTAGAAATCAAGTCGAAAAACTAAAAACAGAAAAGACGAAAAAAAAAACACAAGAAAAACCCCATAAAATTTTGAAATAAAAAAAAAGTGTAGTGAATCGTGAAACGAGAAGAAAAATTAGTTCATCGAAAGTCGCTTGAGCTGACCCAAATGGTTCAACCAAAATCGGCGCAGCAGTGCAGCCCCGTCCAGCCCATCACAGCAGCCGCCTAGAAACCATACACCATCTTCCCTTAAGTTCATTTCGTGGTGCAACCTAATCTCTTAAAAAATTTTAGTTTATATAACCTTTAGTAACCTTAAGTAATTTTTTTTTCTACAAATATACACACCTATGTAGTATGTATGTATTTTCTTAGTAAGTGAATTAAATCTGTCCAAATCTTTATCGGATACTTTCGATGGTGCCTAGAAAATTTGCATTTCTTTTGATATTTAGCTCATACCTACTCAGCCTGGAAAGCGGTGCACCCTTCACAGGATATTTGTGTGGTAAGTCTATTTTTAATTAATATTTTTGGTATCTAAGATTCTACTTTTGATTTTTTTTTGAATCGGTGAAATTTTCATCCTAAAAGTAGGCAACGTTGACCGTTAGCTTCAAGGGCTACTATGTGCGGACATAACGATTTGGATAGGGTTTAATGTTATCAACTTTATAGAAGTTTTTGATTAAATCAAGGTTCAGTCAAGTTTTTGTGGTTGCATTATTAACCTTAATATAATAATAAATTGTTTTTGATTCTTAGTATGCATAATATGCAATTAAAAGGAATTTGTTTTTGTTCTGGAAGAACGTGAATCCAGACATTTCCTGAGTACCGACTTTTGAGCATTGAGATTTTTGTTAGCGATATACGTAGATTTGATATTTGATTGAGTTCATTTAGTAGTTTAGTTCGTTTAGACTTTTATGGATGTAAGAGTGAGATTTTAAGATATGCTCATAGCTACCTACATTTTTTTTTCTATATAATCAGTACTATTTATAAGTTTATGATAAATAAAACATTGTGAGTGATTTATTTCTGAACCAAAATTCGAATGTTTCAATTATAAACGGATTCCTGTTGATGGGGTTTTTATGGGAAGTAATTTTGGATTCTTGGTTTAGTATGAAGTTGCCGTTGTAACATGGAAGTTAATTAAATACCTCCAAGGGTGGATGTGACAAAACAAGGAGAATACGGACGACGAATGTTGAAGAGGTAAGCGTAAGACTGATCCTCTATTGAGTATCAATGATGAGTTTACCTTTGGAGTTTTGACGTTAGTGACGTTTGTTGATTAAGAAGGATAATAATGTGAGTATAATGCGTTAAGGTCAGACTTTAGGGGTTGATATAATAATCAACAGGGACGTAGCAACCATGGTAGTATCTTTTGATACTGGGGCGGGTATCCCTATGGAGAGGCACAACATCCAGCCCTCTCAACACTCACGGGTCAAACATTTTGGAGAACCATCAGGATCAGGACGAGGGCTTCATTAATTTCTATGAACCCATTATTTAATTTTCAGATGGCATGTAAATATACGTAACGACTGTTCAGCAACTCTGGCAAGAACTCCCCCATCCGACGAGCTAGGACGCGCTAGAGCTAGCATGCCAAGCCAAGAGTAGTTTGAACGCCCCTTTCCTTCCGCTGCCAGGATCAGCTCCTGTTCCTATAAGCAGAGGGTTGTAATGGTGGTATAAGGGGGGGAAGGGTAGGATACGCAAACGATTTTGAAGCAAGACATTTTTTTTTATTATCAAAAATTTTGTTGTCGCTAATAATTTGCAACCACTCTATCTCCTGTCAAGGAGATGAACCAAATTCGTTTCGTGTTCCAACCAGTAACACCGGGTTCCGTTATAAAATTGTGGCCTATGTGTTATTCTGATGTATAAGCTATAGTATTGGAAAGTTTAATTGAAATCCATTCAGCAGTTTTTGCGTGAAAGAGTAACAAACATACATCCACACATACAAACTTTCACGTTTATAATATTAGTAGGATTTACTGTATGTATTTACACCTAAATAAAAATAATTTTATTGAAATGATTATTTTATACTAAAAAGGAATTATTTTCGTCTTCTTTTTCTCTTCTCCCGATTTCAATATAGTTCTTGGGGTTGGTTTTGGCATACACTTTGCTCTTTTTTGTTTTTGTTTTCAAAAACTTTGCTTTAAACACCAGAGTATGAAAAATACGACAGATCACTTTGAAGCTCACTTTGAAACTGTTTAATGCTTGTAGTAAAATTGCAAGACATTTTATTGCAATAAAAAATATGATTGCATTAATAAGTGGTTGTGCATTTGTGATTTTTAATCATGTTTTGTGTAATAAGTGCATGAATCGTCTTCGATGACATTTGTTAAATTCAGTACATTTTGATTAATTTATGAACTTATTTTGTATGTTGTAAATTGTACAGATAAAATTGTGCTTTTGTGTAGTTTTATTTTAGATCAGTTTCTTATGCGCAATGTTTTGATCAATTTGAATTTAAGTTTTGTGGAAACTGGAAAGTGTCTAATTTCCATTTTATACTTTTTTTATTTCAATATGTATATGTAAAATTGTTGAGAAATAAAAGTATTTAACTCTTATGTTCCTTTTGTATGCGTTGTGGCAGTGCTTTTTTTGAATTGAAAATTATATAGTAAAGTTGATAACTTGATGTGTGCATTGTCGCAGCGTATTGAAATATTGAAATGTTGTCTCAATTTAGATGTAGTTTGTATTGTGTTTGATATCTATCAATAAAAATGAATAAAACTATAATTTGGTGTATTATTTCGCAAAGTTGAACGTTGAATGGTGTAAGTGTTAAAGATGAGTTCATTGAAGAAAGTGATTCTTTCAATCAATTATGTTATTTAAATTTCAGGTACGGCGTAGATGATAATGTATGAATTTTTAGGTACGATGTGTTTTGAAAGATCATGATGATCTACTTAAAAAAAAAGATTCGTTACAGCAATTTAAAGTTGGGTTGATCGGTGATTTCAGCTTTGCGGTGGACTCAAATTAAACCTTATTTGAATCCAGGGGTTTTGCATTGAGAGAAAAGATATTATCGTCGTAGAACATAATGATAACAGCAGGTATACTGTTGATGATTTGGGTTAATCCAGAGACGGTGTATTAAGTTTTGAATAATCTTCGAGAAAGATGTAAGCATGATTCAGCTGTTTGGTATTGATTCGTATGCTGAATCCAGGGACGTTGTATAGTGGTTAAGGGTTTTGAATATCTTCGAGGAGGATGTAGGTACCATCAGATAAGGTTTGTTTTGATTCGTTTGAATCCAGGGGCGGTGTATTTTCAGGTTTTTTGGTAAATCTTCGGGAAAGAAATTTGATTCAACAGGTGATGATTCGTACTGAATCCAGGGGTAGGGTGCATAATTTTTTTTTGTTTGTAAATCTTCAGGAAAGAAGTTTTTACTAAACAATAGCAGAATGTTCCTGATGATCGTTGCAAGGAAGACGACACATTTTTGCGATAGTAGTATAGATAGGTAGGTTCTGGCGTTCGTAAAGCGGTGCAAAACACCACCTCCCAGCTGTGTTGATTTGATTATCAGTTGGATGCTCCAATTGCGGTTAAGATTGTTCCAATTGTGGTTAAGAGGTTCTTATCACTTTGATGGATATGTGAAAGTTCTAATCGCTTGACATTGAATTGTGAGTGTTCTAATTGTGGTTTAGTTGTTTATTTTTATTTTTGAATGAAGTGATAAGAGCAGGTTGACATATGTATGTAGGTAAGAGATAGTTTTTTAATTTAAATATTTTATTTTTTTCTTGCGGTTTTGATTTGATTGACAGTTAGATGCTCCAATTGTGGTTAATATATTTTTGAATGAAGTGATAAGAGCAGGTTGACATATGTAGTTGACAAAGGTTATAAGTAAAATTGATTTCAATTCAAGGGATCAGTTTATTTTTTATAAAAAAGAAGCGTATACCAAAATGAAGTGTAATATTTGTAATAAAGTGTTTTCGCGAAATTATGCATTGAAGCGTCATATGCAAACTATACATGAACAGATCTTGAATCATTGTATGAGTTGTGGTAAATCATTTACGAGGAAATATAAATTGAAAGAACATTTGTTAAAGTGTGTAGTTTTTGCTGAGGAGAGAAAAAAAAATGAGGAGAAATTACAAATGATGCCACTACCTAGTACTAGTAAATCATCACTGTCGCTAACGAAGATTGTGTGCAATGTGTGTAATAGTGAAGTGAACAAGATGCAATGGAAGCAGCATCTGCGAAGCAACGCACATAAATTAAAAAACCAAGTGTTATATGGTGATAACGTAAATAAAATAATATCAGCATTCAAAGAACGAATTGTGTCATATTCCGTCCAGAATGAAAAAGAAGAAGATTTGGATGTGAAATGATTTTTCGCAAGGAAGAGACCAACTGTTAAAAATCTTTTGCAAGAACAACTCGTACAGAATGAATCAATTAAGTTCAATTTGGAATTATTCGCGGAATTTATAAAGATTGGTAATGGAGACAATATGGACTTTGATGTAAAGTCAATGATGACACGTATGCGAACCCTTCTTCCATATGATGATATTGAACAATTAATACTAGAAATGGAGGAAAATATGATGGAGAAGCTGGAAGAATTTCAAGAGCGAGACAGTGGATGGACTCTAGTGAAGATTAAAGCATTAGAATTGAATATAAATAGATTTCAGTGTTTGAAAGGGTCAATGCACTTTAAATTACCAGCTTTCATTAATAACAAGAAGGCTGTTATCAATGTTCAAAACAATGACATATATTGTTTCAAATGGGCTGTTATATCTGCTCTGAATCCCAACGTATCGAATGCTAATTCCCCATGTGCTTATAACATATCTAATATATCTAGTGATTGCATTTCCATTGCTAATATGGTTTTAAATTTTAAGGACCTGGTTTTTCCTTTGGAAATCAATCAGATATACAAATTTGAATCACAAAATGATATAAGCGTAAATGTGTTTGGATACTCGAATGAAGAGAAGATTATTGTAGGTCCATACTATTTGACTAAAAATGAAAAACCGCTTCATATCAACTTGTTATATTGCGAAGCTAACGAAACGTCACACTATGTATGGATAAAATGTTTAAGTCGGCTTCTACGCGATAGAATACTTAATGTTAAAGAGAAAAAACTATACTTTTGCAATAGTTGTTTACAACATTATTACAACGAGGAAAGTTTGCAAAATCATAAGAAAGAATGCGGGGGTGTTGTTACATATATGCCAAAGGAAGGAGAAAATTGTTTAAAGTTTTCAAAAGTTGAAAATTCTGTTAGTGTACCTTTTGTGATATATGCAGACTTTGAGAGCATTTTGTTACCTGTCAGTACTTGTCTTCCTGATCCAACTATATCATCAACAACAACAACTCAACAGCATATTCCTTGTGCATTTGCCTACTACATTAATTGTTTCTTTGATAAAAGAAATAATTTAATGAGGACATTTACAGGTTTGTTAATTTTTTATTTAGGTTTTTATTTTTTAAATATCCTTATTTTTTATAGGACCAGATTGTACGAAAAAGTTCATCCTTAGCCTGAGTGAAGATATTCAACGTCTTTATGATGTTTATTATAAATATGCAATACCGATGAAAGATCTCACACCGCTACAAGAATGGCGTCAGGAGAACGAAGAACGCTGCATATTTTGTGAGAAAAAGTTTGTAGAATTTGAATATAGAGTAAGAGATCACTGTCATATTACAGGAGAATACAGAGGGCCTAGTCATAACAGTTGTAATTTAAGATCAAGTCTTCCTAAATTTATTCCAGTTTTTTTACACAATTTAACAGGCTATGACAGTCATTTATTTTTCTCTTCATTGAATGAAATAGATGGAGAAATAAATGTCATTGCCTTAAATAAGGAAAAATATATCTCAATATCTAAAAAGATACTTGTAGATGAAAAATCAGGGACCTATTTTGAAATAAGATTTCTTGATTCTTATCGTTTTCTGAGTGAAAGTCTTGACTCATTATCCCAAAATTTAGATAAAGATGATTTTAAATTAACAACATCTTATTTTAATTGTGATCAACAGTTTGAATTAATCAAAAGGAAGGGTGTGTTTCCTTATGATTATATAAATTCATGGGATCGTTTAGAAGTGAAATCTTTGCCGGATAAAAGTGAATTTTTCAACAAACTAACTGATGAGGAATGTTCCGATGACTCATATGAAGTTGCAAATAAAATTTGGTCATATTTCAATTGTAAGAATATGAGGGAATATTTGCAAATTTATTTACAATGCGATGTTGTTTTGCTTGCCGATATCTTTGAAAATTTTCGAAAAATATGTCAAGAAATTTATAAATTAGATCCCTGCTACTATTATACAGCACCTGGTTTGTCTTGGGACGCAATGTTAAAAATAACAGATATTGACTTGGAATTATTAACCGAATTAGAAATGTATAAATTTTTCCAAAAGGGTGTTAGAGGTGGTCTAACACAATGTTGTCATAGATATTCGAAAGCAAACAACAAATTTATGAGTACGTATATACCAAACCTACCTTCATCTTATTTAATGTACTTGGATGTGAATAATCTCTATGGTTGGTCTATGAATCAAACTCTTCCCTATGGTGGTTTTCAATGGGTGACTGATGCTGATCAGTTTACCAAAAATTTTATAATGTCTTATAAAAATAAAGACATTGGTTACGTTTTGGAGGTAGACTTGGATTATCCCCATACCTTACATGACGTTCACAATGACCTACCTTTCTGCCCAGAAAATATTTGTACTCCGGGAACCAAATCTAAAAAATTGGTTAGCAGCTTTTATAAGAAACGTAAATATGTTATTCATATAGAAAACTTGAAGCAAGCCTTAAAACATGGTTTGATATTAAAAAAAGTTCACAGAGTCATACAATTTAATCAATCTAATTGGCTTCAAAAGTATATTGAATTAAATACTCACCATCGTCAGAAAGCTAGAAATACCTTCGAAAAAAATTTTTTCAAATTAATGAACAACAGTATCTATGGTAAGACAATGGAAAACGTAGATATAAGAACTGACGTAAAAATTCTTAACCATTGGGAGAATATAGGTAAAAGGAAAGGTGCACGGTTTCTAATAGCAAAACCAAATTTTCACAGTGTGTCAATTTTTTCTGAAAATATGATTGCCATACAAATGAAAAGGGTAAAAGTTGTCTATACGAAACCTCTTTATTTGGGCTTTGTTGTTTTAGAACTTTCAAAATTACTCATGTATGAGTTTCATTATGAATATATGATGGTAAAATTTGGTAATAGGTTTCTTCTTAATTATATGGACACAGATTCCTTTATACATACTATAAATACAGAAGATTTTTACTCTGATATATTGCTTGATTTAGATACATATTTTGATACTTCCAACTACAGTCCCTTGAATTTACACAACTTTCCGCTTGTTAATGCAAAAAAAATGGGTATGTTTAAAGATGAGAACAGTGGAAAGATAATGCAACAATTTGTTGGCTTACGAGCTAAAATGTACTCCTTTAAAACTGATGATGGTACTTCCATTCAGAAAGCTAAAGGCATCAAGAATTCTGTTACAAAAAGACTAACTTTAGAAAACTATAAGACTTGTTTATTTGATAAAATCTCTATATATAGAAATATGACTATTTTTAGGAATAAACTTCATATAATATATACACAAAATTTAAATAAACTGACATTGAACTTTGAAGATACAAAAAGATATATATGTAAAAATAATATAAGTACTTTAGCTTGGGGACATTATAAAATTGAAGATGAAGACAAATAAAAAATGTATGAAAAATGTGGTTGTTTCTTTTATTATTAAAAAATATCTATAACCATGAGAATCTACAGTCGTTATCATTACCACTGTGATAACAGCATATACCTACATGGTATATAAAGTTGTATAAATTAAAGTTCCATGCTTGAAAGTAATTCATTGAGAATTTAACAAACAAAATGGATACATTACATAAAATAAACAGTTCAAACAATCTGGATCCCTCCAAAACTGAGGAGATGTTAAGTTTTGAAGAGTGCTACGACACTTTCTACTGTGGAGAATTGTTCAATGAAAATGAACTATTCAATGGAGATTTCTTCGGGATGGTGGAGGAAAACGCAACAGTTTTGAATGAAAGCAGGTCTTCTGAACAAAATGATGTGGAAATATTGCATTCACTATATTGTGATGAAATAATGCCAATTGAGACGCCAAACAGTTCCCCATACAGAATTAATGAGACCGTTATCGCTGCAACACCAACGTTTGTTAAAACGAAAAAAATCAACAAAATCAATGATACTATTATCACTACAACACCAATTTTCGTTAGAACAAAAAAAATCGAAAAAAAAACAACACCTCTCTGTATGGATACGAAAGATGAAGGGATCATTGAAGCTTGTGTTTCCAACTATAAAGTGGATCAATCAAAGGAGCAGTGATTGGCCTAAAGTAGGCACATTTTCATTATCATCTACTGATAATATTGTGAAGTATGGTTTTGTGCACTTGCATGAAGACTGTACACATATTATAAATGTTTAAAAAAACGAGTTTGTGGTTGTGTGGTTTCTGATATGATAGACTTACTTATTGTTTTTAGTCTTTCAAAATAATATAAAAAGCGTGAAATTACATTCCAAGTTCACAGTACGATTATAATTATACCTAAATAACAACATAATAGTCAAAGTCATGGACATCGAAAAGGAACTTAAAAGTATAGAGGAACCGAAAGAAACAATTAAACTTTGTAATATCTTGAAAGATTACCAATATGACATAGATCATATAAAACGTATACAAACTAAATATGGGAAAAAGATGCTATGCGTCTTAAAAGATTTCCAAGTAAGTACAATCAAAATTAAAAAAAATAAAAAATAGTATAATAACTTTTATCTTCAAATAGATTTTTCTTCCCGACCGGTACAACTGCTTATCGGATGATGCCATGGATACCATCAATAGATCACCATACACTCTGACCTATTTAGGTCCGATAGGAAGATCATCTAAAATTAAATTATGTCCAAAGGATAAATAGAAATAAAAAATTGTTTTTTGTATAGACAATATACATAATTGAATGACTTTTTATTTAATGATTTTTTATTGAATTCACAAAATTTCGTACAATGAAACTATTTTCTAAGGCACAGCAACCAGCAGCATAATGATGTCGGCATTGTATTGAAGAGTTGTTTAACTTTAGAGACTTTAGACTCTCACATCCAAGCTCTTCCACATTAACCACCTGATACCAGTTGTCACCAAGGATATCTTTAATCCACTTTGTCTTCTCTACTCCTTTCACAAAGATCACTTTAGTTACTGGAACGTTATCATTTAAAAACTTTTGTACACTTTTGAAGCTGATAGAACCATCACTCCAATCCAGATGATGATGATTCCGTCTCAACCAATTTGCTTGTTTTTTAAATTTTACTGATAGTCTCTCAAAGGGGAATGGAGGTTCGATTAGAAAATTTTGATACTCGTTATTATTATAAGTTATCGCCAGTTCTTTACAAATAAAATTATTGCTTTCATTTTTAAATCCTTGGACGTCTATTGTAATGAAATCTGCCACCACCATTTTAAAGCTTGCGTTGTTTAAAAAAAAGAAAAAACTTTAAAGTATGACAGGTGACAGGTGCGTATCGGATGACTGCAAATTTGTTACTGATAATAATTATTAATTATATTATTCGTTTAACCGCTCCGGTAAGAGGGGTATATTCAATGATACGTTCATGTATAAGTACGCAATATGCTGAAGTCTTATCAGGGATATTCTTTGTTGTATAAAACTCCACTCTTATATCTATGGGTCCCGATTTGATAGTTTCGTTTTGATGTGTTACATCGACTACAATGATTGGTGCTACTTGCTTGAAATCTTCACGCGATAGAATGGGTTGAGGGTCACGCATATAAAAGCTTTGCTGAAATTTGATATACATATCGTACAAGATGGCATACTGATTACGATCAAATTTTATATTGAGATCATCATACGGATATGAATCTGAGTTAAGATGAACTTTAATATTACTCAAATCACAGTGTTGAAATCCATTTGCAGTTTGGAAAACAATTAAAATAAACCGTGGCCTCTCGTTTTGTGGCGAAAGTTTCACATTCCAAAAATTATGTATTCCTTGCGAAAGTACAGGATTGTAATGACAATCCCAACTTCGAAATGCCATTGTTAGGGATCGTCCGCTATTTATTGTTTTGAGAATTTCCAGTTTTGAAAAATCAGATAGTTGTATATGGGGCATCTTCCATGTAATATTAATGATGTTTAATTTTACTTTCTCTTTATCATCAGTTGAAAAGAATGAATCCTTATCCGATTTTGAACGTAGTAATATGAGCTCATGCTTGGAGTTCAATACAATTTTATTAAAGTCCTCGGCATAGCCCATGAGCATTTTGAGCGGTACGCAAAAATTGAAATACCCGTTCTCTATTTTAAATTCATTCTCTTCAAACCATCCAGCATTTTTTAGCATTTTACTTTCATTGTTGTTTAATGAAACATAATTTTTAACCATCGTTGTAACACCTAGATATCTTGTCCGATCTACTTCAATACCATTGATTTCATATCGGATCTCATCAAAGAGAAACGCCACGCAATTGTTTTTCAATTTTACATTATGTGATATTGTTCCATTATCCAGAGTTATAAATCCCTCGATATAGATGTAACTTTCGCTAGGTAGCACATAGATATCTTGATTTTGAATCGATATTCTTACTTCATCGTTATTTTTAAATGATTGCAAATATGGTGTGTAGCTATGATATTCTTTTTTAATAATGCTCTCATCATAGATGGGCTTTTGTAAAACATTCAATACTTCACTCATGATTTTTTTTAAGTTGGAAACCTAATGATTTTAAGTATTTCTTATTGTTGGCGGTTAATTTTTTTCGCTTTTGTGATGGTTCCTTCTTAACGACTGTTGTTGGTCCTGTGACTGACAGTGAAGAAGTGATGTAGGGTGTTATTTTAGTGTTATTTTTATTGTAGATAATCATTGATCCTTTGGTTTTAAATGAAGCCTAAGTGTGATGGTTTCTCCACGAAAATTTATTAGATCACCGTTTTGATCAACAACTTTAACAGTTATTGAACTTATCTGTCTGCTAGTTACAGGTAAATAGATGACATTTTTAGGAATTTCATCTAATTTATATCCAGGACTACCATTGAGCGAAAACTCATGAATGGTGTGTGCTGGTGCATTATTTATATACGACCCACAAACAATACTACATTCAATGCGTACTGCATTAATTTTTGTTATGTTGATAGGCAAGTCTGATTCGTACTCTTTTCCTCCACTTAAAATTCTCTTACTAAACCCTAATAAAGAACCGATGCTTCTTTCTGCACTAAAGTCGATATCAGCACTACAATAAATTTCCGTTTTCAATGTATTATAATTAGCATCAATATAAAATTCTCCAGTTTTGTTTATACTCTCATATTTTTTCTGCAAGTATGTAGCTATATCTTCGAATTCATACGAACCAACTGGAAGTTCAATGAATGTGTTTTGTACATGAAACAAATTATTTTCCAAATCAACATTGGGAACAGTGTTATATGCATGAAAATCAACTTGACCACATTCATAATCCCTATCCAAATTAATTGATGGAAAGTAATTTGCCTCCAAGTTTGAGGTATTCCCAGTTAAGGTTAACGTTATTGACATCTTAAGCAACAGTTGGATAATGAAATTAAAAGCATATCATATACATATTTTATTTAAAAAAAAATTTATTTATAATTTTGTGTATGTGTGTGTATGTGTGTATTACAATATATCTTTTTTATTAATCCATGAATTATGATCGTTTGAGAATCCCAACCATTTTACTAGTGCCTTGCTTCCCCTGGTATGAAGAATTTTCTCAACGAGGTATCTATTTGGATATCTAGTTTTCATCAGCTCAAACTCATAGACTCCTCCCTTGATGGTATTGCCTTTATAGTCTTCCAAAATGTATGTAGTTGGATTAGTATTTTGAATTGATTTTATTTTAAAAATTTCAGTCGTCCAATTCGGTGTGTAACCTTTTTCAAAAATATGTTTATATTTACTGATGCGTACACTGTCTCCCTTATGAAACTTTGGTTTATTAAATATTTTCAATTTGTTGTAAGCAGTTTTTAATAGCATTTTTTCATTGGTAGAATTTACATTGATTGGCGACATTTTAATGGTTCTATGTTTTGTGTTATTGTACTTTTCAATCAATTGTTTGTAAAGATTTATCCATTGATATGACCCACGATAGCTAAACTCTTTCCACATTAGGCCCTTAAAAGTTCTATTGAATCGTTCTACAATCGATGCCTTTAGATTAGTAAATGTTGAATAATGATTTATCCTGTACTGTCGCATCAAAGACTGAAATTGTTTGTTGAAAAATTCTTTTCCATCATCAGTCTGTAAGTTTGCTGGCGACCGACGACGACGTCCCTCAGTAAATATGCTTTTCATCGCTTCGCTGACACTAGACGCAGTTTTAGTTTTAAGAGGTACAACCCAAGCAAATTTAGAAAATGTATCTATGACTGTGAGAAGAAAGCGGTGGCCTTTGTTAAATTTTGAAAATGTGCCCATTTCTACTAAATCTGCTTGCCATAGATCATCTATTCCTTTCATAATTACTCGACGACGTTGAAAATTTTTGCGCGCTTGTCTATGAAGTTCATCTACCAGTCCTTTTTTTGCATTCATATTTGTTGTTTAAACGTTTTTGTTCTAACTTAATCAGATTCTTGGATCCACGATTTGTTTGAAAATATAATCTTCAAACCCTCTGAGTCTATCTTCAATATAATTACTAAGTGTTGTTATTTCCTTGTGTAGGCTTTCGTTCAGCAATTTATTTGATTTTATTTCTGATTCTAAAGCTTTAATAGTGTTTTTCAAAAGTGTGATTTCTTTTTGCGTTCTTAAAGACAACTGACTTAGACTTTCTGAGACGAATTGCTTAGGCACTGCATCGTTGTCTTCAATAGGTAAGGCTACGTTCTTTAATCGTTTAAAATGAATGTTTATATTACGATCACGATCCAAATTAAATCCTATGGTTTTCTGTAGTCTATTCTGTTGAGATGTATTATTAGAAAAATGACCAAACTTGTCGACACTCATTTTGCTAATGATGATTATATGATATGCAATTGTGTTTAAACAATTATACTGCTTTCTTTAAGTTCTTCAATAATGGAAACAATTTCATTATTATGACCTGTATGACCTGCTGATTGTGATGAAATTAAAAGTCGTAATCTATCAACGATTTCATTGGGATCATCCCAAAAAATATAGTTGGTTTTTTGAGGATTTACAGTCATGATACCAGACCCTTTACGGATTATTTTGTCATTGTGATTACCATTGAATAACCTTTTTATAATACTTTTATACTTGTATGCTTTCGTTCCTTTGATTTGTTCGTTTTCATCATATTTGCGTTTATAAGCACTTGTTATGATGAGGATTTCCTTGTAGAATTGCAAATCAGATTGATTATAATTTTTGGATGGTACTTTGTAAAATAAAAGCTCAAAGAGGCCAGGCGTTAAAGACCAGATATGATCGCCTATAGAAATCTTATTTGATTTAAGTAAAAATTCTTTATTACCAAATTTCCATTTAGCTTTTGAATCTCTATGTGGACCATATAATTTATCTAATTTGTTTTTCCGTTCCAATGATGTCAAATCCAAATTTGTATATACACCACTGTTGTCAGTACCGTCGTATTGTAAATAGAAGGTATCTTCCTGACTTGTATCCCTTGAATTGATTGAAATCGTATCATCTTCATCTTCATAATTATCTTTTTTATAAGTATGATCAACAGGTGAGTTGCTCTTTTTAAGGGGTGTACTTGTATAACCTTTTAGAGGGGATTTTAAAGGTTTTGTATCAATTTCATCAAAATCATAGCTAAGCTTCGAATTTTCCACGAGTTTTTTTTAACGGATTTGTGATTGGTTTAAAAGTCTCTTCCAAAAAGTCCGCTGCACCTAATTCTTGTGATTTAATACCTTTGAACTTTTTTCGCAATACATTTCGCGTCTTTATAACATCTCTTACGATTTTCTCATTCATTTTTCTTGAGCAGCTTTCAAATATCAGATCAGGTTGTTAACAGATCAGCTTTTAAATATCAGATCAGCTTTTAAATATCAGATCAGCTTTCAAATATCAGTTCAAGTTGTTTACAGATCAGCTTTTTAAATATCAGATCAGGTTGTTAACAGATCAGCTTTTAAATATCAGATCAGCTTTCAAATATCAGATCAGGTTGTTAACGGATCAGCTTTTTAAATATCAGATCAGCCTTAAAATTATCGGATCAGCTTTTAAATATCAGATCAGCTTTTCAATATCAGATCAGCTTTCAAATATCAGTTCAGGTTGTTTACAGATCAGCTTTTTAAATATCAGATCAGGTTGTTAACAGATCAGCTTTTAAATATCAGATCAGCTTTCAAATATCAGATCAGGTTGTTAACGGATCAGCTTTAAAGTTATCGGATCAGCTATTAAATTATCGGATCAGATCAAAAGATTAACCTAATCTCATTCTGTTATAACAGCTTGAGTGCATAATATAAACTGATCAGAAATTTTTTAGTATTGAATAAATATATCAAACCCTTTTCTATAACGACCTGCGTCGATAGGATCATCTTTGCTTATAACAAGAAATCCATATCTATCCTTCCAGCACTTGCTGCACATATTTGAAAAATTTTCAAATTTCATGTCTGCACCAGCATGATCGTTGTATATGTGCTTCATATTCATTTCATCTTGTTTGAACATGATAATCATATTTGCATTGTCTCGTATTAAATGCTTAGGAATTCGTGTATATGTTTGACATAAATAAAAACAATCAATGTTTTTATGACGTCCCATACAAAAATATGATCTAATATTATTCTGTTTTTCACATGCAACATCATCGAAAATAATAATAGAATTATCTTTTGCTTCATCGGGTGGTAGAACATCTTCATTTGCAGAGAATGTATGAAATCCCATACCTTTTATAGGTTGTATTAATTGTTGTAGATATTGATACTTTGGCTGATATAATGACTTTGAATATAAATAAATATTTTTGAACCTTACTCCATTTGGACTTTCTATTAAACCTATCATAACATTGGTTTTTCCACAGTTTGATGGTCCAACTATTAAAGCTCTTATTGTGTTTGGTAAAAGTAAACTATGTCTCGGTTTCGCTAAACTATTAGAAGTTGAAAAATCTCTGTTGCGGACAACAAGATCGTTTTGTTGTTTAATGAAACGCATCTTAATAATGAGTGCACGCACATACATTAAAAACCTACGTTTTTTATTTAAATGTTTCA
Organism: Melanostoma mellinum; assembly: GCA_914767635.1. NCBI lineage: Eukaryota > Metazoa > Arthropoda > Insecta > Diptera > Syrphidae > Melanostoma > Melanostoma mellinum. Next base: position 107,998,650 of record OU612059.1, read on the forward strand.
GTCTTCAGAACTACGTTCGTCAAACTTGGTCAACACATTCAATAATCCATAACATAATAAAAATGGTAGCTTTTTATAAAAGACTCACCAGTATCAATCGAAACACAGTTGGAAGAGGACTAGTAGATAAATTAATAAATTCCTTACCGGTTGAACTTCACTTACCAGGCTATCAATTTTGTGGACCTGGCACTAAACTTAAAGAACGTTTAACCAGAGGCGAAAAAGGAATAAATCTTTTAGACGCTGCCTGCAGAGAACATGATATTGCTTATTCTCAATCAAAAGATATAAATAAACGGCACGAAGCAGATCAAATATTAAGCAACAAGGCGTGGACAAGAGTAAAATCTAAAGACAGTAGTTTTGGTGAACGCGCAAACGCTTGGCTAGTAACAAACGCTATGAAGACCAAGGTTAAATTCGGTATGGGCAACAAATTAAAAAAACCCAAAACTAAATGTAAAAGAAAGAAAAGTTGCAGTACTGGAAATAAACTCTTTAAGATGGCTGTTAGAAATGCTAAAAAAATTTTATTAAAAGAAAAACCGACCGATATTCAGAGCGCTATTCAAATTGCTAGGAAAGATATAGATAATTCATTCAAAAGAAAAAAATCAATGATCCAAGTTCCACGTATAATACCACTTCCTAAAGTTGGTGGATTTTTACCTCTAGTTCCTATACTAACAGCCCTCGGAGCAATTGGAGGTCTAGCATCTGGTGGGTCAGCTATCGCTAAGGCTGTAAATGAAGCAAAATCTGCTCGAAAACAATTCGAAGAAGCAAATCGTCACAATAAAACTATGGAAGCCATAGCAATGGGAAAAGGTCTATATCTGAAACCGTACAGGAAGGGATACGGATTATTTTATCAATCACAACCAAAAAACTATTGAAAAACCTACCCAGGCGAGCGCTTACAGATAGAGATTTACTCAGATATACAAAATATCTACCACATTTTAGAGGTGTTTTTATGCGCGATACTTTACCAAGGCAACCTTATAAAATTGAAAGTGGTATCGTTAATCTGGATTCTTCTTTCGGTTCTGGAACACACTGGGTAGCATACAAAAAAAACAAACAAAATAAAGAGTATTTTGATAGCTTTGGAAACCTTCAACCACCCCAAGAAATTGTGAAATATCTAGGAAACAACATAAAATACAATTATAACCAACAGCAAAATTATAATTCTTTTAACTGCGGTCACTTGTGTCTGAAGTTTCTTTATAAATAATAAAAACAATATTCAAATTTTTAAAATAAAAATGGTTTTTTATTACATTTTTTTTATAAGTAAAACTTAATAAACTTTTAGATGATGATTTGAAAGAATTCTTAGGAACTGCATACTGCAGCTTTTAAAATATTGTATCTTTATCCATCCCCATCGACTGGATTCCAGGCAAGCTCAGCTTTTCGTTCGCATTCTATCTCATTCTTATAGTTGGTTTCACAATCTATGAAATTGTCATATCGTATGTCTGCTTATACTTTTTAACATCAATCAATTCAACATCAGATCGAAACTCTGTATCTTGTGTTGTAAATAATTCAATTTCACCATTGCTCGTAATTCTTTCAGTGGAATATTCACGATATTCATTACAAGCTATATTACCAATGAACGTTTCTTATAATCACTATCGTAAGAACAACGAATCGTCAGATCTATCTGATCATATTCTAACTTAAAATGTCTGTAAAAAATATTTTCACTTTCAATTATTCCTTGTATTTCCTTCTCTTTTCTTAGCAAATCTTGCCTGAATGCCTCTATTGCTTCTTTGACAGTAAAATATTTCACTTGGGGGTTTTCTGTTGTAACGGTTTCATTATTTTCATTTTGATGATGTACGATCTCATTGATCTTCATTAATTGAAAGGACAAATCAATTTTTAAAGTATCATTGTTAGGAAGCAGCAAGGAAAATTCCAAATTGCCTTTATTCTCAGCATTAGCTGTTATATTTAGTGGTATCGGGATTGCTTGTAATGAAACCAATGAAAGGTAAACTATCAACAAGGCACATCTAAACATTATGTTTGATTATTGGAAGAGACGAGCACACCTTACCAGAGAAAAGACAAATTAAAACTAAATCAAAATGCTTTAACACTTTTTATTTATTCTGTTATATAATGACATAAGCTTCTTTGTTTGCATTACTATACTCTTCATCATATAACAACCACAAGTGTCGGGTCCAACTTGACATGTATCTGATGACCAGCTGCATGTTGAATGAGTGTATTCACATAATTTTATGTAGCAATGCATAATATCCTCATAATGTACAAGTACATCCAACAAATTTTCTTTGTTTTCTATTAAAAAGTTAGAAATTTGCTTCCTAAGCTGACTAGAACTTGTATCCACCATCCTTTCCATTATAGATCGGTTTTAGAACTAAATTGATCTAACAATTTCATATCTTCATCATCAATATCACTTTGCTCAGTATCAAAGTCATTAAATACACAACGTTCATTAAAACGATTTGTTATTGTCAGGGGCTGAAAACCATCGACTGTTACCCCTATTAAAGTTATTGTACCACCGAATACTTCAATTTTAAGGTGTTCATTAACATTAAATTGATATAATATCGATGATAAACTTCCAGATAATGAATCTCCTCTGCACATATTTAACAACAAACATTTACTCCCACTCTCCGGCGTTAGATAGACTGATAAACTACTATCAATTACATCTGCTCTAACAATTTTAAAATATTTCCACGATGAAAGACAAATGCAATATCTATCACCCGATCTTATCGTTTGAATCCAAAACATATCTTAAATTAAAATTCTTCTATTAATACGTATATGCATCAAGTACTCCTCTTAGAAAACGGAAGAACACAATTGAACTAAAATTAGAAATGATCTCTCATTTATGTCAATCTGCTCTTATCACTTCATTCAAAAATAAAATTATAAACAACTAAACCACAATTCAATGTCAAACGATTAAAACTTTTACATACCAAAGTGATAAGAATATATTAACCACAATTGGAGCATCTAACTGTCAATCAAATCAAAACCGCAAGAAAAAAATAAAATATTTAAATTAAAAAACTATCTCTTACCTACATACATATGTCAACCTGCTCTTATCACTTCATTCAAAAATAAAAATAAACAACTAAACCACAATTAGAACACTCACAATTCAATGTCAAGCGATTAGAACTTTCACATATCCATCAAAGTGATAAGAACCTCTTAACCACAATTGGAACAATCTTAACCGCAATTGGAGCATCCAACTGATAATCAAATCAACACAGCTGGGAGGTGGTGTTTTGCACCGCTTTACGAACGCCAGAACCTACCTATCTATACTACTTGCAATGGGCCGTTTTAGGGTTCCATTCTGCGTTTTAACGGTGATGACGCGTAAAAGACCGTCTGATCCTGCATGGGTTCCTTCAATTCAGCCGAGATTACAGTAGGTGGGTGGGGGTTCACTCATCCTTGAGCAGAAATAAGTTTCCTAGTCTGGGAATCTCCTTAACTTGAGTCCATTTTGGTCGATGTTGGAGCCGTGCAAGATATTCTGAACTCCATCTTTTTCAGAACCCTTTCGCCAGCGCAGCGCTTGAATTCGTTTGCATCGGTCGAGATGTGTTACGTTGTTGTTAAGTTCGCCTTGTGGTATGGCATGCAGTGACTCGCCGACTAAAACATGCACAAGGGGTTAGCGCATCCAAATCATCGAAACTACCGGTCACTGTGCATAAAGGCCTCGTATTCAAACACGCTTCTATTTGTGTTAGAAGCGTTGCAAGCTTCTCAAACGTGAGCCTATCATTTTTGACAACTCTTTTTAAATGGTGTTTGACAGACTTCACACCTGCTTTCTATAAACCACCAAAGTGTGGAAAAGCTGGGGGAATAAAATCTCCTTCCAATTATGCGTGGCTTAATTTAACATTTGTGCTAATTCGTTGTTAGCACCGACGAAGTTTGTTCCACAGTCACTCTAAACCTGTTGACAGCTTCCTCTTCCTGCAGTGACTCGAAGAAATGCTACCAAAAACGCTTTGCTTGTGAGATCTGACAAGACTTTTAGATGAACACTGCAAAGTATCCCTTCAGTATCCTAGCACCGCGTGCTTTCCAACTTTTGATTTCGATGGGACCAGCATAGTCGACACCGGTGGGGCTGAAAGGTCGTGACATCTGAACTCTAGCAGCACGTAAGTTTCCCATCAACTGTTGCATTTCCGACGCCTTTAGCTGGTAGAAAGAAGAGCACCTGTACAATCCTCCTTCTTATCTTTCCAATCCAGTATTGTTGGCGGATGTAACTTATCATCTGCTGGATGCTGCCATGCCAAGTGTGCATGCAGACTTGTAAAGCGGTGGTTGTTCTGCAGCAATATGGAGTGTTGCGCTTCATAAGCGAGTAGACCTTTGCGCGGCAGACACCTTGACGTGGTGCGGAGGCTTAAGTTTTTCAATGACTCACCTGCTCAACCGATCTAGTTAAAAGCTGGATAGGATGAGCAATTGAGGAGTTAAACGAACTAAGAGCTGCCAACCCCCTAAGCCAGGGTGTAATGCGATCCGTGCCCATTGGTTGGTTTGCAGTCAGGGGGTATACCGACTGTAGTATAACGGAACCTTCGTGACACCAGGTCGAATCACGAAGTAACTTAGACCTTACTGTGTTATGCGGAGCTCTGACACAGCTGACCTATTTTCTCTAGCTACTCGTGGGAACATATGAAAAGAAATAACAACAAAAATTTTAAAAACTTTTATCTTCCGCAGGGAACATCTGCAAGAGATATGGCGGATCGTATGGAGAAAGACTTCCGGGGTGACAAACCTGTCATCAGAGATCGTGCCAATAGTAGGGAGCAACCTAACACCAGCAAGAGGAGGTTTTCCGAGCTAGTGTATAGGGCAATCCCAGACGCAAGTAAGAAGCCAGTGGGTGTTACCACTGACAAATCTGAGGAAGAAAGTGCTAAAAGAGCAATCTCTGAAAGGACCCTTGGGGAAACCCATAAGTCTAGCACTACTATTCCAAAGAAGAAAGTATGGAAGAGGAAAACCATCCCTCGTCCGGCGCTGGGTGAACCAGGTGGTTTGGAAGATCCTCACAGACAGGGTCTGAGTGGTGCGGGAGTAAAATGGTACCTCCGATTTATCAAGCAGGGCTTCTCGCGGATAGAATCGAGGAAGAAGGTCGACGAAAGAAAGTTGGCACAAGCAGAGGGCAGACCGGTAGAAAGCTGTGGAGGTAAGAGAGACAGTAAACACATATCTCCCCCCCAGCAGGCAGCCCAGAAGAAAAGAAAAACCGTGACCGAAACCGAGACACATGCCTCGGTCAGCAAGGGCCCGGTAGCAACAAGCAGGGCAGTCTCTTACGCGGCGGCTGCCAGAACCATACGGGTTGCGATTTTACCGAAGGAGTACCCAGCCCCGGATCTTCAATTTTTTAAAGGCGGGGCAAATAGTGAAAAATGCCGCCCCCACCAATTTATATTTGCTTTTACCTTTATAATCCTTATTATTTCAGCTATCAGATCTTCACTAATTGACTGACAACTGGACAAAAGCCTTTCAGAAAGAACGCTTAAACCGCTGTTTTTTCTGTTTTAATCCTATTCATTTACAGATATGTAGAATAAATATTTTATACACATTACAGGATAGGACTTAAAATAAAAAGGTTTATAATAAAGACAAAATCAAATTTACTATTATATTTATCATTTGGAATTACAATTTTACTCTTCGAGCTTTTTGTTCAGCAAATAAATCTATGACCCTATCATAATTTAATTCGTGTGCGATTTGATTTTCTATCGCTAAGATTGCTAGACTGGATAAACGTTCCTGGCTCATAGATGATCGCAAATAATTTTTAATTAGTTTTAGTTTGCTAAAACTTCGCTCACAGCTTGCGGATGTAGTGGGAAGCGTAGAGCAAATTCGCAAGGCAACACAAATATTTGGAAAAGCATCCTGTAAATCATGCGCATAGATCTGTTGCAAGAGATAGAAACCGCTATAGCTTTTTCAATGTCACCAGCTTGCAAAATGCAAATGCACAGAGCTTGCTCTTTAAAAACGTAAAGTTCCTGACAGAATTCAACGGTGCTCACATCTCGCTCATATTTTTTAGCCAGATCCGCTCCATATTTTTGCAGTTCTACAATTGACATTTTCAAAATATTATAGCCATTAAGAAAAGCGAAGTTCATATTCAGTATGGTAGCACAATCGAACCTCTTTTTAATTTCTGATATGATTCGATCAAATACCATCATTATTTCTTTAGAAAAGAGTTGAACAGGTTTGAGTGTTTGTATAATTCATCTTCACATATCCCATCGAAATGTTTTTTATGTTTCGGAATTCGTTTGTTTTGCAAGATAGGGTCAACACCACTTTTTTCAGCCTCATTTATCCAATACTCCATTGGATTTTGTCTCATTTTTTGTAAAGTTTTGAGCAGACCATCCATTAGAGCGAAATTAGTGCAAGGATTATATCTTCTTTCTGAATCTCAATATTCACTCGATTGATTTCGCGGAGAATATTCGCCCAAATAGTTAAATTGAAAATAAATTTAAAATTCTTTATAGCTGTTAAGATATTACCTGCCTCGTACTTAGTTTCTGGAGCATGAGAAATTTGCTTAACTTATTCTAAGGCTTCCGCTATTTCTGGCAAATTATTCAATAGAGCATTCACAAAAAACATGTTTCGCCGACCATCTCGTCTGACTACTCCCTTTTAAATTTGCCTCAACATTTTTTTTCACAATGTCCCACCTAGTAGTGGAGCCAACAAAAAAGAAATATACTTTTTGAACCAGTCCAAATAGGTTAATAGCTTCCTGGCATAATGAGGCAGAATGAGCACCTACAAGATTTAAGGAGTCAGCCAAGCACGGTACGAACTGGGCCAGTTCATTTCTTTCTGCAATCCTGGCTTGTACTCCTTTATGGATGCCGGCCATATTGGACCCATTGTCATAAGATTGGCCATGACATTGCCCAATATCTAAATCATTAACAGCCAATTTGTCTAGAATCTGTTGACAAATGTCCTATCCTGTCTTTCCAGCAAATGAAATCAATGAAACTTTATTTTATTTCACACACATCGAAAGTTCTTTTTACATATCGAATAACCTAGCTCATTTGTTCTGTATGGGATACATCAGGAGTGCAGTCGAACATTATTGTGTAGTATTTAGCTTCTTTGATTTCATTTAAATTGCTATTTCTAACTGTTTTTGCCATTATGTCAATTATTTCATTTTGAATTGTCTTTCATAAATATGATACTTGTCCCTTTTTTAAGTGTTTTAATTGAAACTTAAGAGTTGAACTATGTTTGGCGAGCAGAGAGATCAAGTTCAAGAAGTTACCTTGATTAGGCTGAGGACATTGTGTGATGAGATGAGCACGATTAGATGATCGACAAGAAAGTACAAAAACTTATAATGATAAACTGCGATCTGTCCACTTTGACTTTTGACTGTGCTTCCCTTCGCTCGCAACCACAGTGGCTGTTTTGAAACCGAAAAGAAGAAAAGTTGTCCAATTCTCGGTCGCAGCAACCGATGCTGCTTTGAAACCGAAAGGTAGACAAATTGTCCACTTCTCGGAATTTCGAACTTGTTTTTACCGCCCCCTAAAGTTGCCGCCCGGGGCAAGTGCCCCGGTCTGCCCCCCCCTAGATCCGGGGCTGGGAGTACCCCCGAATCACTCTCTCGCAGAGTGAGCTCTCTAAGCTCGAAGACGCAATGGTGGACGAGATGAGGATAGGGTGGGAAACGGAGATGAAATTTGAAGGCATTTCCTTCAAACCCGGTATGATTCTAGTAGATTGTACCAATCAAGAAACAGCAGACTGGATCAGGAAGACAGTCCCGAAGCTGAGTGGGTGGAAAGGTTGTGAGCTTACCACAGGACAGGGGGACGACATACCCAAGCCATACAACATCACAATCTTCGTACCAAGAAGCAGTGGCCAAGATCACGGCATGATTCTTGCTCTGATAAAACAGCAGAATGGTGAAATGAATACCCAGGTTTGGAAGGTTCTTTCCTGCAAGGAGGAGGGTAATGGCCAACTGCTAAATATTGGCATAGATGAAAAATCTGTGGAGGCGATTGTCAAAAACAATCACAGTATCCACTACAGATTTGGTAAGGTCCAGGTACATGGCCTGAAAAAAAGAAGTGGTATAGAGGACAAGCCGCCTACTAATACCAATCCAATCAGCACTCTGCCAACTCCCCAAATCCCCAGTTCACCCACCCACATCCCTTTGCAGGAGAAACAGGAGACATCTCCGAAACATCTCCCAGCAAAATCCATCCCAATTCTATCCCAATCCCTTATTCTACCATCCAGTCCACTACCTAACCCCATTCCAACCCTATTCCAATCCCCTATCCTACCACCCAGTTCTCTACCTACCCCTATCCCAGCCCCCAAACCATCATCACCAATAAAGGTCATGATGGACATAGTAGAGGAAGAGGAAGAAGTTCCCCTCACAACAGAGGAGGAAAACGACCTGTTAACAGGTCCGGGGGCAGAAACCCCCGAAGAAGAAGATTTTTAATGGAGGTACGCGGGATCAGTACCAAGCTAGTCCAAGTAAACGTTCATCATGCCATAGCAGCCTCAGCTATCACAGCGAGGAAAATTACGAAAGAAGGCATTGGACTAGCACTGATCCAAGAACCCTGGACCTATGGGGGACAAATTAAAGGTCTATCCATTAGAAATACGAAGGTAATATGGGATAAAGAGTCAATCTCTCCTAGAACAGCAATTATAGTAAGGAACGATATTAATCATTTCTGCCTTTCAGAGTTTATGACGAGAGACCTGGTTGCAATCCAGGCCTCAATCAACATCGGAGGCCAAACCAGGTGGGTGGTAATCGCATCAGGGTACTTTCCGGGAGATGAAGCGAACATTCCTCCCGCTGAGGTAAAGAAACTGGTAGATTACTGCCGGAGGAAGAAGTTACCAATACTGGTAGGTTGCGACGCAAACGCACACAACACCATCTGGGGTAGTACAGATACGAATCAAAGGGGTGAGTACCTTTTAGAATTCTTTTTAGAAAAATGCTTAGAAATTTACAATATAGGGAATACTCCTACCTTTGTTACTAGAAATAGGAAAGAAGTACTAGATATTACCTTCGGTTCTACAGTCCTGAAAAACTGTATCAGTAACTGGAGGGTCTCAAATGAGCCTTCTCTATCAGATCACAGGATAATTGAATTTGTTCTAGATGGAATTCTTTGTGGGAATATTCCTAGGAGAAATCCAAAAAGAACCAACTGGGATCTATATAGAGACAATCTCACATACAACATAGGAAATATATCCACTAAAAGGGAACCCAAAAGTTGTCTGGAGCTTGAAAATGCGGTAAGCGAGCTTAATACAGCAATGATTGATGCATATGAATCAAGCTGCCCCCTAAGCTCCGCAAACAAGAAAACAGATGCCCCCTGGTGGAATAAAAACCTAGAAGCGCAAAGGAAGAGGGTAAGGAAACTCTTCAACAGTGCAAAAAGTAACAGCAACTGGCATGCTTACCATGCGGAACTTACAGCCTATAGTAAGGAAGTGAGGAAAGCAAAAAGAAGAAGCTTCGTAGACTTCTGTGAAAGCATAACAACAACCCCGGCAGCAGGCAGACTTCATAAAGCCCTTTCAAGGGAAAAGTCACAAACCACCATGGCCTTGAAATACGCTGACGGCAGTTTCACAGAAAATGAAGAGCAAAGATCGCTTCTCCTGCTTAACACTCACTTCTCTGGAAGCATACTAACAACAGGATATGATAGACCTATGCCTGTGCACAGTACTGATAAGCAAGACTGGAAGACAGCAACGATAGTTTGCTCGAAGAAGAGGCTAGAATGGGCATTAAGTACCTTTCAACCCTTCAAAACTCCAGGGGTAGATGGAATCTTTCCCGCATTATTACAAATGGGAAAAGAAGTGATTCTACTACACTTACTCAAAATTATCAGAAGTAGTCTGGCTCTAGGGTACATACCTAGTCCATGGACGCGAGCAAAGATTATCTTTATACCAAAAATAGGTAAGAAAGACACAACTCATCCTAAATCTTTCAGGCCAATTAGCTTAACATCCTTCGTACTGAAAACCATGGAGAAGGTGATCGATAACTTCTTAAGATCAGAAATTCTAGTGAGTAATCCACTAAACACTAGACAGCATGCATACAGAGCAGGTAGATCTACAGAAACTGCCTTATACCATCTCTCAACCACTATCCAAAAAGTAATCGACTCAAAGGAAACAGCGATCGGCTGTTTCTTGGATATTGAGGGTGCCTTTGATAATACCTCACACGAGGCGGTTAACAAAGCACTTCAGAGGAAGGACACTCCGATTACAATAATAAAGTGGGTTAGTGCAATGCTTAGTACAAGAACGGCAGAAACACACTCTAGCCAAACGATTCAGAGAATAATCACTACGAGAGGCTGCCCACAAGGAGGGGTCTTGTCACCTCTACTTTGGAGTCTAGTAGTAGATGAATTATTAGAAAAACTAACCACGCAAGGCATAAGATGCATTGGCTATGCTGATGACATCACATTATTAGCTTGTGGGAAATATGAAGAAACCCTATGCGATATAATACAGAGGGGTCTGGCAATCACGAAAAAATGGTGTACAACTGTAGGACTGAACATCAACCCCACAAAAACTACAATTATACCATTCACCAGAAGAAGACTCCTACCACACATGAAAGACATTACACTGGATGGAGTAACCATAGTACCCACAACAGAGGTCAAGTATCTAGGCGTGATTCTAGATAGTAAACTCCTGTGGAAAAAAGAAGTTGAAGCAGCTACTGAAAAAGCTAAGAAAACCTTAATGATATGCAAAAGTATAGCAGAAAGATCATGGGGTTGTAAACCGAGCATTATTCGGTGGATGTACCTAATGATGGTAAGACCTATCCTTACCTATGGAGCGGTAGTCTGGAACAAGAGAGCGGACCAGGTGACCACCAGAAAAACATTAGAAAAAGTACAAAGACTTGCGTGCATATGCATATCAGGAGCAATGAGAAGCTGTCCAACTGCAGCTTTGGAAGTATTGCTAAACCTGACACCTTTGCACCTGGCAATAAGAAGCATCTCAAATGCAACGATAGCTAGATTTGCCAAAGAAACTGAGTGTGTCCTGAAATCTAGCGAAAAGAGCATAATATCGAAAGAGTTAGCACTCATTGACTTTCCTCGGGATAGCAAAACCAAGGAATTCAAATTCGATAAACTCTTCAGCGTTGAGCTAAGTAACAAAAAGGCATGGCAAGGTGAGAAAGAGACCTACTCAATGAAGACCCATGCAATAAAATGGTACCCAGATGGCTCAAGAACAACTGAGGGAACTGGAGCAGGAATTTTTGGGCCAAGAGCAAAAATTTTAGTACCTATGGGAAGAATGTCAAGCATATTCCAAGCAGAAGTCTATGCAATAGGCAAATGCGCGGAAGTAAACATTGACAGGAAATATAACAACAAACATATTGCAATAATGACGGACAGTCAAGCTGCAATTAAGGCCCTACGATCCTACACAATCTCCTCAAAACTTGTCAGCGAATGCATTGACAAATTGAACAAACTGGGCAGTAATAACAAGGTTACAATCTACTGGGTACCAGGACATGTAGGAATCATAGGCAATGAACAGGCAGACGAACTGGCAAAGACAGGAGCCGGATTACCACTCAATGGACCGGAACCTTTTTGTGGAATAACAGAAAGCCACATTAAGAATGAAATCAAAAAGTTGGAGGAAGACAACAGAGCTAAACACTGGAATGACCTCCCAAAGATGCGCCAAGCCAAACTTCTACTTGGCACTTTCAACAAAAAACGTTACAAAGACGTAATAAAACTGAATAGAAACAATGTTAGAATGCTAGCCGGGTTTTTAACCGGACACTGCAGGCTAAGAAAACATCTAAAAGTACTAGGCATAGAGAGCGACGACCAATGCAGATATTTCAATGAACAGGAAGAATCTCCTGATCACCTCCTAGGTGACTGCGAAGCTCTAATACACCAAAGAAAGAAGTACCTAGGATCCTACTATGTAGAGGAGAGGGAGCTAAAACTCCTAAGCGTAACCCAGATACTAAGTTTCATCAAAGGAACTAGTCTGGATGAAGTACTTTAATTAAGGAATATCACTTAAGAAGTAGGGGGTACAATAGATCTAAACAGGTCGAGGTACATTACAAAACCCCAATTTTTTCATTCATTCATTCATTCAAGCGAGTAGAGAATACTCTAAGCGCCCTCCTAATCTTAAGATCCCATTTGCATCAAGAAATGCGTTTAACGCACTAAGGATTTGGGAATCTTGGATGTTTCCGCTATTTGTTGGACCTCTGTCTTCAACATCTCCTTCTGCGCTGTCTTGACGACGACAATGGGCGCTGTATCAGGCTCCCGATTAAGGACGACATTAAGCAACGAAACGGAGACAGGTAGCGACGACTCGAACGAGCTTGAGAAGACTCGAACAGTCATAAAATGTTTACAGAATACTGTCACTCTGGTTGACCCGAACGTTGAGTACCTTCACAGTACGCTACTCCTCTTCCATTTCGTTATCAACAGGTTGGTGTGGGACATCGAAGACCCATTGAAGGCTAAGAAATTCTGGACCAGTCCACCATGGCTGCAATGACTTCAATTCCGGCGGAAATACACCTGTGGACGCGATATCGGCTGGGTTATGATGCGTTGCAACATGTCCCCAGCAATCGATCCCCACTAGCCGCTGGATATCTGACACTCGGTTGGACACGAACTTAGTCCATCTAGCGGGAGTGGCCTTTATCAAGGCTAGCGCAATAGTTGAATCTATCCAATCATCATCGGGATGGCCAAAACTTCCTTGGTGTACTGCATCAATTGAGCCAAAACTACAGCACCACAAAGCTCCAAACGGGGAAGAGTCATCGTCCGCTGACTTGGTGCTACTTTCGTCTTTGACAAAAGCAGATTGATATGGATGTTGTCATCGCTATCTAGGACACGAACATACACCGCTGCTCTGAAAGCCTTCATCAACGCGTCACTGAAACCGTGCAACTCTATCGCCTCTGTGTCCACCGTGAAATTCGAAGCTGTTCGATCTGAGGAAGTTCTCGATGAAAAACTTTCTTCACTTTCCTCAACGCTGGTGGAATCGGATCATCCCAATCGCTGCCGATTTCCCAGAGTCTCTGCATCATAAGTTTTGCCAATATGATGCACGACGATATCTAGCCAAGTGGGCCAAACAATTTGGCACTTGTCGACAACATGGGTCTTTTTATTTTTGCTTCCTTGGATGGCCGCAGGTGGTCATTCACGGGAAACCATTTAATGCCGAGCGTCTTGACATGTTCCGAAGTATTGAACGGCAGTTCAAAATCTAGTTCCCGGTCTTGGACCTGAATATCATCTACGAGTTCCTTGACGTTGCTCGTCCATTTTCATAGGTGGAATCCTGCAGGCGCCAAAAGTTGCCTTGCTTCGTCACGTTTTAGGCGCGCCTCTTCGACGGCGTCCGCACCACTGATGAAGTCATCAAAGTACATGTCATCACGGACAACCGGGGCGATGGAAAATTTCCACTTTCGTCCACAGCGACTCTCTTCAAAATCTTGATAGCAAGATAAAGTGCACTGGCTGTCCCGAAAGTGACCGTATTTATTTTGAAGATTTGTAGTGGCGAAATCCTCTGCTCTCTCCACATTATCAGCTGGTAGAATCGGTCTGGGAAACTTACCAAAATTTGCCGATACATTTTCTGAATGTCGGCCGTGAATGTGACACGATGAGCCCGCCATTTTAGTACGAGATCTATGATACTTGACTGCAACTTTGGATCCACAAGAAGACGGTGGTTGAGGCATTTCCCATCCGAAGCTTTCGTCGCTGCGTCAAACACTACTCTCAGCTTCGTAGTGGAGCTAGCTTAAATACCGAGCGATGCGGTTAGAAGTAATGAAATCGAGTCTGCAAAACTGCATCATTTGCATCAATCTCTTCCATAGGGTTATGGTTTTTCATACTTCCGTATACATTTTGTGTACCCCGCACGAAGTTTTGGATCTGCATCCAACCGTTTCTGAAAATGGAGAAAACGTCGAAAGGCGTTCTGTCGACTCGATCTCATTGCAGGAACGCCGTCGTCTTTGAAGCGTTGAAGCGTTTTTTATATCGATCAAAGTGGTCGTCAGAAGCGATGTTTTCTTCTGTTTCCAGGTTCTGAAACGAGGTTTCCTAAATCTCCAAAAACTTCTCCAGTTGAGAGTTCAGGTCTGCAAATTGAACAAAACTGCGAACTTGCTGGGGTTCTTCTACTGCAACCTTGCCCAAAACTATCCATCCAAGCTCAGTTTTTTCGCTATGGGTCCGATACAATCCTGAGGTCGCCTTACGTCCGGCAAAAGGATTTGCGCACAAACATCACTTCCCAGCAGTAAATCGTTGGGTGCAGGTTTGAGGTTCGTAGAGATGGGGATCTTCTAACGAAAGACTTTTGAGGTGGTGCCATTTGCCGTGCATCACTCGTTGGGCCGGGAGAAGGCCAGTCAGTGACTTGAAAATCAAGGCCTGGACGGCCGTCTCAAACGTCGAGTGGCGGGAAGCAATGTGCACTTCGACGGAGTACTGTGTAGTGCCACTGCTGACCAGCCCTAACCCAGATACTTCGGCAAAGGTGCGCCGATTTTTTAGCTTCAACAGTAGTGCTGCAGTTTTCGTGATGAAACGTTTTGGAGCCTGTGTCGATCAACGCTCGTAAGAGGTGCCATCATCCGTCTGTTGCTCGCGCCTTCACTACTTCCGTTGCTAGAAGCACCTGGTGATGACCATCACTATGCGACGCGTGGTAGTTAAAAGTTTGTCCATTTGATTGGAGCTGCTGTTGTTCTCCCGTTGGCTAGAGCACCGACGCGTTCAGAGAAGCCTGAAATCCTCTGGATGCCATGTTCCTAGCCTGCGAACGCGTTGAAGGTTGTTGTTGTTTTTTTGTTGTGTTTGTGACGTGCCATTTAGTGCATTGTAATGCAGCAACGAGTGGTGCTTTGTTGGCAAAAGTTGCACGAACTCACACTCTGGCAGTCACGGTGAAAGTGCCCGTTGGACAAGCAATTCTCACAAACCTTCAACCTGCGAACAGTATCTTTACGCCCCATGTTGTACATGTTTAGGGAGCGCTGGCAATTTCGCAACGTGTGTGTGCCTTGGTTACACAACTTACATGCGAACTGTTTGCCGGAATTCGTCCTCAATGGCTGCTCAACAAAATTCGTCCTCGCTAGTTTGTACGGCTGCTTGTTGACTTGCTTGCTGAGGTACACCTTCGGGTCACTAGCTGGAACGCGTGGCTCCTTGTGGGCGGTTCGCTCTTCTTTGTTCCTAGATGTTGCACCAAGGTCCTGCTGACCTACGACCTCAAGTGTCCGGAACCTCGTCTCCAAAAATTCAGTTAAACTCGGTAAGTCTTTTCTGTTACCTATTTCTTCTTCCCACAGTTTTTGGCTCGTACTGGGCAATATCTTTCAAATGGTTAGAGTAATCGATTAGCAGCAAATTTTTTTTTTTTTTTGTAGAACGTTCAATTTTCTATTGAAATAATTGATGCTCATTTGATAATTACTATTTTTTAGTGAGTTACAAAATTCAAAACAAAAAAGTGATTTTCTTTAAAATACTTCAATTTTTGACCTCGAATATCTTTTAAATGGTTAGATTAATGAAAAAAGTATTAGAGACCCTTTTTGTAGACCGTTCAATTTCCTATAAATGCTAATTTTGCGACTGGTTTAACAATCTATTTTTAAAAAGATATGACCATTTTTATATGATACTAAACTGAAAATGGAAAACTACGATGAGCATCATCTTCCCGTTAATATTAAAAGCTCAAATTTTGTAAGTACTTTCTAGAGGTACCTAAAAACAAGTTTTCGCGTGTCGGATCAAAAAAGTTTTTTTTTTGATTTTTTTTGACCCACCCTAATGTTTATGTTTACAATCTTTTGACAAATGTATTTGTGGACTGTATTTATTGATCTGTTTATCTTATGTTTGTTTATGTTGTATTAAGTACATTTCAGTACAGCAATTTTTAACTGAAACAACCAGATTAAAATTAGTTCATATTTTCACACATTGATTGCCAAGCCAATTTTCAGACATGTGTGCCAATAACATTCTTTGCTATATTGAAAGTTTTTATTACATTAATATAAAGTGTTGTCCTGAGAATTCTTGAGAAATCTATCATTCTATGAAAGCATATACCTGGCTATCATATTTGATAGCCACGGCACCACTGAAAACATAACTGGCTATCAAACATAATGGCCATGGCAGTCAATGTGTTAATGGTACAATTTTTGACCTAAAGAACATTATAGAAACAGATAGGAAACAGATAACCCAGGCATACAAATCTCGAGCCCCAATCGATCACACAATCAAACAGCCACGAACATTGCACACCTCACGAGCTCATCTTGCTCATTTTGCAAATCAAGCTTAATATCTCTTCAATCCGCAATAGGAACACAAAAAACACAACAGCCACGATCAACAATTTTTGTCAGAGGCTTTCCACGGGTTGAAAACCAGCGGCCCGACACCAGCTCTGATCATTCAACATCAACTAGCGACGATGCGACGCCACGGTTTGCTCTACTTGCTGTTCTTAACACCAACATCCCAATCATCAATACTTTATAGAAAGAAAAAAAAACATAATGGAATTGTAACAAATAAAAAAAATTTAAAAAAAGACAAAAAATTAGATATAAGAACAGTCTCTCATCGATAATCTGTAATTTTAATAATTAATAATTTTATTCAGATCTTACATAACATTTACCCTTGATCAATTATTAAGCTGCGCTATACGAAAGAAATCGGCGTGACAACCACTACAGGGACAACCACTTGGTAATTTCGTCAAAACTCTACCTTAGCTCTCAACATCACATAATGATGCAGTTCTAGATGTTAATTGTGCCCTTACAAGTAGTTTCGAGCTGTCATGTTCAGCTAGACAATTGCCTGGTAGATCTATGGTTCCGTGGTAGAACAGTGAACTACAAAAACATCGCAGGGAAACCAGAATCCCTCAAGACCAAATAAGAGGTCGACTGGAACCTGTTTCGATCTAAACAGAAGGATTTTAAAAGGTTTATTCGAAAATCAAAGAATGCCTCTTATAAAGAATTCTGTGAAAGTATAGAAACAACGGGAGCTGCTCTCGACGCATCCTACCTATATATACCTACATCATGGGGTGTACTCTCAAGACCATTTCTCGTTTAAAGAGATGTGGTCTCTGGCACAACTCACATGGACACGAAATGAGATCACCAATGAACTTGCTAGGCAAGGATCTCAGACAGCTTTCTCAGGACCTGAACCGTCGCTTGGTCTGCCAGCGTCCTCAGTGAGGGCGTCAATCAATGATTGGATCTGTGACAACCGTAGATGGCATGCCTTCTTTGGATGCAGACAAACCAAACGTATGCTCCCCAACGTTAGTAAGAAGACTGCAACATTTTTGCTAGCTCTTATAGTGCAGTCAATGAAGCGAAAAATAGGGCCTTATTTCCGAATTTTTTTACTGTGAACCAATTTGCATAAAATTTTGGAATTAGGCTTATCTTACCCTTAACTTTAAAAGTGAAAATGATTTGAACACCGCCACCACCCTGGGGGTGGTTGCAACCCCTTTTCGGGGGCAATTTTATTTTTTTTCAAAATAACTTCGGATATCGATAAAAGGCCTAATTTTAAGCAAAAAATCGATTGTGAAGTTTTTTATTAGGTCCAATACTTTTCGAGTTATTGGCAATTGAAAAATCGCAATTTTTTCACGTTTTTCATCTATTTATTGCAAATATCTCTAAAACTATACGTTTTATTGAAAATTTTATAGAGAACAAAATTGTAGCAGGTAAAACAATGAACAATCTGGTTTTTTATAAAGTATTCTAAGAACAATATTAGGCTAGATATAAAAGATCAAAGCCATTTTTTATTTTGTCTGAAATTTAATCGTCGTGGTCAATGCCATTTAGCGGCGAGCAGATGCATTTTATGCATTCTAATACGAAAAGATGTTTTGTAGTGCTTGAAATAAGCTTTAAAATGAGCATTATTATAAGTCTTTTGCACGTAAAATAAGTGAGGTGTAGTGCAAATAAGGAGAGCATCTAATGTTTTTTTCTTTTAAATCAATGAGTTTTTGGACCATAACTCCTTCAATTTTCATGCTATCACAACTTATAAAGAACCATTGTAAAGGCAATTAAGAGAGCTACAACATGCTTTCTTACAATATGTAGTAAACAACCTTTTGCTAAAACGGTGAAGGGTTAAAGGACTTAAGAGAGGCTTCGATTGCGCTGCCACGCGCTCTTTAAACAATCATATCTCCGGCAATTTTTGTCTGACAGAAAAAACTAAAATAACCAAATTGTTTGTCAGAAAAATACCTTAATTTTTTATTTTAACACTTTTATACGAACCTTTCGTCATTTTTGAGATATTATGAAAAAAAGTGGGTTTTTTACAAATTTTAAAATTTTTTTAATCGTGACTTTTTTGAACAATATGTGTCCTGAAGCATCCAATCTGATACTATCTATCAAACTCTTCATAACAAACTTAATTTTAGGCGGAATACGATTAAATTTAGTTTTGGTGGAAATGGCACTTATGAAACCCATTGATTTAAAAGAAAAAAACATTAGATGCTCTCCTTATTTGCACTACACCTCACTTATTTTACGTGCAAAAGACTTATAATAATGCTCATTTTAAAGCTTATTTCAAGCACTACAAAACATCTTTTCGTATTAGAATGCATAAAATGCATCTGCTCGCCGCTAAATGGCATTGACCACGACGATTGAATTTCAGACAAAATAAAAAATGGCTTTGATCTTTTATATCTAGCCTAATATTGTTCTTAGAATACTTTATAAAACACCAGATTGTTCATTGTTTTACCTGCTATAATTTTGTTCTCTATAAAATTTTCAATAAAACGTATAGTTTTAGAGATATTTGCAATAAATAGATGAAAAACGTGAAAAAATTGCGAATTTTCAATTGCCAATAACTCGAAAAGTATTGGACCTAATAAAAAACTTCACAATCGATTTTTTGCTTAAAACTAGGCCTTTTATCGATATCCGAAGTTATTTTGAAAAAAAAAAATTGCCCCCGAAAAGGGGTTGCAACCACCTCAAGGGAGGTTGCGGTGTTCAAATCATTTTCACTTTTGAAGTTAAGGGTAAGATGAGCCTAATTCCAAAATGTCATGCAAATCGGTTCACAGTAAAAAAATTCGGACCTAAAATGCTTCATTGACTGCACTATTAGCAGAAAAGACTGTAGAAAGCTTATTAGCGTTGCCAGCGGGCACTTCTCTTTTGCCAAGTATTTAAATGTGTTAGGCTTAAGTGATACCACACTCTGTAAATCTAGTGGAGAAGATGAGGACACCGCACTTCCTCTGTGAATGTCCTGCTTCTTCTCACATGAGGTTGCAGATACTCGGCGCAGACATGATGAGAGCTATTAACTTAAGGCCCCGGCCCATAGAACGCAGTGCGTGCGGTGAGAGCGTCGCGGCAACTGATGCGGTGGGTTTTGCCGCACGCAACTGATAGGGATGACCCAATGAATACGGCGCGTTGTTTTGACGGTTGTTTGTTTGCTAAAGTTATTTTGAAACAGACAACACAAACGTCAAACGAACTTGGGATGAGTCGATAATTCACTAAAGCTAGAGGTGGGTGAGGTTTTCACTGGTACATGGATTATATTTTCTTGAATGCTTCAAATACCTCATTTCTACTAAGGATTGAATTCCGTTTGAGATTGAATTATTGTAAGGTTATAGTTTTTTATGATACGTTAAAAACAAAACAGCAAAGATTTGGAATTTAATAATAAAAATATGTTGTAAGCTTGTATACGAAACAATCTTGCCTTTGCCTGAAATTATAAAGTTATGCGTTCCACTGATTTAACGATTCACTTTTTTCGATTTGAAAAAACTGTTCGTGAAACTGTGAACTTAGGTGGCGATACAAGAGTTTTCCCTACGCTTTTTTTTTTGTTTTTTTTTTTTGAATTCGCATACTGATGAATTGCAATGTCTTACTTGGTGCACTGCCACTGTACTCTATATGTTTGCTTTTCCTTTCCTTTCCTTTTGATTTATTCAGTAATAAACCCTTTAGTTTTGTTTATTTTAATATTTATTGTGCTATACTTGTTTAAATTTACTTTCTAAAATCTTTTTTTGTCTTAACTTTTTCTCTATGAAAATGGAGGTTTTGTGAAGGTGGCTGCTGTTAATCGAATGAACTTGGTTTCTCCATATATTTCATTTAGGCGGCGGAGAAGCCGCCGCACATTAATTAGCCGCGAGCCGACTAATATTCAAGTAAATCTCCAACTCTCCACTTTGAGGGTGGCAACCTACTAGGGGGTATTTTTTTTGGAGATTCACCTGAACAAATACTTTGCTCGACTCTGGATTGAAAAAAACCACAACTTAAGTAATTTACTGTCTCTATTTATCACAGGAAAAACAGGAGTGCTTTTACTTTTAATAATAATAAGTGTTGAAAACAGTATAGTTTTTTTTTTGCTGTTGTCATAATTGTGTGTGTCATGTTTGTGTGGCTACTTACGTACTGTTGATAAAAGTTAAATTTTGTATGTGAGACTGTTGCCGACACAACAACAAAATCGCTTCGGTTTGGGAAATCTCTAAATAGCCTACTCTCACTGGGACAAAAATGCAATTCTTTTACGAAAACGAGTGAACCGTTCCTAACCGTTTTTGTTTGACGCCTCTCCATTTTTGCACTTTTTGTTTTTAGAAAAATCATTTTTATTAATGTTATTGTTTTCTTACAATCATTTATTGTAAAATGGAAAAATTGAGTCAGACGCAAATTAATTTATGTCATAAAACACTTAAAAAAATTATGTGTTCGAAGTGGAGAGAAAAGATTTGTTATAACATTTGCTCATGGTGAACAAATTTATAACAAAGTAGCTTCTATTCCGTCACTTATTTGCTATGGGTTTTATCATAAGCGACTTGAAAACATCACGCTAATGAAAACATGAGGTTCTGGAAAAATTAATGTGAAAATTTGTTAGTACTTAAGAAATGTTACGAATACCACGTTTTTGTCCCAGTGGGAATAGACTATAAGCCTAAAAAGTGCACGTCGGAGGGTCCCATGTAGTTAGCCGACAGTTGATCAGCCGACATAAAATGTCCTATTGTAGTCGTTTGTACTTGATTTGTACTTCAATGTAATGTAGGTGAAATAATTTGTAAACCTATCATTTATTTGTAATAAGCTAATCAAAAATATGGTCCGAAGTTAGCCGACAATTATTATATAAATATGGTACAAATATATAAAGACATGTATTTTAAAGGAAATCATTTGTACATTCCAAATATATATTTGTCACAATTGTCAGAGGTCTATTTCGCCCACAATTAATTATTAAAAATTAAAAAACCGCTGGCATATTTAAATATTTGAGTCGCATGCAGTTGGTTCAATTGCTGCGGTTCCGTTTCCTGACGTTTTCAATTGCATACTTTTTGGCACTGCTCGCAATTAATCGTTTAGCCAGACGACCTAATTGTAGTGAAATGTGTTCTTCGGTAAAAGTTTGCATAATTTTAGGAGAAAATCAAATTGATAAGATAGAACGTCTATTGACAATCTGAGTGTAGAAAATAATTTATTTCAATGATTCATTCCATACGTGAATAAAAATAGTTTATTTAAATAGTAATTTTATTTAGTTAAAAAGTAATAATTTTTGCTTTAAGTAGCTGTTAAAAAAATTTCATTTTCAATTTAAGTATTTACGTGTTACGAAAACTTATAATATAGAATAATGTTAATGTTATAATATACTCGAAAATAATTATTAAACTTATAAAATCCAAATTAACAGTTGATTTAAAAACGCAGATTAGCAAAGAATAGAAATTTTTTTTTAATACCTGGTATACCATTTATGTTTGACAACTTCTACACAAATAGTTTCAAATAATCATATGTAATACAATTTTTATTCACGTATGGAATGAATCATTGAAATAAATTATTTTCTTTACTCAGATTTTCAATAGACGTTCTCTTATCAATTTGATTTTCTCCTAAAATTATGCAAACTTTTACCGAAGAACACATTTCACTACAATTAGGTCGTCTGGCTAAACGATTAATTGCGAGCAGTGCCAAAAAGTATGCAATTGAAAACGTCAGGAAACGGAACCGCAGCAATTGAACCAACTGCATGCGACTCAAATATTTAAATATGCCAGCGGTTTTTTAATTTTTAATAATTAATTGTGGGCGAAATAGACCTCTGACAATTGTGACAAATATATATTTGGAATGTACAAATGATTTCCTTTAAAATACATGTCTTTATATATTTGTACCATATTTATATAATAATTGTCGGCTAACTTCGGACCATATTTTTGTTTAGCTTATTACAAATAAATGATAGGTTTACAAATTATTTCACCTACATTACATTGAAGTACAAATCAAGTACAAACGACTACAATAGGACATTTTATGTCGGCTGATCAACTGTCGGCTAACTACATGGGACCACGTCGGAGTTCATATATCCACATATTTATATAAAAAAACATTGTATTTTGTAGATATTTTATTAAATTTGGCGAAAATATTGGCACTTGACTTCAAAGAATTAATTCTTTTGCAAAAAATGAAACATGAGCTTTTTAAATTGTGACTTTAGCAAAATATAACCAAAAATACGTTTTTTAATACTTTTTTTTGCTGTTGTCAAACTTTCAAATGCTTTTTTTTATTATTTTCAAAAAGAAAATTGATGTTTATGGCTTAACTATCATATTTTCAACATTTAAGACAATTTAGATCTTTAAATCTTAAAATCTGATTGAAAATGCTACTTTAACTGTTATTTAAGTAGCAGTAGCAACAACAGTTGAGTCACATCTCTGAGATATCAGTTTGTCCTATCTCATCACCAGCAGCAAGAGAGAACTTTTATTAGTTTTGAGAGCAAATGTCACCGCGTGAGCGGTGCGGCAAAATAGAAGTTCGGCTACTCGGCGTGTTCGGCGCGTTGCTCGTTGTGCTTATGGCTCACCTCTCATAAAAACGTGTGTTTTCAATCGAGCTGTCAGTTAGAAGCGGTGCCGCACGCACGCAATGCGTTCTATGGACCAGGGCCTTTAGGCTCCTTATCATGGCAGCATCTTTTGGTTTTTCTCACAACATCTGGAAAGCTATAACAAATGCTTTCCAAAAGAGTAGTGAACGCGAATGAAAACAACAAAACAGCAGAGTAAAAACGACAAGTGTATGCAAATAAGAGAGAGTAGAGAGAGGGAGAGCAAGTTTCGTCTCATGATTAGCTTAGTGGATTTCAATTGCAATCGCACTCAGCACAGTTTCTTTCCTTTTCACTCGCATGCATTACTAAAAATTAATTAATGGTTTTTATCGTATGGAGACAATCAAAAACGAATCTAGTTTGGGTGATTATTGTGTTTTTTTTATCATGTTTGTAAATTTTTTTACTTGACGATGAGAAGACAAATTTTTTTATTTTCTATGAACTTAACGATTTTTTTTTTGGAATTCAATTAAACCTGAAAATGAATCTAACTATCTATCTGTCAGTGAATTTAAATAACCGAATTGATAATTTTGTTTGGTTGGCTCGCAACTGAGTCGTAATGGAGTGATTATGCAATACTGCTTTGGGTAAGACACATTTTAGGATGCGGCAACAATATAACGTCGAGATGGTTGTTTAATTAGAGCCACCAGCAACAATTCATCTTCCAGATAGGGGTTATTGAGATAAATAAAATACGGAGTAGCTCAATAACCAAGGTTTTTGTCTTGTTTAAAGATGAAGGGGAGGGTTATAGTCAGGACCCCCACCTACACCAAGAGATCCAAATTATGAAATTTCGTTTATTCGCATTGATTTTTGTTTAAAGTTGACTTGACATCGCATTCTTGAAACATATTGTAATCTAGCGGCGGATGCAAGGACCCACCCCACCGACGAGCTGGCTTATGGTGGAAGCAAGCATGCCGAACCGTATCTAGCTGACTAGACATCTTGTTTAGTGTGTTGTGGTATGTTTTTGGGAACCTGTGGCCCTATAATAACCATAGCAAAGCATGTCATCGCCTTTTTCAAAAAAGGACATCTAAATCCTTGACAAATATAAAACGCAACTAATTTTAACACACGGTACAATAACTAACGAAATCGAAATATTACTCGAACGAAGAATCATACATCTCAATCCTCTTGAAGGAGTAGATAAAATAAAGGATGTTCTTATTAGATTTGTTAAGAAAGGCACAACAGGAATATATTCAGGAGTAGAGGATCATGACTATATAATAAAGTTCTACAAGTAATAATTCAATTAATTTCTATGAGCGATAAAATAAAATTTATGAAATGCACTAATAGGGCAATTGAAATCAAAACCGAGGAGGAAATCCGTAAACAAATTTCCTTATACCATACTAAAGAATCTATGCACAGCGGAATAAAAAAAACATATAACTTAAAAAATAAATATTTTTTTTCTTAACTTCAAAAACAAATTCAATTAGTAATAAATAATTGCAAAAAGTGTCAGGAAATAAAATATGACAGGAAACCTATCAAATTCAAATTTTAATTAACGGAAACACCTTAGCACAAAAACGAAATCATCCATTTGGATATAATTCACATTGAGAAAAAGTATTTGCTAGCATAATTATAGGCTCACAAAATTGTCAGTAGGATATCGCACCTCCGGTGCAATAACGACGTAAATCCAATTTTCTTAAATGTTGAGGAATCACGTTTAAAGTTTGCTTGCCACAACGACGCAAAGTGCAGTTATGTCATTGTTGTACTAAGATATACACTCTTTTTTTCTGACCTTTCGTACTTTACGCGCGCAATTGACTATTGCGACTTTGTTGCTCCGAAAAGTTTTATAGATTTAGCTTTTGTGAAAAACAAAAAAATTGCCTCTTTTGGGCACTAGCAAAGATACAATCACGTCGATTTTAAAACGCATAAAACTTTTAATTTGGGACATTATGTCGTTCTTAACTCAATTTCAGAAAAAATTGCAATTGCGTCGATATTGCACCGGAGGTGCGATATATATTATAACTGATAGAAATTGGAGAACTTAAAAAGCAGTTCATATAAAACATTTTTTCAAATTTGGTAAACCGAAAAAAATAAAAACAGATAACGAGTTCAAGTCCGAACATATTTTAGACTTTCTTAAAAAAAGCGAGGTTGAAATTCATCTGACAAAACCCAATAGTCCCACAGGAAACTCAGATGTAGAAAGATTACATTCAACTATTCTAGAAAAAATAACAATTATCGAAGAAAGAGAATTATCAGTAGAAATGAAAATGCAATTAGTTTTAGATAAATAATTATAATAACAGATATCATACTTCAAAAAAAACCACACCTAGAAAAGCTAAGGAAGAAATAGATGAAAACTTCTTAACCATACAATAGAACAGATTAAATTAAAGAAAATAAATAAGCTAAATGAAAAAAGAGAAGATTACGTTGAAAACCGACAGGTAGGACCAACAAACAATTATAAGACATATGGAAGAAACTAGATATAAAATTAAAAAACTTATCAGAGTTCACCCTTGTAATATCAAAAGACCTTATAAATTTGCAGGCAACTATTCTTATACTATTAGTCTTGATACAAACGATACACAGCACACTCCACACAACACCAATCAATGAACAAATAGGATTCTTAAAAATAAAAATTAAGGATGTTGAAATAATTAACCCTCTACTGCACAAGGAGCCATATATGGCTTTTGATTTTTAAACGTCGATTATTACGATTTCACAGCTGCCTTAGGAAAAGTACCGTTGTGATAGCTTAGAATACGTGTTTCTTAATATGTATTTGTACATTTGGTTTTATCTTTCTTTGCACAGTCGCCAAAAGCCGCTGTCAAGTTATACATATAA
The DNA here is from genome assembly GCA_914767635.1 of Melanostoma mellinum. Lineage (NCBI taxonomy): Eukaryota > Metazoa > Arthropoda > Insecta > Diptera > Syrphidae > Melanostoma > Melanostoma mellinum. Next base: position 108,024,857 of record OU612059.1, read on the forward strand.
TTTTTTCACGATCATTCAACATGCCATTAAGAAATTCTTTCTTTTTAGGTTTCTGTATTAAAACTAATAACAACTCCAGGACAAAAAAAAAAACAAGACAATAACCAAATCTAAACGTCGCGTCGCCTTTAAGTCTCTAACCAGACGGTTTTCAAAGACTTTTGGAGGTCACAAAGAAAAAAACTTAATTGCGCAGCTTAAAATCGTATCAAATATCACATAACTTTTGGACAGTCAATGGTACCATTGAGGATTCGGTGAATGAAGAGAACGTCAAATATTTCTCTTCGATCTTTCAGCGTTTTTAGGTTTAGGAGTTTGATGCGGTCTTGATAAGGATGTAATATCAGGGGATTACTCCAATTAAGACCTCGAAGAGCAAAACGGAGGAAACGGCGTTGTATGCTCTCAATTCTGGCAATGTGAACTTGTTGGAAAGGCAACCAGACTTGACAAGCGCATTCAAGAAGTGGACGAACAAATGAAATGTAAAGGGATCGGGCTACGTAAGGGTCTGCAAATTCTTTGGACCATCGTTTCACGAAGCCAAGTGCTGAATTTGCCTTAAGGGTTATATCGTCGATATGCTTGAGGAAATTCAGCTCACGGTCGCAAATAATCTCAAGGTCCCGGATCACCTCAACGGTGGAAATGATTTGACCGTTTAGATTTTAGAAGATAGGGACGGGGAGTAGATTTGATGCGTTTACGTGAGAAGGTTATTGATTGGCTATTGGAAACATTTAGCTCCAGGCAGTTTTTGGAGCACCATATTGAAAAATTGTCGAGGTCATGTTGGAGGTGGGAATAGTCTTCAGAAGAAGAAATGATCCGGTAAAACTTAGTATCGTCCGCATAGAGAGAGATGGAGGAGTGTTTGATGATCATTTCAATGTCGTTAATACTGAGAATGAATAGGAGAGGGCCTAAATGGCTGCCTTGGGGAACATCGGATGTAGCTAGAAAGCGGCTGGATAAGGCGGATCTGAACCGAACGCTGTAAGAACGGTTTTCTAAATAAGAAGAAATCCAACTCAACAGAGGGGGTTCAAAGCCGAGGGTGTAAAGTTTAAAGAATAAGTTTGTGAGTGATTTTATCGAAAGCTTTACTAAAGTCAGTTGAAATTACATTGACCTCCAAGGCTGAGAGGGAAAATGAGACAACGTCAACGAGGTTTGTTGCTGTTGACCTGCCTTTTAGGAACCCGTGTTGTCTAGGGGAGATGAGAGATTTGCAACGAAAACTTAAGTTTTCATACAATATGCTTTCGAAAATTTTGGGTATATGCGAAAGTTTAGCGATGGGACGATAATTTTTCACGTCGCACCTTGGACCTTTTTTGTGTATAGGGGTTATAAACGCCGTTTTTCAAGATTTGGGGGAAAACTCCAAGGGATATGGATAAGTTAAAGATTATTGAGAGGGGAAGGGAAAAAGTTGAGGAGCCTTCTTAAGAAATATGGCAGGTATACCATCGGGGCCACGAACATACTCATCATTTAGATGATCTAACTTTTCTTCAATTAGATAGGAGTCAAAGAAACGAAAGGAATGGGTCAAAAGAAAAATTCGATAAAAACGAGAAATATTCTGAATCAGGAACAACATAATCATCCGTGAAAGACTGTTTGAAGTAACTTGCGAAATGGTTTGCTACGGCGAGTGCATCGGATGAGGTTTCGTTATTGAAGGAAAATGAGGAAGGGTACCCGTCAGATTTTCTTTTGTGGTTGACAAATTTATAAAAAGACTTAGGGTCATTTATAATGTTAGATTTCATTTCGATTAAATAGCGTTGGTAAAGTGTGTTGAAAAGCTCACAGAAATGTAAATAAGAGCCAAGGTACGCTGAATAGTCAGTAGGAGATCGAGTACGACACAATTTGTTCCTTTTATTTCTTAGAGTGCAAAGCCTATGGTTATACCACGGAGGAGAAATAAAGAAGAAGTTTTAAGTCTAGAAAGGGGAACGAAGAGGGATATAGCTTTATGTATTTCTCTGTAGAACGCGGATGTGGCATCTTCTACGGTTAGATTATCAAAATCAAAGTGAGTTCTATTGAGATAATCAATCAAAATCGTATGAAGCTGGAGATTCAGGCGGGTTAGATGGCTTTGAAGACTGGAGAAAAAAATGAGAGAAGGAGAGGAGGGTGTAGGTTATCAATGGTTGAAAGAAGCAGGGGTGAAAGTGAATTGAAGAATTAATGGGATCTGTTGTAAATACAAGGTCAAGTTGCCTACCCATGTAGTTTGAGATTCCACTTACTTGGCAGAGGCAAGAGTCTGCAAGGCGATCAACAAACAGACATTCTTTGGCAGAGATGGGACTAGGAGCAATGTAAAAAGATAGGTCATCTGACAAAGTCCAGTTAAGATACGGCAGGTTGAAATCACCGAAAATAAGGATCTCATCATGGGGTTCGCATCCATCTGAAATGTCGTCAATCGTTTTGATTGCAAATTCATAAGATTCGAGGGGTTGCGATGGTAGAATATAGAAGCAGATAATGTATAGCGATTTATGGGGTAGAGTGATTTTGATTGAAACAAAATCAAGGCTGGGGAGGAGGATGTTGAGAGAAGAGATGAATTAATTGTATTGGTGACAGCTATGAGGACAACACGACAAGGAGTCATGACAAGGAGTCATCAGTGTCATGGTCTTGATCGTCATCTCGATAAACATTGAAAGTAGATGGGAACAGTTCCTGCTTGTTAATGCTTAGGATAAGATTAGTTTCGGTCAGGGCATAGACTTTAAAAGGCAAAGCGTGGTATTGTTGAAGGACTGCTCTTGTTTTTGAGCGAAGTCCCCTTACGTTTTGATAGTAAAAGGTAAGAGGCAGATTCTGAGATGCTGAATTATGAACGAAAAAACTTTTCATGGTCAGCTCTGCTACGTTGATAGTAAGAAATGCGTTTAGAGTGGATGTAATGGCCAAAAGCACATAGATCACTTTCAACTTTTTGAGGAGGCACATCAAAATTCATGTTTTACCTTCATAGCAAAGGGAGTCCGATTTGTCGTGAAGATAAGAAAAAAAGATACGTATGTTCTCATAAGTTTTTTTGTCTCTAAGTCTCGAGAGAGCGTAACGCGATTCAGTTGAATCAGTGTTTTGCTGTGTGAGTTTGACTACGGGAGGTAAGAGGGGGTCAATGTAGGGGGAAGATCCTTGAGGAGACTGGGAAGAGTTTGGATTGAGTATGTGGGAACTGACGAAATTAGGGTATTTTGCTCCAGACGTTAGGTCGAAGCTTGGAAAAGGGGCAGAGATTTGTGGGCTTGGTACAGAGGAATTAGATGGAGTAGTTTCAATATTGAAGCGTGGATGGATAAGTGGCGTCTTTGGGTTTGATTTTGGATTGAATTGATCTACGGGGCTTTGGTTGTGGCTTAGGTTGTGGCTTGAGCTGTGGCTTGGGTTGTGGCTTGGGTTGTGGAGCTGGGATATGCTGAGGACTATAGGGTATTTGGAAAGAGTGAACGAAACTTGGCATTATGTGGGTTTTAAAATGTCAATTAGCGTTGGAGGGTGTTTTTGCGGGCTTGGGAACAGGTATAAATCTTATTACTTTTGTTCTTACAACTTGCAATTACCATCTTTCCAATTTTCATGGTATTTCCATAAGGATTTGTAAACAGCCGTTCGTAGGATGAGGGAATGCTAATCCAAAATGAAGTAGAGTTCGGAGTAGAGATCTTCTGGATGTAAGAAATCTTTAATTCCTTCGAAACTAGAAGGAAGAAACTTTCTAGCCATACGGTGTCAGCTGATACAGGTGTGTTCCTCACTGTGAAGATCGAAGTGTTGTTGTTGTTTAGCTTTGTGATACTTGTATTCCAATCAGAAATAGTCGAAGAGGATCTCAAACGGTTTATGGTGGGCTCGGTGGGAGGGAAGATAGTAGGTTCCAATTCGGCTACGGAGGGGGCGGTAGGAGCTGTGTGAGATGTTGTAGTCGTGAAACTGGCGTCTATTAATTCAGCAAGTATGGACATGTTGGATTCAGTTGGTCTTTCCTCTCTTTCGTCGGATAGATTGTTACGGTAGTTTTTCACCGCAACAAAGATCTTCCCTTAAAAACTGGTTTATGTTTTTATTCCCTTCTTTTAGTCCCGAAACCCTCCCCATCATTTCTTCGTCCCACCATTTTCCGTTGTTTGTTCTTAGCAATGTAAAATTAACATTGCTTTGAACAAATAACAAAAGCAGGTACACTTTAACAGCGGATGAGCTGAATGGTTTGTTTAGCCAAGACACAAACCTGCTAGATGGCTAGTGAGAATTGTTATTTCTGAACACAAGATGAGATACACACATATACATATACAAACATCACATAAAGTAGAAGATACCATATACACTAAACACAGCATCACACAATATACAGCATGTACACAATACACAACATCACACCATATACAATATCATCACATGAAGTACACATCACAAACAGAACATTTTATACCTGATGTAATCAAGGTTTAAACCCACCCTAAATATATAATTGAGTGTCAAAGGTTGGAACGTTAATAGTTTTCCCTTCGCTCCCCCAAATCAGCAAAAGGGTCCACCGGCGTAAGTTAGGGTTCGCTATTATAAAAGATTTCTTCCGGCTATGATTCTTCTTGAGGAGCCTTCTTAAGAAATATGGCAGGTATACCATCGGGGCCACGAACATACTCATCATTTAGATGATCTAACTTTTCTTCAATTAGATAGGAGTCAAAGAAACGAAAGGAATGGGTCAAAAGAAAAATTCGATAAAAACGAGAAATATTCTGAATCAGGAACAACATAATCATCCGTGAAAGACTGTTTGAAGTAACTTGCGAAATGGTTTGCTACGGCGAGTGCATCGGATGAGGTTTCGTTATTGAAGGAAAATGAGGAAGGGTACCCGTCAGATTTTCTTTTGTGGTTGACAAATTTATAAAAAGACTTAGGGTCATTTATAATGTTAGATTTCATTTCGATTAAATAGCGTTGGTAAAGTGTGTTGAAAAGCTCACAGAAATGTAAATAAGAGCCAAGGTACGCTGAATAGTCAGTAGGAGATCGAGTACGACACAATTTGTTCCTTTTATTTCTTAGAGTGCAAAGCCTATGGTTATACCACGGAGGAGAAATAAAGAAGAAGTTTTAAGTCTAGAAAGGGGAACGAAGAGGGATATAGCTTTATGTATTTCTCTGTAGAACGCGGATGTGGCATCTTCTACGGTTAGATTATCAAAATCAAAGTGAGTTCTATTGAGATAATCAATCAAAATCGTATGAAGCTGGAGATTCAGGCGGGTTAGATGGCTTTGAAGACTGGAGAAAAAAATGAGAGAAGGAGAGGAGGGTGTAGGTTATCAATGGTTGAAAGAAGCAGGGGTGAAAGTGAATTGAAGAATTAATGGGATCTGTTGTAAATACAAGGTCAAGTTGCCTACCCATGTAGTTTGAGATTCCACTTACTTGGCAGAGGCAAGAGTCTGCAAGGCGATCAACAAACAGACATTCTTTGGCAGAGATGGGACTAGGAGCAATGTAAAAAGATAGGTCATCTGACAAAGTCCAGTTAAGATACGGCAGGTTGAAATCACCGAAAATAAGGATCTCATCATGGGGTTCGCATCCATCTGAAATGTCGTCAATCGTTTTGATTGCAAATTCATAAGATTCGAGGGGTTGCGATGGTAGAATATAGAAGCAGATAATGTATAGCGATTTATGGGGTAGAGTGATTTTGATTGAAACAAAATCAAGGCTGGGGAGGAGGATGTTGAGAGAAGAGATGAATTAATTGTATTGGTGACAGCTATGAGGACAACACGACAAGGAGTCATGACAAGGAGTCATCAGTGTCATGGTCTTGATCGTCATCTCGATAAACATTGAAAGTAGATGGGAACAGTTCCTGCTTGTTAATGCTTAGGATAAGATTAGTTTCGGTCAGGGCATAGACTTTAAAAGGCAAAGCGTGGTATTGTTGAAGGACTGCTCTTGTTTTTGAGCGAAGTCCCCTTACGTTTTGATAGTAAAAGGTAAGAGGCAGATTCTGAGATGCTGAATTATGAACGAAAAAACTTTTCATGGTCAGCTCTGCTACGTTGATAGTAAGAAATGCGTTTAGAGTGGATGTAATGGCCAAAAGCACATAGATCACTTTCAACTTTTTGAGGAGGCACATCAAAATTCATGTTTTACCTTCATAGCAAAGGGAGTCCGATTTGTCGTGAAGATAAGAAAAAAAGATACGTATGTTCTCATAAGTTTTTTTGTCTCTAAGTCTCGAGAGAGCGTAACGCGATTCAGTTGAATCAGTGTTTTGCTGTGTGAGTTTGACTACGGGAGGTAAGAGGGGGTCAATGTAGGGGGAAGATCCTTGAGGAGACTGGGAAGAGTTTGGATTGAGTATGTGGGAACTGACGAAATTAGGGTATTTTGCTCCAGACGTTAGGTCGAAGCTTGGAAAAGGGGCAGAGATTTGTGGGCTTGGTACAGAGGAATTAGATGGAGTAGTTTCAATATTGAAGCGTGGATGGATAAGTGGCGTCTTTGGGTTTGATTTTGGATTGAATTGATCTACGGGGCTTTGGTTGTGGCTTAGGTTGTGGCTTGAGCTGTGGCTTGGGTTGTGGCTTGGGTTGTGGAGCTGGGATATGCTGAGGACTATAGGGTATTTGGAAAGAGTGAACGAAACTTGGCATTATGTGGGTTTTAAAATGTCAATTAGCGTTGGAGGGTGTTTTTGCGGGCTTGGGAACAGGTATAAATCTTATTACTTTTGTTCTTACAACTTGCAATTACCATCTTTCCAATTTTCATGGTATTTCCATAAGGATTTGTAAACAGCCGTTCGTAGGATGAGGGAATGCTAATCCAAAATGAAGTAGAGTTCGGAGTAGAGATCTTCTGGATGTAAGAAATCTTTAATTCCTTCGAAACTAGAAGGAAGAAACTTTCTAGCCATACGGTGTCAGCTGATACAGGTGTGTTCCTCACTGTGAAGATCGAAGTGTTGTTGTTGTTTAGCTTTGTGATACTTGTATTCCAATCAGAAATAGTCCAAGAGGATCTCAAACGGTTTATGGTGGGCTCGGTGGGAGGGAAGATAGTAGGTTCCAATTCGGCTACGGAGGGGGCGGTAGGAGCTGTGTGAGATGTTGTAGTCGTGAAACTGGCGTCTATTAATTCAGCAAGTATGGACATGTTGGATTCAGTTGGTCTTTCCTCTCTTTCGTCGGATAGATTGTTACGGTAGTTTTTCACCGCAACAAAGATCTTCCCTTAAAAACTGGTTTATGTTTTTATTCCCTTCTTTTAGTCCCGAAACCCTCCCCATCATTTCTTCGTCCCACCATTTTCCGTTGTTTGTTCTTAGCAATGTAAAATTAACATTGCTTTGAACAAATAACAAAAGCAGGTACACTTTAACAGCGGATGAGCTGAATGGTTTGTTTAGCCAAGACACAAACCTGCTAGATGGCTAGTGAGAATTGTTATTTCTGAACACAAGATGAGATACACACATATACATATACAAACATCACATAAAGTAGAAGATACCATATACACTAAACACAGCATCACACAATATACAGCATGTACACAATACACAACATCACACCATATACAATATCATCACATGAAGTACACATCACAAACAGAACATTTTATACCTGATGTAATCAAGGTTTAAACCCACCCTAAATATATAATTGAGTGTCAAAGGTTGGAACGTTAATAGTTTTCCCTTCGCTCCCCCAAATCAGCAAAAGGGTCCACCGGCGTAAGTTAGGGTTCGCTATTATAAAAGATTTCTTCCGGCTATGATTCTTCTCAGAAAATTGTACATTAAAAATAGAGTATTTTGGAAACTGTGCCTTCCTCGATTCACTATTTGCGCGATTTAAAGTAACTGGGAGAATGCCCAGATGAAACTTGGTTTTTGGTTCAATAACTTTCAATTTTCTCGAAAGGTTTTGGCATTGGGTAATTGGGCTCTGGACTCACCCATGAGATCGGCAAGTTTTGGACGACACTAACAACTTGTCGAACTCGCTGAATTGAGAGAGTGAGTACGAGCACTTTCGTTGGGTATTCGACAGCGATGGCCGAACCCCATTGGTGGTTGATGTCGTGGAACTGAATCCCACGAAACGTGATTGGTTGAGAGATCGGATTTGTGTGTGTATGAGAGAGGTGTTGGGTCCAGACAGGGAGCTAGACTTGAAGTGGGAGACACTTCTTGGCTAGCTATCAAGCTGAAAAGTAGTTTCTTTTGAGATAAGAGAATTTTTGAAAGTTTTACAAGCAAAAATCAAGGTGTTAGTTTTAGCGGAGGAAAAGGAAATTTTGAAAAAAAAGTGAAGAGAATAGTGAGACGAGGAAAGCAGCAGGAAAACAGGAATAAAAAGGATTAAAACAGAGCAGGAAAAGAAGACGTCAGCAGGACGTAATTTGAGATCAAAATCGAGGAGAATAGCCGGCGGACATCTTGTCCAAAAAGATAAGTAGAGTGTATTTTTTTTTTTTTTTTTTTGAGTGCGATAGTTTTTTTTGAACTTGTGGTTTGTGAGAATTTTTATCCGTGTGGCCCCTTTCCTTTTTTTTAATTTAACCAGAAAAATATCTGATTTAGAACCCCATTAAATTTTTCTCATCTTGAGAATTTTCGGGAAACCATTATTACCGTTCCAATCTTCGACTTGCCCTTGCAAAGACAAACAGCGGTCCTCCAGACCATTGTACATAACTTTCTTTATACCTACATTGTATAACGTCTTCCATTTACTTTTTTTAACATCCATTTTGTACAATCTACTTTGTTCGAAAAGATTTGGGTTTTAATCCAACTTCTGCACGGTTTTCCCAACACATAAAAAATCATTACATTTACTTTTTAAAACAGTCGTGTTGTTTACATTTTCATTTATCGTTCTTTCTTCCTTTGGTCGCTTTTCCACTTTTTCCTTTTCAGCAAAAGGTTTGAAAATTCCATTTCCAAAAAAAACAAAAAAAAAAAATTTCTGGCGCCCACCCTTATTTAGGTATATAACAACACTGAACTCTATTAATACTTACCTATTTAATATCAAAACCTTTTTTTTTTATAATTAATCTAACCTACCCCAATAAAACATCACATCAAATCTATATCGAACATACCCAACACCCAGCTGAGTAGCCGTGGCTGACAGCATCAACACATGCTGTATGTTGCATTTTTTTTTTTTCTATTTACCCCTTTATTCAGCCATTGTCAATTGTCTTTCTCAATTATTCATTCGCTATCATACCTTCGGTCCACTACGTGCAAATTTTCTTTCGTAAATTTTCTTTAATCTGTTCGCGGTTTTCATAGTTCGATATCGTCCTAAAATTAACTTTCCTTTATAAATAATATTATTGAAAATTAATAACCCCCTTGGAAGCGGCTTATAAAGAAAAAAATAGTGCAAATATTTGGCACCCAACGTGCGGGGCTTGTGAAGTTTTTGTGAAGCATTTGTGGTTTATTTGTGTCGTTCTGAAAGTGTTTGTTTTTTTTTCATATTCATATTCTGTGAACATTTGATTGTGCTTTTATTTTCTCTTCCCAATTTTGGTTGAAATTGTGCAAGAATTAGTGCGGCCCTTGAGGAAGAAAACTTATTGTATTCTATCTGTGCCCTGTGGTTGAAAAAAAAAAACAATCTCTTCGTTGGAAAGTGTCACATACATAAGTATACCAATCGTATACTCCCAAGTAGGTTGCTATTTTCTTTTTCTTTTATTTTTGCATATATATTTCTATTATTTTATTACTAACCTATCCTATTTATTTTTCTAACATTTGATTTGACTTTGATTTGAGTATAAAATTTTCCTTCTCGTTTACATATACATATACATATATTAACATCACGTAGAATTTGTTACCAGTGCCACTGCTTATCAGCACCGGTGCTTTTTTTTTTTTTTTTTTGATATACATTGCATACATAGTGCCGTACACAATTGGCATAGCAAGCCGGCTTTTGGTTTCGTTTGTGTACACAAGTTAGGTACATTGAATTTTAGCAGTAAGTGATTAGGGTCGCGTACACGGTGTACGAAATCGATTATTTTTTTGTTCGATTTATTTGCGATAATTTTTTTTCCCGATATTTTTATTTTGATAATTTTATTTCTGATTTGAGTTTTTGATTTCGATTGTGGTTTTAAGTTCGATTTTCTTTTTGAATTTGTTTAAAATTTTGTTGATTTTTGTTTGTTTTTTTGGCTAGTTGAATTGTTGAATTGGTTGTGGAATTGGTTCTCGGGTCAGTTTTGAACATTGATTTTGTTTTTTGTAAGAGACTTTGATAATTTTTTTTTTTCTTGAATTCAAATAGAAGAGAAAAGCTTGAATCGTTTTTTTGTTGTGTTGATAAAAATTGAATTGAAATTTTTGTTGATTCAGTTAGGGTTTGAAAATTTGCTGTGTGGTTTTTGCGATTATTTTTTTAATTGATTTGGAAATTGGCTTTCGGTGAGGTTATATATTGTGGACTAGAGGTTTTTGGAATTATGGAAGATTTCTTTTTGGAATTTTTTTTAAAAGAGTTTTGAAGTCGTGGTTTGTTTTTCATTTTTTTTTTTTTAATAGCTTTCAGAGTTTTTTTTAAATAAAGTTTTGAATAGTTTTTTTTACAGTTTTTTTTAGTAAAGCTTTGAAAAGTTTTTTACCGTCAATAATGGATATCAATAGATTAGCACAGGATGAGCTCGCCTACGAGATGGAATGTAGGGGCTTAGACGTAGGGACAGTTGAGGAAATGCGAAAATCGTTGAGAGGTGCTAGGTTGCTAGAAAGAAGAGGGTCTTTAGGTGCTCCTACCAAATATCCGTTCAGTTTTGTAGAAGATAGTAAGGAAATAGAGTGTTAATTAGTTGAAATAGGGAAGTTATTAGAAAATTCGCCTAAATCAAGGAAGTCGAAGGAATATTTGAAAGTTCTAGCGAAAGTTGAATGGGGGATAGGTAGATTGGATAGGTCTCAACCAGAAGATGAGAGTGAAGAGAAGCGTAAACTAGTCTTGAGAAACAAGCTAGTTATGGCTTTAGCGGATTTAGAGGAAATAGAGGACGTACAAGAAGAAGAAGCTCAGCTATCAACCGATAGACTGAACGCTTCGGCGGCAGGACCAGCACCAGCCTCAGGAGGAACATCAACACCATCATCGGCAACAGCACCAGCAGAAACATTAGCATCAACATCATCAGCAGCAGCAGGACTTGTAGCAGTTTTAGCTCAAGTTCCATCGAGAAGATTAGGGGAATCTGGGGATAGAAATTTTGAAGGAAGCTATAGGGAAATTAATAATATTAGGGAATATAGTGATAGGGCAGATCGTTTTGGTAGGGATAGAATTTTTGTCAACGCGGATAGGTTTGAAAAAATTTCAAAATGGGACGTGAAGTTTAATGGAGAACGCTGTGGTTCTTCATTGAATGCGTTCCTGGAGAGGGTAGAGGAGATTCGGTTAGCTCGAGGAGTTTCAGAGGCCCAGCTGTTTCGGTCAGCTGTGGACTTATTTGTAGGTAGGGCTTTGTTGTGGTTTAGGGCGGTTAGGGTTTCAATCAATTCGTGGCAAGAACTGGTCAGCGAATTGAAGTTAGAGTTTCTCCCACGTAATTACGATGATTTGTTGATAGACGAGACTAGGCGTCGCACGCAAGGCCGCGATGAATCCATCGGGGTCTACGTTGCGATAATGCAGAATATGTTCAGGAGGCTTTCTGAACCCATCTCAGAGGGGCGAATGTTGTCTATGGTTCAAAAGGACCTGACACCATTCTACCAGACGCAGCTCGGATTGGCTAATCCGACTTGCGTTTCTGAGCTGTTTAGATTAGGCCGCAATCTTGAGATGGTTAAGGCAAACGTGGAATCTTACGTTCCACCCCCTAACAATCGAAGTAGGAATCTACTTGAGCCAGATCTGGCTTACGTAGGAGTTGAAACCCCAAGAGTCGCGGTTGTTGAGGATAGCACCCAGACTCGCCAGGTCGAAAGGAGTTCAAATCAGGATTTGAACTCTAATCTTTTTAGGGCGAATGGTAGAAGAGGTTCGGTTGTCGAGGACAACAACCAATCTCGTCCAGCGGGACAAAATTCGGATAGGTCGTTGGTTAGGAGAGTTTCTGCTGTTGAGAGCAGGCAAACTCGTGAACCCTTGAATTCGAATTCGAATCAGAATTCAAATTCTAACTCGTCGAACTCTGTGGTTAGGTGTTACAATTGCAATGGGTCGGGCCATTTTGCAAATAGGTGTTCTGCCCCTAGGAGTTGTTTTGGATGCGGAAAGCAGGGGGTTACGCGAAGTAACTGTTCCACCTGCTCGGGAAACGTGAGACGCACTCTCGGGTCAGTAGGACGAGAGCGCCGTTGAAATCTATGAGGTCGCCTACTGGGGACCAGTCGGTGAATTTTGAAGTAGGTTTTACACTAGAGGAGAATGGTAGGGATAAAAGGCCATATTTAGGAATTAGTGTTTATGGAGTTAGGATGTTAGGGCTTTTAGATTCAGGCGCTTCACGCACAATAGTTTGTAGGGAAGGTTGGTATATTTTGAAAAGTTTAGGTGTTAGGTTAGGGAAAACCAAAATAGGAAAAGTTACACTAGCGGATGGAAAGGGTAAAGAGGTAGAGGGTATAGTGTCACTCCCTATTAACATCAAGGGAAATGTAGTCTTAATAGACTGCTTAGTCATTCCGAAAATTCCTCAGTTCATGATTTTAGGAGCAGATTTTCGGGCTCTTTCGGGCATTGTCCCGGATTTGAAATCAGGGGAATGGGATTTTTCCAGCCAATGTGACGTAGCTTCAGTTTCGGAAGCAACACACATAGCTGATTTAAAAGAGACACAAAACCAGGAGTTATGGAAATTTTTGGATAGGGTATTTAGTGAGATGCTAGAGGGATTAGGGTGTACCCAACTAGTGGAACACAAAATTAGGACAGAGTCAGAACCAATTGAGCAGAGGTATTATCCTGTTTCTCCAGCCATCCAAAAATTCATCGACAAAGAATTTGAAGAGATGTTGAAGGACGGGGTTATCGAAAAATCAGACAGCCCTTGGGCGTCCCCCATTGTGATGGTGAAGAAAAAGGATGATACCTATAGATTTTACGTAGATTATAGGAAACTCAATGGAGTTACAGCTAGGGATGCTTACCCCCTCCCATATATCTCAGCCATTTTAGATAGGTTAAACAATGCGAAATTTCTGTCTTCCATGGATATAAAGTCTGCTTATTGGCAGATTCCAATGGAAAAAGAGTCCAGGAAATTCACTGCGTTTACAGTTCCCGGGCGTGGACTATTTCATTTCTTGAGAATGCCGTTCGGATTGCACAATGCACCCGCAACTTGGCAACGTTTTATAGATACAGTCCTTGGCCCTGAGTTAGAACCCTTCGTTTTTGTCTATCTCGATGACATAATCATCGTAACAGACACATTCGAGAAACATATTGAGATTTTGGGAGAAGTTTTTAGTTGGCTTATTAAGGTAGGTTTGAAAGTAGGTAGGGACAAATGTCACTTTTGTAGGCCTTCGTTAAAGTTTTTGGGCTATGTTGTAGACCGCAATGGTTTGCACATGGACTCTGAAAAAGTTGAAAGTATGTTAGGTATCCCACAACCGAAAAATGTTAAGGAAGTTAGGAGCTTTTTAGGAACGGTTTCCTGGTATAGGAGATTTATACCGAACTTCGCTAGTTTGGTAAAACCGTTAAACGAACTATTAAAGAAGATTAGGAAATTTATATGAACCGAGGAATGTGAGGATAGTTTTCGTAGGGCAAAAGAGTGTTTGGTTGCGGCTCCTATCCTGACCTGCCCGGATTTTACGAAGCCATTCGTAGTTCAGACGGATGCTTCGGATTTTGGGGTTGGAGCTGCCCTTAGTCAGACTTCTGACGAAGGGGAGAAAAGGTGATCTGCTATCTGAGTAGATCCCTCAACCGATGTGAGAGGAACTATTCCACTACGGAAAAGGAGTGTTTGGCAGTGCTATGGGCCATAGAAAAACTGAGACCTTACTTGGAGGGAGTTAGGTTCACGGTTATTACAGACCACCATTCCTTGGTCTGGTTGAGTAAATTGAAAGATCCTGTTGGTAGACTGGCGCGGTGGGCGGTACGTCTTCAACAGTCTGATTTTGAGATAATTCATAGGAAAGGCAAGGATCATGTGGTTCCAGATATGCTTTCGAGAAGCGTACCGATTTTATCCGGGATTTCGGAACACAACACAGATCCTTGGCTGAAGAAGATGATCGATCAGATCGAGAAGGACCCATTAGCGTTTCCATCATGGAGGTTCGAAAACAGAACACTTTTTAAACATGTTAGGGCAAAGCATATTTTAGTTAGGGACAATAATGAATGGAAAATTGTAGTAGGTAGGAGTGATAGGAAAAATATTTTAGAAAAGTGTCATGATCATCCGCCAGCAGGACATATGAGGGTGGGGACGACTTTTGCTAGGGTAGAAGAAAATTATTATTGGCCGAAAATGAGATCAGAGATAGCAAAGTACGTTAGGAATTGTAAGATATGTCAAAGTGAAAAACCCGTTCATTATAAACCGGCAGGTCTAATGACGGAGAGGAAAGGGGTATGAAATCCGTGGGAGATGATTTGTGTGGATCTCGTTGGTCCGTTACCTAAATCTAGTAAAGGATATATGCATATCCTCACCGTTGTGGATTATTTCACAAAATTTCCGCTTTTATTTCCCCTTAGGTCTGCAACAGCGAAAGCTGTGTGCAAGGAGCTTGAAGATAACGTCTTTTTGCTATTTGCCGTTCCAAAGATAGTAGTCTGTGATAATGGTCCTCAATTTAAGAGTAGGGAGTTGAAATCTTTATGCGATGGATATAGGTCGTCAATTAGGTTTACTGCGCACTACCACCCTCAGGCTAATCCGGCAGAACGGGTTAACCAGATTTTGAAAACGACACTACGGGCTTATGTGTCGGACAACCACCGCGTTTGGGACTCTAAGTTGGCGAAAGTCGCGTGTAGTATCCGCACTTCCCAACATGAAGTCTTGGGATTATCACCATATTATTATTCGGGAGGACGATGGTTACCTCCGGGTCAGGGCTCGCGAGCGCCACACCTCCCGACGAGTCTGTTACCAATACCAATTATGATACCGGGGGACAAAGGGACATGGGCGAAATAGAGAATAGGTTTAGAAAGCTTAGGGAAGAAAAAGGTAGGAAGTTAGAAGCAGCAGCCAAGAAGTCGACGAAAATTTACAATCTTCGCAGAAGGGACGTGAGGTACTTCCCAAACGAGTTGGTTTGGAGAAGAAATTTCACCCTTTCTGATGCCGCTAAGCTGGCTCCAAAGTTTGTTGGGCCATTTAAAATCAAAAAAAGAGTTTCGCCATGGACTTATGTCCTAATGGACGAAAATGGTGCTAAAAATGGTGCATGGAATGTGAAAGACTTGAAACCGTACCACGATGAGCCTGATAATTCCCAGGATTAGTCGCGAAGTCGAGGATAGGCTCGCTAAGAGAAACTGAGAGCCGAAACGCTCTGTGATGTGCATACACTCTCGTCTAGAGCGATTGAGATATGGTTGTGTTGTCCATTAGAGATTTCCTTGTGTTGGTGTTGTCTTACCTTATCTGATCCCTGTACTTCGGCTTTTCTTTTGAAAAGCCAATTGCAACTCTTTATAGGTAAGGGGGGAGTTTGTTACGGTAATTTTTCACCGCAACAAAGATCTTCCCTTAAAACTGGTTTATGTTTTTATTCCCTTCTTTTAGTCCCGAAACCCTCCCCATCATTTCTTCGTCCCACCATTTTTCCGTTGTTTGTTCTTAGCAATGTAAAAGGAACATTGCTTTGAACAAATAACAAAAGCAGGTACACTTGAACAGCGAATGAGCTGAATGGTTTGTTGAGCCAAGACACAAACCTGCTAGATGGCTAGAGAGAATTGCCATTTCTGAACACAAGATGAGATACACACATATACACAAACATCACATAAAGTAGAAGATACCATGTACACCAGTGGCGAGGGGTGAATAAAGGTAACTCGAAGGAAACTTAATCACCAACAAAAAAAAAGTGTACTTAAAATTTTTTTTGTGCAATGTGTCTTTGCATCAAGCCAAAAAGTCAAGTATTTCAAACCAACTTTGCTATTAGGTAGAGCGTCATAACTTTTTTTTTCATAAAACTTATAATATAATAATTAAAACTATTTGTTTCCTCTAAGTGAACATCAGTTAAGCAACAGTCAACAGAAACTTACTATCGGAAAACTTTTCAGACTTTTTGCACTTTTCAATTTTTAAAGCCTAAATTTGTAATATTTAAAAAATCACGAAAAGCACTAAATCAATTTAAATAAGTATTGCACTGCGTTCTGCTGGTAAACTGCGTTTTTCAAATAAAATACGGTTCATTGGGAACTGAATTCATTTAGGCCAGTTGTGCCACTCTAGAAAAATTCCAATTATTTTTTGCATTTTCTGCGAAAAATATGCTTTATGCTATGAGATCTAATATCCACGCATATTTGTTATCAAAGTGGCAACCTTTGAGCTTTGACACATGAGTCCAGTGCAGAGACACATACAAATTCATGAAATAAGTCGGAAACCAGCGTGTTAATTTTTTGTTCTCCAAGCAGATACCTACCTCAACCTGCAAACCTGTCATATACATTTTTGTTTATAAGCATGTGTCCATGGGAAGAAATACGAAGGAAAGCGTTTTTTTTTTCTTTTATAAAAGCAATATCATGCAAACACCGAAGTGTGTTGATTTGCAGAAGCAATGCTGCAAAGAGCACTGGGCTACTGCGCCGGCGCCGGCAAGCGCTCTGAAGTCTGGACAATATTCACCTGCTCTCAGAGCGCAAAGAATAAGAGACAACAAACAGATTTACCAAAAAATATGACGCTAGAACACCGGGTTATTTTCTTCCATAAGAAAGCATGTATTGAACAGAGAGGCGCCTAGCGCTAGGTACCTCTCTGTTCAATTCATGCTTTCTTATGGAAGAAAATAAGACGATGTTCTACCGTCATATTTTTTGGTAAAAGAAAAAAGAGGAAAGAACACACACTTGTTCTATCCAGCAACAAATTTTATAAGACGTAATATTTGGGGTTACCTTGTATGTTGCTAAGGTTTTGTGTTTGTTTATGGAGTGAGTTGAAGAGCCAACATGTGTGTAGAATAAAACGGAAAGCAAAGTGGTAGTTGTTAAAAAAATGTTGGCAGCGAGTTCATGTGTATGATTAAGTTTGATTCATGTTGCCAGAAGTCTAAGATGTTTCGGATGTGAATTTCAAAAGGTAAGTCGGAAATAATCGACTTATATGAACGCTTCGCCACTGATGTACACTAAACACAACATCACACAATATACAGCATGTACACAATACACAACATCACACCATATACAATATCATCACATGAAGTACACATCACAAACAGAACATTTTATACCTGATGTAATCAAGGCTTAAACCCACCCAAAATATTTAATTGAGTGTCAAAGGTTGGAACGTTAATAGTTTTCCCTTCGCTCCCCCAAATCAGCAAAAGAGTCCACCGGCGTAAGTTAGGGTTCGCTATTATAAAAGATTTCTTCCGGCTATGATTCTTCTCAGAAAATTGTACATTAAAAATAGAGTATTTTGGAAACTGTGCCTTCCTCGATTCACTATTTGCGCGATTTAAAGTAACTGGGAGAATGCCCAGATGAAACTTGGTTTTTGGTTCAATAACTTTCAATTTTCTCGAAAGGTTTTGACATTGGGTAATTGGGCTCTGGACTCACCCATGAGATCGGCAAGTTTTGGACGACACTAACAACTTGTCGAACTCGCTGAATTGAGAGAGTGAGTACGAGCACTTTCGTTGGGTATTCGACAGCGATGGCAGAACCCCATTGGTGGTTGATGTCGTGGAACTGAATCCCACGAAACGTGATTGGTTGAGAGATCGGATTTGTGTGTGTATGAGAGAGGTGTTGGGTCCAGACAGGGATCTAGACTTGAAGTGGGAGACACTTCTTGGCTAGCTATCAAGCTGAAAAGTAGTTTCTTTTGAGATAAGAGAATTTTTGAAAGTTTTACAAGCAAAAATCAAGGTGTTAGTTTTAGCGGAGGAAAAGGAAATTTTGAAAAAAAAGTGAAGAGAATAGTGAGACGAGGAAAGCAGCAGGAAAACAGGAATAAAAAGGATTAAAACAGAGCAGGAAAAGAAGACGTCAGCAGGACGTAATTTGTGATCAAAATCGAGGAGAATAGCCGGCGGACATCTTGTCCAAAAAGGTAAGTAGAGTGTATTTTTTTTTTTTTGACTGCGATAGTTTTTTTTTTGAACTTGTGGTTTGTGAGAATTTTTATCCGTGTGGCCCTTTTCCTTTTTTTTAATTTAACCAGAAAAATATCTGATTTAGAACCTCATTAAATTTTTTTCATCTTGAGAATTTTCGGGAAACCATTATTACCGTTCCAATCTTCGACTTGCCCTTGCAAAGTCAAATAGCGGTCCTCCAGACCATTGTACATATCTTTCTTTATACCTACATTGTATAACGTCTTCCATTTACTTTTTTTAACATCCATTTTGTACAATCTACTTTGTTCGAAAAGATTTGGGTTTTTAATCCAACTTCTGTACGGTTTTCCCAACACATAATAAATCATTACATTTCCTTTTTAAGTCCTTACAGTCGTGTTGCTTACATTTTCATTTATCGTTCTTTCTTCCTTTGGTCGCTTTTCCACTTTTTCCTTTTCAGCAAAAGGTTTGAAAATTCCTCTTCCAAAAAAAACAAAAAAAAAATTTTCTGGCGCCAACCCTTATTTATATAACAACACTGAACTCTATTAATACTTACCTTTTTAATATCAAAACCTTTTTTTTTATTAATTAATCTAACCTACCTCAATAAAACTTCACATCAAATCTATATCGAACATACCCAACACCCAGCTGAGTAGCCGTGGCTGACAGCATCAACACATCATGCTGTATGTTTTTTTTTATTTAACCGTAAAGCGACCGAAAAAAAAATTGCGCAATTTTTTTTTCGGTCGCTTTACTGCTTAGCGCCAACAACGCTTGTTTATTCACACTATTTCTATATAATATAATTTACTAAAACGAGAGATCTGTTTTTGAAAATATATGATGTCGAGGTTCGTAATTTCAATAATTGATTTATGAAAGCTACACTATATTTGAACATATTTCTAAGTTTTAATTTATATTGTGCAGTATAACGGAATACGTATAAGATTTTGTTATAAAAACTTATGCATTGCCAGTTTTTATGATTAACTAATAATTTTTGAAGATGATTTCAAAAACTTACAATCACTTTGAAAAGTAGGTAAACAGCCTTAAATACTCACATGTTCTGCGTATGCAAAGTGCACAATTAATAATTGTTTGTAGCCAGTGGATGTTGGAACAATGTTGAATGTTCCATCAACCAAGAACCTTCTCTGCTCACCAGAAGGAATATTTGAGTTTATTAAGTCCACAATAATTTCTTGTAACTGTAATAAAAAGTGAAATTATGTCCCACCTTGTGTGGGAAATAACTTCACACAGAAGTGAAATTCTGGCCCACAAAAAAGTGAAGCTAATTCCCACCTAAGGTGGGACATAACTTCACCCGAAAAAAGTGAAATTATAACCCACTAGAGGTGAAATTATGACCCATGTGAAGTTATGACCTGTGAAGTTATGCACCCGCACCAATAGTGACACGGAATCGAAAAGCGCACGAGGGTTTATTTATTTTTATTTTTTATTTTATTTTGAGTTGCACAAAAAAACCGACGCAGAATAGGGAGATGTGTCGAAAGAAAAAATTGATGGCAAGGAAAAATTTAATTAATTGTTAACAAAAAGGTCACGAGTAGGAGCTGGGCAAAAAACACGTCCGAACGGTTTGAAGGTTGATTGATTGAATCAACCTTAGCAAAACGTATTTGTATTAGCTCTAAAAATATTTGGTGGTACAGGATCAACTACAACTTCATTATGAAAATTTAATTATAGTATAACACGGATATAAGAAACTCCGAGAATGCCAAATTTTTTTTTGCTTATATCCGAGTTTTTCTTATACGAAAACCTCGGATATAAGAAAGAACTTTCTTAAACAGGGTGTCCCGTACTTCGTGTATTATCCTTTGGGGTGTGATTCTTGGTCATATTCTAAGAAAAAAATTGTTTTACAGTAAGGCTCGTTTCTCAACTTTGACACTTTTTGACAATTTAAAAAAGGTTAGGTTTGGTGTACCCTGACCTATGTTAAATTCGATATCTCTGTCAATACTGATGATAGACTTAATTTTTTTGTAGAAATAACAGCTTTTAAGATTGTATTTAAGTTTAGCTTTTATAGGTTTAGGGTTGCCAGATTTTCAATTTTAAGTGGTGTTCAAATTTTCTTCCCAAAACAAAGTTTTGACTTTGAGGTCACTTTTCTGCAGAAAATGCCTGATAAAAAAGAGTTTCTTTATTTCTTACAGATGAACAAGGCAATTAAAAAAAAAACATAAGTGCACTCAAAAGCCCATACATTTTATGATATTAAAAAAAATTCAAAATGGGTAAAATTAAAAAAAAGGTTTCTTCAATTTGAGGCTTGTTTGAATAAAACATTAATATGGGCACTTTTAGTAGTTTTTTTTTATGAATTTCATACAAACACAATTATAAAAAGTGCTCAAAGTGCCTAACATTTTTTTCATATATGAGTGTCTTCAAGTGAATATTTTCCAGTAAATTGGGTATGACAACATCCTTGAAATTTTGAGATGCATTCTCATCTGCAGAAAGGGATTTTTCGTGTAGTTTTTTGAAACGAATATTCAAGCTTTTTTTCCACTTAGGTATTAAGCCAGCCTTGATTAGTAGTCTATTGATTATGTCATTCCTTAAGGAGCTCGACATTGAATGAACTTTTATTGCATGAATCTATTAATGGGTTAATTTTAGAGAAAAAACCGAAAGTGCTATTAAATTTGAGGGTGCGAATCGGAGACATGGGTTCTAAACCATCTTCATTCGTTTTTTCATTATATCTCGAGAACGAAGCAAAATTTTGATGCAATTCCAAGGATCTTTTTTTAGAGAGCAGATTTTCCCATCGAACTATTAAGAACAACTTTTTATCCAAAATAATAAAATTTCCGACAGAAAAAAAGTCAATTTCTGCCAGTTTTTGAGTTTTGTCAGTTTTTTTAATGGCATTTTTTTCTGGTTGCAGATAGGTATAGGCAATGCTTCATAAAAAAGAAAGTTTTCTTAGAAATGCTATATTAGAGAGCTTTCTATGTTTGAATTTCACCGAAATATTGTCACTGGAACAAAGACATTTATCGTCGATTGTCATCCTTTTTGTACTGACAGACACTGTTGCGGAAGGAAAAAATTTAATGAAGTTTCATATATGAGTCTTCTTTTATACTAAAATTTTCGAGGAGTGCATTAAAATGAGTTTCTTTTAACCTAGTTTTTCTTATATACGAGTTTCTTTTATACGTCTGAATTTGAAGAGATACTAAAGGAAAAGACACGGTGCTTTCGATTGCCTATTTTATAAGCGAGTTTTTCTTATATGAGACTTTCTTATATCCGTAAAATACTGTAAATCACGCAAGATATTTAAAAAAATTAAATTAAGAATTTCAAAGGATTCAAACTTAAATCTAAAAAATCCACTTTCTTGCAGTTTATACTTATACTTATAAACGTTAAAATTTAGCCGAAATCATTGGTGCCAATTTTTTTTAACCGGTTTTTATTTCTTTTTTTTTAATAAAGCTTTTTGAGAGTAAGGTATGCAAGTTTTGAGGTCTTGCCAGAAGATGTTTTGACTAAAAATTTTAAATAAGTCAGCAGTACCGTTTTGAAAATATTCAAAAAAATTAACATTTTTTTTTTAAAACTTATTAAAATTTCAAAAATTTTAATTGTTGAAATGTTTATATGCAACAATCTTTTCCCAAAGTTTTTATACATCATAAGAAAGACAACCTAAAATTGATATTTCACATAAAATGTTATGGAAATCGTTGCAGCCGTTTTCGAGAAAAATAAGTATTATCATATCGGTTGTATGGCAGGTAAATAAAATAAATAAAATGAACATTTGTAATATATATATGTTTTATTTCAACTACATCCTGTCCTGTTCCTGAATTTAGAAAAAAAAGCTAATCACTTTTGGAAACCATTTTATTGCTTTTTCAGTAAATGCGCATATTGCAACTATTCGGGTCTTCCAAAAGATCATAGTACTTGAATGTGAATTTGATTTTTTCCTATCTTTAAACCCTTTTGATTTCAATTTTATTTTTGAATCCGGATATCCGGATACCGAAAAGTTTTCGGATATCCGACACCATCCGGATATCCGGATATCCGACATTATCCGGATATCCTATAGATACTATCCGAACAGGTCGGATAACGGATCCTGGATCCGGATCTGTTTCGGATATCCGGATATCCGAAATATCCGGATACTTTAAAGCACTGGCTACTATCTCCTTCTTATATCTGTTGGAAAGTTTATTACCTAACCTTTTATTTATTTTTACAAATATGACCTGATCCGGCACATATTGTTTCACTTCGTGTCTGTTCTTATTATGATATTTTATGTCTCTTCTTTGTATTAGTTGAATCCTATCGAAATTTGCTTTTCTGGTTTTCTCACAAACATCAGGATTAAACCCTACATTACGACCAAAAAATAGATCAACTGGTTTTCTCCCAGTTGTTGGATGAATACTGTGCTTTTATTCGTTAATTGATCTTTCGAAAAGTTCCTCAAAATTCCTTTCGCTCCTGCCTTCCTTAAGGCATCTCATAATCTCAATCAGAGTGGAGTGGAACCTCTCTACCTGACCATTTACTTCACTACGATATGGGGGTACTCTATAAACTTCGATATTTAATTCACTCTCATAAACTGGATGTTTGCTGAATTTAGTGCTGGTTCGTTATCGAGAACGACAGCTTTTGGAACACCAAAGAAGAATAGCAGGTCCCGAAGAGGTCTTCTAATATCTTCAATAGATCTGCTATTTAAGATTTTAGCTTGCGCGTATTTAGTGAACTTGTCTAACGCGGTTAGTACTAACGGCGCAGGGACTGTGATGCATCTTTTGTTTCCAGCTGGGGTATAACTCAGCGGGTCCAAGGTGTTCCCCAAGGAAGCGATATTAAGACTTGGGGTTGCGTATTGTCCAACTTCTCAAAGAACAGCCGACTCGGAAAATGGTTAAAATTAACGTTATAATCTATTCAGCTTGGATTTTTAGAACTATACAAAATATTTTTAGCAAACGATAATGTCGGGGTACATAAGTTTTCCCCTCTTCTTTAAACAACCGACGTAGGTGAGCTTCAATAGCTCCTGGACCTCGGCTTCGGAATTGATTGGTGGTGTTCGGCTGGTACGTCAGTGTCGATCTGCCATTCAACATAGTAACACGCCCCTGTATTACCTCCTACCGCCCAAATAAGTTTAATTAAAACCATAAAAAAAAAAATAATAAACCAATAACCAAAATAACTTACATACATAGAAATATAATTTCTCCAGCCGCGCCGCGAAAAAAGAAAATAAAAATCGTGTGCAATAATATTTCAGTGCTGTGAAAGTGCAAAAAAAAAGCCCATTAACAACTCAATAACCTAAACACAAAGTGCGTTCCTCTCCATCGTCTCCTCCCCCACATCACTCTTGCAGTCTCAGTGACTGCACACATTTCTTCGATTTGATAATCTCTTATCTTATCTAGGCAGTGTGTGCAGTCAATGAGCCTGTGGGTATGTTAGGCGGATAGTCTATCAACGGTGTTGATCCCGTTGGTGAACTAAAATCAAGTTGCTAGCTGGGCATAACTCCGCTAGTAATTTGATTTTGTTTTCTAATAGGATATACACTTGTTGTTTAGACTAAGCTAGCGTCTACGATTGATATTTTGTTTTGTGTATTTTTGTGAATTGTAATGTCGGGTAGATTTCGGGTCGATTTTAGCAACATTCGGGGGCTAAGATCGAATTTCTTTGCTGTGTACGCTAACACTACAAAATGCAGGCCAGCTGTTTTGGCACTAAGTGAAACACAGGTGGGTGTTGATTCTGATCCATCAGAGTTCAACCGCCTGGGTATAGCTTAGTGCCTTTATTCTTTTCTTCCCATGGCCTCGCCGTTTATGTTCGAAATGATATTGCTTACCAGCTTCTACCACAATACGGCCTTTGTTCTAATACGAACTTTAATTTCATGTGGTTAAAATTCACCGTCCGTAAGCATATCATTCATTATTGTTTTATTTATAGAAGCCCCAATTTAGATAGCAATTCAACCTCTAACGAGTTTGATGCGCTATCTGATTCCATAATAAGAATTGTTTCCCTTTATCCTCACACTGAAATCGCAATTGCGGGCGATTTCAATGTACATAATTATGGTTGGCTTCGACATTCTGGCCAGACAACACCCGAAGGAAAATGTGTTGAGATCTTCGCGGAGTTTAACGAATTAACTCAACTTGTTGAGGAGCCCACTCGGGTTCCTGATATTGAAGGCCAAGCAGCCAACACTCTTGACTTAGGTATTTCTCACTTCTCATTACGAAAAATACAGGGTTGTAGTATCATCTCCTTTAGGCACATCGGACCATTGTGTCATATCGGTAGATTTTTCGCTTTCCGTCACGGTAAAAAAAGATAAAGTCAATAAAAGAACTGTATGGCAATACGAGAAAGCCAATTGGGACGGCCTGAATAATTTCTTTCGAAATTTTAATTGGTCATTGTGCTTTCTCGACGGAAACGTTGACGCATCAGCTGATATGATATCTAACGTAATTCTCAACCGCATGAGAAATTTTGTTCCTCACAGAACAAAAAGTATCATCCCCAAAGAGAATTCGTGGTTTGATTCAAGCTGTAAAGAGGCGATTAGGGATAAAGAAAGTAGTTTTCGAAAATTTAAAGGCAACCCTACAGTAGAAAATCGAAATTTGTTCAAACGGGCCAGAAATATCTGTAATGCTCATATACAAAAGTCCAAGTTTTTGCATGACCAAAAAGTAAGGCAAAAAATACTGTTGTGTTCAAAAGGAAGCAAAAACTTTTGGTCTTTTGTTTAGAACGTTAAGAACTCGACCACGTCATCGGTCCCAACGCTCGTCTTCAATGACTCTCCGTATGTCAGCTCCATCGACAAAGCCAATTTGCTGGCAGCTCAATTTGCTGCCAACTCGACACTTCCTTAGAGTATATTGGCTCCACCTGAGCTCATGTCTGCAAATTCTTTGATGAAGCAGATATTTTTTCGAACACGCTCGGTTGCGAGAGTCCTTAAAGATCTCAACACACATAAATCCGCTGGTCCAGATGGTATCCCCGCCGTTATTCTGAAGAGGTGTTCTTCTACGCTGGCAAAACCACTGCGTAAGCCTTTCCATCATTCCTATTCTGCTGGGATTTTCCCGAGCAGATGGAAAACTGCATTGATCCAGCCGATCCCTTAAAAAGGGGAATCTTCCTCCCCTTCCAATTACCGTCCAATTGCACTTACGTCCCTTCTTTCCAAGGTCATGGAAACGTTGATAAACCGTCAAATTATGAAATATCTTGAAGAACGAAAGCTTCTTAATGACCGTCAGAACGGCTTTCGTAGCAAACAGTCCACTGATGATTTGATGGCTTATCTCACCGAAAAGTGGAGCCAATCTTTACATTGTTTTGGAGAAAGTAAGATAATTGCGCTTGATATTTCTAAAGCATTTGATAGAGTTTGGCATCAGGCTCTTTTATCGAAAATGCGTGCTTTTGGTATCGATGAGTCTCTTCTTCGTTGGATTAGAAATTACCTTTCCGACCGTTCAATACAAGTTGTGTTGGATGGCTTCAAGTCTGATACCCACTTCATAAATGCTGGTGTGCCCCAGGGCTCCGTTTTGTCTCCAACTCTCTTCCTCATTTTCATTAACGATCTCTTGTCTGAAACTTCTAATCCGATAAACTGTTTTGCTGACGACTCGACCTTCAGCTTTTCATATTCGTTTCCAAATTCACGTCCCTGCTCTTCGGATGTGGAACTGAAACGGTTGCGTATGATTAGCTCATTGAATTCTGACCTTGACAGCATTGTTTCATGGGGTCTTATGAACCGAGTAGAATTCAATGCTTCGAAAACTCAATGCTGTCTCTTGTCGTTCAAGCTTAACATTCCCCCATTGCCATTATCCATGAATGGTACCTGCATCGAAGAAACCGAAAAGCTGTCAATACTTGGTATGTGTGTAAACGATGATCTTCGTTGAAATGACCACATATTTGAAGTCGCCAAAAACGCTGCTAAATGCTAAGGTTTCTTAAGACGATGCAGGAAGTTCTTCACCCCTTCTGATCTGGCTACAATTTATAAGGCCTTCATTCGCCCAAAACTGGAGTATAACTCCCATATCTGGTCAGGTGCATCTCAAACATCTTTGCGCCTACTTGATAGGGTACAAAACAGAGCGTTCAAATTGATAGGTGAAAGTTCAATTGTAGAATCGATTGATTCTCTTGAACATCTTTATCTGCCTCACTCTCTTTATTCGCTTTTTCTATAAACAGTGCTCTTGTGAAATAGCCAGTTGCATTCCTCCCCTGAGACAATTGAGCCGCAACACCCGCCTCGCTAAGAATGCTCATCAGTTCTACCTTGAGCCCAACTTCGGGCGTACAGTCAAGTATAGAAATTCATATTTTAGTCGCACAATCCGAATGTGGAATGCTCTACCTGGCTCTGTTTTTCCCTGCATTACGATTCACAAAGGTTCAAAAGCAACGTGAATCGATGTCTCCTTTCAAATACTCTCCTATTTTCCTAAATGCTCGCACTGTGTTCTACAACAATATAAGGGTAGTCATAACCCCTTGATGTGCGTGCTAATTATAAAAAAAAAAAAAAAAAACGTCTTCTACGGTGATGTTAGGTAGGCGGTAGGCAGTAGGTTGATAGCGGCGCGGTACACCCTAGTAAAACTATCCTACTCGGTCAATGCCAGTATAACCGTTTAATGTCAACTGCCCATGCAAGCACGTCCGGAATGACATCAAACAATCTACGTTCGGCATGCTGTCCAAATAATTGCTTGGCCCATACGAAACGTCCCGCACAATTATTCGCCTGGTTTCTACCTCCACAATTTTCCTATTCAATTAGCACTTTACAATTACCTGCCGCTACCTTTGCTTGCCTCTGGTTCGTTACACAATTTAATACTTGTTTATAAATTCACTTTACTTTATTTTTCTGGTCGTTACTGCACTCCTGCACTGGAACATGAACACCACTATGTTTTAACTTCACTATGTTTGAACTTCCCTTAGTTTGAACTTGATTTTCGGTGTTGCGATCACCTCCCCTTATAGCACATTCGGCAATAAGAAAATGTGAACTCTATAAAATGAGCGTCACTGGTTTCTGAAAATACACAAAATATCATGAAAAGAGGCGGTCCCTCTGCCATGCCCGTGGCATACGAGAACCACAGAAAAATAATTAAATTTATACAACCCATCGTATGCCATGCAACCAGTGCACAGTCTCAGCGCACATTTGCCTAAACGAAATTCAACCTAGACTGTTGCTGCGGTACGTAGTCAGCTTGTGTGTGCAAACAACCAAGTATTTTGCCTTTGGTTCTTTGGCGAACGCTGATTGGCTGATGTTTGTCGTTTGATAATTTATAGGGGAGTCTGGGGGTATGTGCGGCCACTTGATTCGGTCGAGTGAAAATACGGTGCGTGAAAGTTGGTTGGTTTCGGTGAAAAATTGTAACGCTTCGTTACAAACCCCCCTTTCTTTATGAGACGAGAACCTTCTCGTCTGGACCGGTGGAACGGAAAGAAAACCTGAGAAATAATTATTTTCATTAAATAATTTATAAATTTTTTTTTTTAATAATAACGTAAAATAGATTCATTCTTATAAAGGTAAAAGAAACAATAAAAGAATAACAAGAGATAAAAAAAAACTAAATATTTCAGAGGCGACTGATTAGATCGGCGCGTCGGTTCTTCGGTCCGCAGCCTTCCTCTTGCGGCGTTCTCGGCGACGTGCGGCGGAACCCGAGCCTGGCCCTTTCGAGATGGCAAACTCGGTACTGCCGGTGGATGATGCTGGTGCCAGTGAAACGGTGGATGCTGGTAACTCACTTACTACCAGAGGTGCCTGTCGGAGTTCTTCTGCTGGAACGGGTCCGGGGCGGGAATTGCGGTCCGCGAAGCGAGGGTCTATGCTGCGTCGATCGTAGCTCATCCGTGGGCGTATAGTTTCGATCACTGCTCGCCGGGCGATCACTGAAGGAACCATCAGGATTTCAGCCAACTGCCAAGGCGGATCGGTACTAGGTGGCGACTGAGGAGACTCCATAACGGCTGTGCGATTTAACCACAATTCGGTCGCCCGGTTGCGCGCTGCTCTAGCCGAGGTCATTGCTACTTCGGGAGGGGGTGGTGCTCGGATTAAGACAGCTTCAGCTCACTTGAGTGACACCCTTCGGTTGGTTGCCGCTTGCCTTGGTCTCTCCAACTGCAAAACCACTCGCTTGGAATCCGGCGGCGGTCGCATCTTCATCGGTCGAGTGGGCATTCGCAAACATGGATCTTGGTCCGGTAACTCTACTGGTTTCCTGGGGGCCATACTGATCGTTGCACTAATGTGATTTTTATTTTTTATTTTTTTATTTTTGCGGATTTGCGACTGGTTGGTACGGGGGCTGGGGGTAGACTGTTTCGAATTTCCGGCAGAGTTTATTTTTGCCAACTCGCTGGAAGGAAAAATATTATTTGCATTACCCATCTTTAAATCTCGTCGAGCATTCGGAGTATCTGCGTGAGTGTTAAACTGGAAATGTCGGTGCAGGCGGCTTCTTTCAACTTCTGGAAATTTCGTCGCGCCTTGCAGGCGCTCATGGTTTACAACTGGTTGCACGCGTTTTTTACGTAGGTGTGCCTTTGTCTCAGAGGCAAAACATAGGGTATCGAATTGCTCGGCTGGATGGGCTTTACTGGAAGCTAGCTCTACTCCTCCCAAAATTATCTGGCATCCTGCGCTTCCCAAGAAATCCATTCCCAATATTGCATCCTCTTGTAAAGCAGGCAGGTAAGTTACCTCACTGGTCCTTGCTTGGTTAGCTAGATTCAGAGTGACGGTGTAATGCTCCGTCGTCAGAGTTGAGCTACCGTCTGCTAGTTCTATGGAATGAGGGCGCTTCCGAACGGGCATGCCTAAACTACAGCACACCTTTCGCAATTCTTTTCCTATGAATGATCGGGTTGCTCCAGTGTCTATCAGAGCGTGAAACGTTTTGCGTTTGGTGCTAATGTCGACGAACAACCTGGGGTCGGTGTGTGTTGCCTGGTTCGCAACGGCTACTGAGCTCTGATGGCACGGACAGTCTTTCGTCAGGCGGCCGTCCTCACCGCAATAGGAACAGAATAGCCTAAATGGCCGGCGGCAGTTTACTTTATTGTGACCGCGCTGTTTACATTGTCAACAATGCGTACTACGGTCGTACGGTACATTCTGTGTCGTTACGCGGGGAGCTAAGGCGTTATCGGCTATGGGGGGTCGGTTGTTGCGGGAACTGGCGAAAGGGTTATAATTCTGGGGGGTAGCGGACTGAATATTGGGTCGGTCTTCTTTTCGAAGACCATCATCGTACTCATCGGTTAATTCCATAAGCTCTTCTAGCGTATGGAAATCCATTCGTTTGACGTATAACCGGTACTCGGGTCTAAGGCTATCGTAAATTCGGTCCAGGTTGTCTGCTGCGATCATCCGCGGATGCTGGCGGACTAGGTACAAAAATGACCGGATGTAATCCTTGGCTTTCTCTCGGGGGCCTTGACGCTTTCGCAAAATCTCGTCTTCAAGTTTGACATAATACCGTGCTGGTAAAAAGTATCCACTTAACGGAATGTCTGCCAGTTGTGGAAGTCGTCTCGATTGATCCGTAGCCATTCGAGTGCGGATTCTCTGAATATCTCGGGAAGAGTTCGTACCATTTGATCGAGCGGTATCTCGAACACCGAGCGAGCTCTTCGATCCTCTCCAAAAACTCCAACGGCTGGCCCGAGGAATCGAATCGGAGGCCCCATTTCCGCACGACGTTCATCAACTCTGCTTCGTAGCTCAACGGAAAACGGTTCGGGAACTGGGAACCTGACGGAGGTCTCAAACCTATCCCATTATCGGTGTGTTGGCTAGTAAGAGGAGCTGTGGTTGCGCCTTCGTAATGTTGCTGGCGGTATGCTTGTTGGGACGTGTACGGTGGAGACGTCATGGGGGCTCGTTGCAGCAGCGGCACTTGTAAACTGGTCTGGTATATGGATTGCTTGGTTTTGCGAGTATCAATCGGATTGGGGTGCTCTTCTTCTTCGGCGTCGTTCCGGGCTTCGATCTTTTTCTCCCATTCTTCGCACAAGCTCTGGGTCGATTTATGTGCTCGTAATTCTTTCAAATGCTGGCTCAATCTTTGCTATAAATCACGTACGGTGCCTGTGGTATTTAATCCTCGCAGGCAAAGGGTTTCGATGAGCTCCGGTTTCTTTAGGAAGTATATAAACCTTAGATATTGGTACGGGTTGAACTCATCGGACTGTTCGGAGGTCTGGTCGGATAGTACAGGTTCATCTTCCAGGTTGGCCATGTCGGGCGGCGGTCGATCGGATACGGTTGGTGGACGAGGCTTCAGTTCCTGGTAATCAGGCGGTCGGTGGTTGAACTTTCAGCTGATCCCTGCTCGGGCGCCAATTTGTGAGGCTTCTTTTGTTTCCAGCTCGGGAATAACTCAGCGGATCCAAGGTGTTCTCCAAGGAAGCGATATTAAGACTTGGGGTTGCGTATTGTCCAACTTCTCAAAGAACAGCCGACTCGGAAAATGGTTAAAATTAACGTTAAAATTTATTCAGCTTGGATTTTTAGAACGATACAAGATATTTTTAGCAAATGATAATGTCGGGGTACATAAGTTTTCCCCTCTTCTTTATACAACCGACGTAGGTGAGCTTCAATAGCTCCTGGACCTCGGCTTCGGAATTGATTGGTGGTGTTCGGCTGGTACGGATTCTACAGTGATGTTAGGTTGGCGGTAGGCAGTAGGTTGATAGCGGCGTGGTACACCCTAGTAAAACTATCCTACTCGGTCAATGCCAGTATAACCGTTTAATGTCAACTGCCCATGCAAGCACGTCCGGAATGACATCAAACAATCTACGTTCGGCAGGCTGTCCAAATAATTGCTTGGTTCATACGAAACGCCCCGCACAATTATTCGCCCGGCTGCTACCTAGGCTCTAATTCCCTATACAAAATTGCTTTGGCAGACTGTCCAAATAATTGCTTGGCCCATACGAGACGTCCCGCACAATTATTTGCCCGGTTTCTACCTCCACAATTTTCCTATTCAATTAGCACTTTACAATTACCTGCCGCTACCTTTGCTTGCCTCTGGTTCATTACACAATCTAATACTTGTTTATAAATTCACTTTACTTTTTTCTTCTGGTCGTAACTGCACTGGAACATGAACACCACTATGTTTTAACTTCACTATGTTTGAACTTCCCTTAGTTTGAACTTGATTTTCGGTGTTGCGATCACCTCCCCTTATAGCACATTCGGCAAAAAGAAAATGTGAACTCTATAAAATGAGCGTCACTGGTTTCTGAAAATACACAAAATATCATGAAAAGAGGCGGTCCCTCTGCCATGCCCTTGGCGGTGCCGTGACATTGTGCCAAGCGACATTAAGCCAAATGCAGAAATTTGGCACAATGACGCTTTGGCAAAGCGACATTGGGCCGAACATTAGCGTTTGGTACAGTGTCGCTTTTCTAAAGCGTCATTAGGCCAATTTGGTACCCTGACGCTTTTTTACGATTTTTCAATATAACGAAACTAATGAAGATACAGTTGCTCAGATTTGTAAGTCATAAGAACTATTCAAATGGATAAGTCTATGAAAATACAGATCTCTTGTTAATAAAAAAGTAAATAACTGACTATTCGTAAACTAAAGACTTGATTAAGAAGCTAAAAAATCATTTGAAACAATCGAATGTTTTGTTTTTGAACATAAGATAAAGTAATATTAAGAAATTCGCCTGTGTCTGTAAAAGACGTTTTCTTACTTAGTTCAAGATATAATGATGAACTTAAAAAAATCTGCAGGCTACCGAAAAGGAAGCTTAAAGCGAAGCGGGAAAAAATTTGTCAAGGGGAGCATGGGTTTGTGTTCTGAAAATTAAAAATTCGCGCGAATTTTTAATTTTCAGAACACAAACCCATACTCCCCTTGCCAAATTTTTTCCCGCTTCGCTTTTAGCTTCCTTTTCTGTACTTGAGGCGGCGGCGGCGGATGCATTTTTTTTTTAAGTTCATCACTTGAACTAAGTAAGAAAACATCTTTTACAGACACAGGCGAATTTCTTACTATTACTTTATCTTATGCTCAAAAACAAAGCAATTGAATACATCAGACCTTCACACTATGAATGAAAAGCGTGGGAGTTTCTTAGATGTCATTAAGCCAATAATCTCTTTAGTCATGTCGCAAAGGACTGTAAACACAGATGAGCAAGATGATGCAAATTTCTACATTTGGCGCAATGTCACTAGCTAATTTGGTCCTATGGCACTTCTACAAAGCGTCATTATACCAAACCCTAATGTTTGGCCCAATGTCACTTTGCAAAAGCGTCATTGCGCCAAATTTCTACATTTGGCATAATGTCGCTTGGCACAATGTCACGGCACCGCCCTTGGCATACGAGAACCACAGAAAAATAATTAAATCTATACAACCCATCGTATGCCATGCAACAAGTGCACAGTCTCAGCGCACATTTGCCTAAACGAAATTCAACCTTGACTGTTGCTGCGGTACGTAGTCAGCTTGTGTGTGCAAACAACCAAGTATTTTGCCTTTGGTTCTTTGGCGAACGCTAATTGGCTGATGTTTGTCGTTGGATAATTTATAGGGGAGTCTGGGGGTATGTGCGGCCACTTGATTCGGTCGAGTGAAAATACGGTGCGTGAAAGTTGGTTGGTTTCGGTGAAAAATTGTAACGCTTCGTTACAGGACATAACTCCTCGGGTCATAAGTCCAAAACTGGATAATAAGTAAACTATGGACTTATGTGTTATGTCCCACCAATATGGGACATAAGTCCACATTTTTTTTATTTTATCTGAGACATAAGTTCACAATTTGCATAGAATCTCAATTTTTCGATAAATAATAGTAAATAAAAAGCCTTATGAAATACAGTTAGAAAACCAAAGGTTGTTAGAATACCGCCGCTCTTCAAATTTATAAGCCAAAAACTATTTAAAAATTTTAGTGTTTTAAAAAAATAATATAAGATTGAATTGCTAAGTAAAATGCTAACTTTCTAAATAAAATTTCTTTATTTTATTAAAACTTATTTAACCCCCTGAAAAATCAATTTTTCGTTCAGTAAAATTTAAATAAAAAACTCCTAGCATGCTTTATTATAATTGAGAACAATGGCTTGGGTAGTTTTGCAACAAAGTTATTTATTGTTTTTCTCTTTATCCGCGTGCATCGAAAAATTTCAAAAATGCAAACTGTTGTTGGTATTAGATATTGCCCATTCAGAACATGTAAGCAAAATCAAACAAATATGAAATATTGAAAGAAGCATAAAAAATTGGAGGAAAAAAAAGAAAGCAGGGAAAGGAAAAAGAAAAAACTGAAACAATATCATTCTGCTTTCTTTTGTTTTCCTCAAACAGAAAAAGATTGAATAAAATTAGAGAAAAAGAATAGAAAGCGGAATAAGTTTTTGTTTCTGAGAACTAAGAAAAATAAAAGTTAAAATTCGCAAAGTAGAGATATGATTTTCCGGAATTTGGAGATAATATTTTATTTTTAGAAGTTAGTAAAATTCCTTTGTTTAAAAAAGAAATTTAAAAAAATTTCGAGATAATATTTTATTTTAAGAAGTTAGTAAAATTCCTTTGCTTAAAAAAGAAATTTAAAAAAATTTTAATTTTTGAGAAATTGAGAAATTAAAATTCAAAAATCGCGCGATTTTTCGGAATTTTACTAGCTCCTTAAAATAAAATATTATCTCGAAATTTTTTTAAATTTCTTTTTTAAACAAAGGAATTTTACTATTTTCTTAAAATAAAATATTATTTCCAAATTCCGGAAAATCATATCTCTACTTTGCGAATTTTAACTTTTATTTTTCTAAGTTCTCAGAAACAAAAACTTATTCCGCTTTCTATTGTTTTTCTCTAATTTTATTCAATCTTTTTCTGTTTGAGGAAAACAAAAGAAAGCAGAATGATATTGTTTCACTTTTTTCTTTTTCCTTTCCCCGCTACATTAACATTTTTCTACAGTTTCTTACTTATAAATTCGAAGAGCGAGCGGCGGTATTCTAATAACATTTGGTTTTCTAACTATAAGACATTACGCTGACTCCTTGACATATGGTAGCCCTGCTTAGTAATTAGCAAAGAACAAACCCGTAAGAAACACGTTTTTATTGTAGTCCAAATTTCTTTTGATTGCCACTTTTTTGAAAAAGTTTCATCTCGCCAAAGGTATTATATTGGCATCAAACAAAACATGTTAAATGGGACATAAGTCCAAACATTTCTTTTATGGACTTATGCCCCACCGCTGTGGGACATAAGTCCATAATCAAGTTTTTGACTAATGTCCCACTACAGTGGGACACAAGCAGGCTTGCCAGGTGTTCGGTATTTTACCGAACTGTTCGGTATTTTAGCTCTGTGTTCGGTGTTCGGTACAACAAAAATACCGAAGTATGGAAGGTTCGGTATTTTTTTCTGATAAAATTTTCTTCGCAATCGGCTTTTGATGTTGCCGCTTTCCGCACATCGTGAATTGAAGCATTTGTTTTCTACTTTCAAAAATTTAAATTAAAAGAATATTTTTTGGAACTATGTCCGTACAGAACAGAATATTATTTGAAAAAGTGGTTTGCCACTAAAACTCCCCACTTACAGCATTTAAAAACGTCAACGTAGATAAGATAGCTCCAGCATATCAATATTTTGTAGAAGCATCAATAGCTGTTGGTGTTGAAAACGAAAATGATAAAGATGTTTTATATGACAGATTCAAATTCTCAACAAAACCTTGGAATCAATAAAAAAACCAAGCTTTTCATCGAGTGCAACGTTTTCTTGGAAAAATTTTTTAAGAACCTAAAAATAGTAATCAAAAATATAATTGCAGTACCATGTAGTAATGCTCTTGTAGAAAAAGTATTCAGCCGTATGATCCATTTGTGGGAAAGTAGCCGTAATAAATTAAGTGGGGACATGGTAAAGGCCGAATTATGCATACGCTGCAATTTCAGTCTTTCATGTAGCCAAATGCACGAGGCCGTCAAACCAAATAAGGCATTGCTTACAACCATTGCAAGTTGCAACAGCAATAAAAAATATAATTAGATTAAGCGTTGCTTTTGTATTCTTTGTTATAAGTTTATATTAAAGTACCTTCATAGGTTAATTCAAAATACATGTGTGTGCTGGTTTGTAATGTTTTTTTTTTTACTCTATGTTCGCTATTTTTTTCAAAAAGATCTGGCAACCCTGGACACAAGTCCACAATGGACTTATGTCCCGAGGAGTTATGTCCCTGCGCCAGTACTAACTTCTTTTCCGTGTGGGAAATGACGATATGGATGGTGTGCCCTGGAAATAAGGGTAACGGAGTTTCATGAAGCTTAGGTTTGTTTGTGTGTCTTTCATATTTATTCTTCTTGCAAATGGAACAGACACTAGTAACTCTTTTTATTTTCTTCATCATGGATGGGAAGTAATATTTTTCCAGGATTTGCGATCGGTTCTCAACCGCATTCCTGTGGGCACGTTCGTGCGTTTCTATTATCAAAGTTTCCTGGTCCTGTTCTGAGGTTAAGGCTTCCACAACGATTTGGGTAAATCTGGTCCCATATTTACTAAGGTGGAGTGGATAGATTTCTTGAATTATACCTACAAAATTTTGTTCTTATGCAATTTGTGACTGAAGGGTTAAGTAGATTTTCCTGATTGTATTCCGGTTCTGCTATGGTATGCCTATGATACCTAGGGAATACTATTATTTCGAATTTTGAGCTGGATGTCTCGTTTATATTCAAGAATATTTGATTTTGAAAAATATTGATTGGTAAATTGACTGATGGGATAAGCACTTCCACTCGGGTTTCGGCACTAAGGATATTAACTTGTGACAGGTGGGGAGACCTAGAAAGTGCGTCCGCCACAACATTACTTTGCCCTGGCTTATACCTTAGTTCATAATTATACTCCTCGAGTATGGCCTTCCATCTCTTCATTTTGGAGTTGTTATTTTTGTTGCTTAACGCAAAAGTTAATGGTTGATGGTCTGTGAAGATATGGATCTTTGCATGCCCATAGAGATAACTTCTCAATGAGCCTAGTACCCAAATAATGGCCAACATCTCCTTTTCATTGGCTACGAAGTTTTCTTCGGACTTATTAAGGGTTCTGCTAATAAAGTTGTTAGGTCTACTGTCTTGCTCGAGTACTGCACCAATCGCAAAATTCGATGCATCTGTTACCAGGTCAAACGGTTTACTGTAATCGGGGTAGGAAAGTAGGACATCATCAGATGTAAGTGAATTTTTGATTTTTTCGAAAGCATCTAGCGCAGTTTCGTTAAGTTTGAGTGCTTTCTTTGCTGATTGAGTTTTGGACAGGCGTCCATCTTCGCCCCTCAAGAGGACTGTCAAGGGTTAAGCTAAGGATGCGTAACCTTGTATGAACCGTCGGTAGTAACCGGACAATCCTAGGAATGATCTTAGTTCCTTGAGAGTTTTTGGGGCGGGAAAATCCATGATCGATTTTACCTTTTCAGGATTGGTTTTAATTCCATCAACCGATATAATAAAACCCAAAAATTCTACTTGTGATCTGAAGGATTTGCACTTACCAAGTTGAATCTTCATATTGGCATTACTTAGTGAACTGAAGATTTGTGCAACGTTTTTGGCGTGCTCGTTTTCACTTTTACTAAAAACAACTATATCGTCAATATAGACGAAGCAAGATTTTCCAATGAACTCTCGAAGAATATCATCGAAAGCACGCTGGAATATCGATGGGGGGTTCTTTAGCCCAAACGGCAATCGAGTAAACTCGTACTTGCCATTATTTATACTGAAAGAAAGCCGTCTTCTCAATTCCTTTAATGGAATCTGATGGAAGCTGCTTTTCAGGTCGTGGACTGTAAAACAATTATTGCTTCCCAGTTGGGCGATAACGTCGTTAATATCTGGTATCGGATATCTATCCGCTATGGTGATAGCGTTTAGCTTGCGGTAATCAATTACCATCCGATATTGCTTATTACCTGCCGATTCAGGTTTTTTCGGCACGATCCATACAGGCGAGTTGTAGGGTGATCGCGATGGTCTAATATTTCGTCCTTCAACTATTGCTGGATTTGCTTCTCGACCTCTGATTTAAGTGATATTGGGATAAAAGTGGGAACAAACCGAGTTCTCTTCAGACGTTCTTATTTCGGCTATCACTGTAGTTGTGTAGGTGAGCCTTTCGTCAGGTTCAGAAAATAAGTTTGCATGCTTGTCTACAATTGAGCTCAGAATCGTTTTTTTACTGATCGTTAGATTTTCCGTATTTATTAGTAATGAATTGACCGATGATGCATTTAGTTGTTTAATTTCAACCCGTACTTTTTTGAAAATGGTCACATAGTTGCCTCTTGTGTATATGGTTGTTGCTAGCTTTTTGAGGCTATCATTGTTTAGTTGTCTTAAGGGTAGGCAATATAAAGAATTTTAAGTTAGTTTCTCTTAAACCAAACAAATTCAGCAAGGTGTGCTGGCTGACTTCGACGTCCCCAGCAATAGACCTGGCATAAAAGGTGTGTGCATTAGGTATAGGATCTTTCACTATCCCCGGTTGAATATAGTTTTTGCTAGATCCCGTGTCTATCAAAAACTTTAAAACTCTTCCGGCACCTGTTTTGCACTCGAAATGCGGTAGCGACGACTTTGTCAGTTGAGACATAGATTGATAAGATGGCCTCGGCAACCTTTGGCCGACATTTAGATTTCTTGTTTGCGGATCAGTCTTAACCTGAAATGGTCTGTTTGATTGACCATGACTGAACCTCTGGCTGTTTTGCCGCGGATGCGGAGTATGTGTTGGATAGTTTCCAACAGCCGGGAGTTGAGGTTTGAAGGGAGTAGGGGAGGAGTATTTCCTTGGGTAGCTTGGATATTCGTTATGTGGCTGTCTGCTAGTAAATGTACTAGCGTTATGCCTTGGCGAATTGAAATGTGTTCGTGTGAAGTTGAACGATCGTGAAGGTCCCACTTTATTTATTGCCCCTTGCGCCAACTGACCTTGTTTCAGTTTTAAATTCATTTTTATTTTTTTTTTTCACTTATAACTACTTACTTGCTAACAAAAATGTTTAAACTAGCTTACATAATAACTTAATTAACTTACTGACCCTAGGCGGGTACTCTAAATTACTCAATAACTTAATTCTTATGCCTTTCGGCCTAAAGATACCGTATATATTTCAAACTATAACCAATATTAACCCTAAGAAAATTTAAAAAACTTAGTTTTTTTGATCCTTTTTTTTGGTTTTTCTTAAAATTAATTACAACTAATTAAAACTACTTAAAACTAATTAAAACTACTTAAAACTAGAGCAGCCACAGTAGCTTTTTTACAAAAAAATTTTTTTTGTTGGTTTTTTGTGTTTTATAATTTTTTTTGGGTTTTTGTTAGTATTTTTTCTATGTTTTTGGATTTTCGACGTACCTTTTAATTTTAAAATTTTTTTTTTTTTTTTATTTTATAATTTTTACGATTTTTTTTTTTCGATTTTCGATCCCGCTTTTCTTTTATAATTTTTTTTTTTTTTTGATTTTTGTGTTTTTTTTTTTTGGTTTTGAAATTTTTTTGGTTGCCACTGTGCCCACCCCCTATACCCTAAGTCTTACACTCTAAACCTTTGCAAGCCAGCCATTGGCGACTTGCTATCAGTAACATTTTCAATATGTTGCTCAGACAACCACCAAAATAGTTTGAACGTTTTAATAACGTCCCGTCGATCGCGATCTGAAACCGCCCTACTGAGCCGGAGGAGCTCTTCAACTTCTCCGCCGACTGCGGCGACGTCACGGTTGTAACGGAGCCGTCGTTCTACGGACTTACGGCAGACGTGGTAGATTAACGGAACCGCCAATCTGTCTTGTATCAAACCTATCATGTCAAAATAGAGGAAAGCCTCCGGTGGGACAAATCCACTGAAACGTGTTCTCTCCATATATTCTATGTTGGGGTAGTAAGCCCCAAATATCAGGCCATTGTTCGAAGTTATCGCCCTTGCAGTGTGACCCCGAGTCAGTTTTATCATGAAGTTGTCGATTCTGTTTATTTGAGCCCCATTGTAAAGGACCTCATTGGGATAATATTTTTTGTACTCCGACTCTGGTGTTCTGTGTAATCCAAGACAGGTACGCAGACACTGTCTCTCAAACACCCGAATCTTTTCCATTTGAGACGCTGTAACATTGAACCACACAGGGCACCCATAGACAATAATTGGCGTTATGATGGCCATGTAGCAAATCACTTTC
Organism: Melanostoma mellinum; assembly: GCA_914767635.1. Classification (NCBI taxonomy): domain Eukaryota; kingdom Metazoa; phylum Arthropoda; class Insecta; order Diptera; family Syrphidae; genus Melanostoma; species Melanostoma mellinum. The sequence continues at coordinate 108,064,629 of OU612059.1, forward strand.
ACCCTGCTGTCAAGTTGTCTGCTGTGAAACAGTCGCCTTGTCAGAGCAAAAGCTCCTCTAGCCCTGGCCAGAGCCGTATCCATATGTTTGTTAAAATATAGATACGGATCTAGCCAGATGCCGAGGTACTTGACTACTACTTTGCTTGGCAGTGGGTGGCCATGTAGATCAACGATCAAAAGCTTTCGCCAGTTCCCAGCTGACCTTGTTGCACTTTTGTATGCTAGTTTTCGTACCATATACACAAATGTAAGGCTTGTGGCAAATCAACCGGTTCTCTCATTCCCAAGAGAGCCGATAAATTGCATTTGAGACCTCTTATGAAGGTCTCCAATGCCTTGTCCCGATGCGTTTGTATCAGGACTCGCATGGCCTCAGCCCCCATATCCACACAGAATATTTTGTTAATTATTAGCGTCAATTGCGCACTTATAGTTTGGTAGTACTGTTGTACTGTTTTATTACCCTGTACCAGGGTGAACATTTGACATTCCAAAGTGGTAATATCTCTTCTGTCCGCGTAGTGCATCATTAAGCAGCGCACAATGCAATCCCAATTAAGGGGTGTATTACAGTATAACACGGATATAAGAAACTCCGAGAATGCCAAATTTTTTTTGCTTATATCTGAGTTTTTCTTATACGAAAACCTCGGATATAAGAAAAAACTTTCTTATACAGGGTGTCCCGTACTTCGTGTATTATCCTTTGGGGTGTGATTTTTGGTCATATTCTAAGAAAAAAATTGTTTTACAGTAAGGCTCGTTTCTCAACTTTGACACCACTTTTTGACAATTTAAAAAAGGCTAGGTTTGGTGTACCCTGACCTATGTTAAATTCGATATCTCTGTCAATACTGATGATAGACTTAATTTTTTGTAGAAATAACAGCTTTTAAGATTGTATTTAAGTTTAGCTTTTATAGGTTTAGGGTTGCCAGATTTTCAATTTTAAGTGGTGTTCAAATTTTCTTCCCGAAACAAAGTTTTGACTTTGAGGTCACTTTTCTGCAGAAAATGCCTGATAAAAAAAAGAGTTTCTTTATTTCTTACAGATGAACAAGACAATAAAAAAAAACATAAGTGCACTAAAAAGCCCATACATTTTATGATATTAAAAAAAATTCAAAATGGGTAAAATGAAAAAAAGGTTTCTTCAATTTGAGGCTTGTTTGAATAAAACATTAATATGGGCACTTTTAGTAGTTTTTTTATGAATTTCATACTAACACAATTATAAAAAGTGCTCAAAGTGCCTAACATTTTTTTCATATATGAGTGTCTTCAAGTGAATATTTTCCAGTAAATTGGGTATGACAACATCCTTGAAATTTTGAGATGCATTCTCATCTGCGGAAAGGGATTTTTCGTGTTATATTCTAGCTTTTTTTCCATTTAGGTATTAAGCCAGCCTTGATTAGTAGTTTATTGATTATTTCATTTCTTAAGGAGCTCGACATTGAATGGACTTTTATTGCATGAATCTATTAATGGGTTAATTTTAGAGAAAAAACCGAAAGTGCTATTAAATTAGAGGGTGCGAATCGGAGACATGGGTTCTTAACCATCTTCATTCGTTTTTTCATTATATCTCGAGAACGAAGCAAAATTTTGATGCAATTCCAAGTATCTTTTTTTAGAGAGCAGATTTTCCCATCGAATTATTAGGAAAAACTTTTTATCCA
>OU612059.1:108071312-108303812 GCA_914767635.1 Melanostoma mellinum
AAAGTGATTCTCGAGCCTTTTGGAAATCTGTCAATTCAAAACGTAAGTCATATGGGATTCCAACTTGCATGAATTACCTTGATCAGTCATCCAATAGTGAGGACGTTATATGTGATATGTTTGCGTCTTATTTTCAGTCCAACTTTGTTCTAGATCCCGTTCCTCATTTGCACGGAATTCATAGTGGTGAAACACTAACTAATCTTGGAAGCTTAACTTTGTCAGTGGACCAGGTTTTGATTCAGCTTTCATCTCTGAAGTCTGATTTCAAACTAACCCCTGATAATTTTTGCTCGGCTTTACTTAAGAAGTGTTCCTTAAGTCTTGCGGCTCCACTTACTAAAATTTTCAACTTATCGCTTTCCACTGGTAACTTTTTAGATGACTGGAAATTGTCGATGATAAGTCCAATTTATAAATCAGGTTCAAAACAAGAGGTTATTAATTACAGACCCATTTCAAAACTGAAGTTGATACCGAAAGTTTTTGAAGCGATTGTGAAGAAATGTCTTTATGATGAGGTTAGTTCAAGTATATCAGTAGATCAACATGGTTTTGTTAGTGGTAGGTCAACAGTGACTAATCTAGCCTTGTTTTCTAACTTCTGCATTAGAGGTATTGAACGTGGAAATCAGGTTGACGCTATCTATACAGATTTCTCCAAAGCGTTTGATAGAGTTCAACACGATATTCTGCTAAAAAAACTGAAATTGTTAGGTTTTCACTCTAGCCTACTTATATGGTTTGAAAATTACTTGACCAATCGTAAACAATATGTAAAAATTGGAACGGTTGTTTCAAAAGAAATTTTTAATCACTCAGGTGTTCCTCAAGGGAGTCATTTAGGACCTCTCTTCTTTATATTATTTATAAACGATCTACCACCAAGAATTCGATATTCGGAATGTTTGCTTTTTGCAGATGATCTTAAGCTTTTTAGGCCAATTAAGTGTGAATTGGATTGTTATCAACTTCAACGTGATATAGATGAAGTGTCAGCTTGTTGTGTTGAAAATCGATTATTTTTGAATATAGCAAAGTGTAAGAGCACTACCTTTACCAGGTCGCCTAATGTTATAGATCTTTCATACGTCATTTCTGACATTCAACTTGAATCAGTGGATAGACAAAAAGACCTAGGTGTTATTTTCGATTCAAAGCTATCCTTTAACTTGCATCTGGACTACGTTATATCTAAGGCTAATAAATTAGTTGGATTCATCATGCGAAACTCAAAACAATATCTGGATCCTTATACGATTAAATCTTTATATATTTCACTTGTAAGATCACTTCTTGAGTATGCATGTTGTATATGGTGTCCATTGTATAGGGTGGGTATAAATCGTATTGAATCCGTTCAAAAAAAAGTTTCGAGGTACGCTTTGCGTAAACTAAATTGGGTTGATAATATTTTACCTAGCTACAATGTAAGATGTCTGTTAATAGATTTAAAGACTCTCGAAGCTAGGAGGAAGTATTATTTAGTTATGCTTGCTAGAGATGTTCTCTGTAATCGAATTGATTGTCCTAAACTTCTCTCTTTTTTTTCTTTATATGCTCCTTCAAGACAGTTGAGGACGAGGCCGATTCTTTTTTTGTTCCCCGATCTTATACAAACTACGGTAGATCAGATCCGATTTCACGTTCTAGTCATTAATTTAATTGCGTTTATCAAAATATAGACTTACTAGCTGTGCCCGCGACTTCGTCCGCGTGGAATAGTGACTTTCGGCAGCATTCTTAATTTTTTAGGCTACTTATTTTGCAAATAAGACACATTCATGCGTTTTAGTAAACTATTGTCATATTATTTTATTTAAGTAAATGTTTGTACACGACGATTTTTTGCGAAATAAAAAGGTTTTGTGGTATTGATACACGTGATTCTTCCGCATAAAGTTGCCATGGGATTTTTTTCTAAACGATCACCTGCAACTTAAAGCTACTGAGCCTTATTTATAATGACCAATCAGTGGGAATTATAAGAAAACGGGGAATCAAAACGTTTTGGATTTGTAATATTAGTAAGGATGTCCATTGTCCATCTTCAGGTTCTGGACTATCTCTGTACCAAAATTCATATAAATCGGATAAATAGCTTGGACGGTAAATATAAACAAAGAAAAACGGACAGACAGAGTTGATTTCGGATTTGTTATGTTACTAAAGTCTTCCATTCCCGTGGGAATATGAGGGTCGTTCCCGGAGAATGACTTAAAGTTTATATTACTCGGGAATAGTGTAGTATTCTAACGGTGGACATTTTTGAAATGTGTGCTGTATTTTCCAAGTTCCCGTTCCCATGGGAATACAGGGATAAAACATATTGCATAACATATATGTCCAATGTCCATCCTCAGGTTCTAGACTGTCTCTGTACCAAAATTCATATAAATAGGTTCAATAGTTTGGGCGGCTAATGGTAACAAAGAGAAATGGACAGACAGATTTAACTTCGGACTTATAATATAAGTAAAGACTCCCGTTCCCGTGGAAACATGGTGACCGTTCCCGTAATGAATATGGGGCGTAGTAAAAGTATATGTTACTCGGGGATTATGGAGCATTCCAACGGTGGAAGAATTTTTGAAATCGGTGCTGTAGTGTCAAAGTTCCCGTATACGTTCCTGCTCTCGTGGGAATATAGGGATAAAATATATAGCCTATATCCGTCCTTAAGTTCAGAACAATCTTTGTACAAAATTTCATTTAAATCGGTTTATTAGTTTGGGCGGGAGATGATAACATAGAACGACGGACAGACAGAGCTTCTTTCACGCTTATTATATTAGTAAGGACTCCCGTTCCCGTGGGAATATGTGGATGAATTAAAGTTTATGTTAGTCAGGGATAGTATAGCATTCTAACGGTGGAAAAATTTTTGAAATCGGTGTTGTAGTTTCTAAGTTCCCGTATACGTTCCCGTTCCCGTGGGAATATAGGGATAATATATAAAGCCTATGTCCTTCCCGTTCCCGTAGGAATATGTGGATGAATTAAAGTTTATATTACTCTGAGATAGTGAAGCATTCTATTGGTGGAAAAATTTTTGAAATCGGTGTTGTAGTTTCTAAGTTCCCGTATATGTTCCTGTTCCCGTGGGAATATAGGGATAAAATGTACAGCCTATGTCCTTCTTCAGGTTCCAGACTATCTCTGTACAAAGTTCCATTTAAATCAGTTCTGTAGTTTGGGCAGGAGACGGTAACATAGAAATCCGGACAGACAGAGTGACTTTCACATTTATAATATTAGTTAGGATGTTTAAGCAGAGAGGTTTTCAAAACTATTGTTTTGAGTCTAGTATCGTAGCATGTTTGTATATATATGTACATATGTAAGATAATTCTTTTTGCTACTTATTGTTTAATATTTGCTCTTACTTTTCTAAATATAAAAAAATAAAAATAAATAGGGTGGCGCAACAGAGCGAGGAGCCCCTGGGCCTAGCGCATTTCTCACAACCATGCCTTGTGAGGGAATGGAGGGGACCTACAATTTTTCGCCGGTTCCGAACGGCTAATTGAGAATGCGCTTTTCATGGCAATGAATTTACTAACGGAGGACTTGCCAATTCCTCGCGAAAGGCGATACCCGTGGAAAAACATTTTTGCATTTTGCCTCTGCTGGGATTCGAACCTCGAACCTCTGGGTTAGCAGGTGGACATGCTAACCATTGCGCCACGGGTACCACTTTTCTAAATATAGTTTATGTAAATATTGTTAAGTCTAGAAGAGTTATGAACTCGATAGATGGATAATAAATAAATAAATAAATAAATAAATAATTTATGATTTGAAAAAATAAAGAAAAAATTGGAAAAAAAATTTGATGGACCTAACCTCTGTTGCACTGGTACGAGGAACATTTGAATGCATAGAACTATACACGCTCGGAGTGGGTGTGTTGACTGGGAGGGGTGCGAAAGCACTAGAAGTGGGTATGTTGACTGATAGGGGTGCGAAAGCACCAGAGGGAGCTCCTGTAAAAATATTAGGAGTAGCACTTACGAGAGTACTATGGGGAGCGCTAGTGGGAGCGACTGAAATCGGAAGGACGTCCGAACCGTCACCTCCAGCGCCTGATCTTGTCGTAGGCATTTTTTCTTTTAAATTTGTTACTTAATTTCTTTTCAAAAAAAAAAAAAAGATTTTCTTAATAAGTTTTTTTATTCGGTTTGATAATCGCTTTGAATTCAACAATTTTCAAGTATGCTTTTCTTTGAATCGATTTAAAATTCACTTTAGTTAATTAATTTCCTACGGTTGCATTGCTTTTTAAAATCTTAAAATTAATATCTTTTCAAGATTCTCCTACTTTTTTCCAAAGAATAATCCCTTATTTCTTCGATTTAGGTTAATCGCATTGAATTCAATTATTTTTAATTCTTAGTATGCTTTTCTTTGATTCACTTAAAAGTTCACTTTAATCAATTAATTTCTTACAGTAGTTGCATTATTTTCTTAAAATCTTAAATTTAATATCCTTTTAAATTCTATTAATTTTTTTTCCAAAAAATAATACCCCCTTTTTCTTTTTCCTTTCTTTTAGTTTTACTTTGATTTAATTACTTTGAGTTTAATTCTTCACTTTTTGATTTTCATGCAATTAATATGCTTTAAAAAAAATCTTAAAATTAATGTTTTACAACCTACAAATATGTTGCTGCTTGTGAGTTCATAGATTATCCCTATTCGTTTTCCTGTTACAGTTGGGTTGCTTCAGGTCCTTATACAATTTTCGTCAATATCACTACCAGATTTGGTTCAGTGTAATTTTACTGCTTTTTACCACAACACACTTAATTCAATTTACTGCTTTCCACCACAATACACTCGCCCTTTAAGGGGTTTATTTAAAAACTTGACTTTATTTACTACCGGCTCGGGCGCCAATTAATTTATTCAATGTTTAATTTGCTTTTTAAAAAACTTTATTTGAGGCGAACCTCTTTCATTGAATACAGAACTAGAACTAACTTACAATATTTAAGCTAACCCCACGGCCTGCTACCTATTCCCACAGGTGTTCTCCTCTTACACCATCTCTACGTGATAGAATGCGCTTTTGATAATAGTTGCGTCAGCGAGAATTAGACAGCGCGTGTAGCACAATCATGGGAACGGAAATCATGCATTATTCTGGTAGCGAATTTTTTATGTGTTAGGTGTTAACTTGTATATGGCAGGTTTGCAGGCTGAAGTAAGTCTCTGCTTGAAGATCAAGAAAATAACACGCTGGTCTCCGACTTATTTCATGAATTTGTAAGTGTCTCTGCACTGGACTGATGTGTCAAAGGTTGCCACTTTGATAACAAATATGCGTAGATATTACATCTCATAGCATAAAGCATATTTTTGGCAGAAAATGTAAAAAATAATTGGAATTTTTGTATAGTGGCACAACTGGCCAAAAAGAATTTAGTTCCCAATGAGCCGTATTTTATTTGAAAAACGCAGTTTACCAGCAGAACGCAGTGCAATACTTATTTAAATTGATTTAGTGCTTTTCGTGATTTTTTTAAATATTACAAATTTAGGCTTTAAAAATTGAAAAGTGCAAAAAGTCTGAAAAGTTTTCCGATAGTAAGTTTCAGTGGTTTGATTATGGCCTTAATATCTGTTGACTGTTGCTTAACTGATTTTCACTTAGAGGAAACAAATAGTTTTAATTAACTTAGTTTTATGAAAAAAAAAAAGTTATGACGCTCTACCTAATAGCTGGTTGGTTTGAAATACTTGACTTTTTGGCTTGATGCGAAGACAAACATTGCACAAAAAAAATTTTAAGTAAACTTTTTTTTTGTTGGTGACTAAGTTTCTTTCGAGTTACCTTTTGGAATTATTCACCCCTCGCCACTAAAGTGTATAGATATTTAGATCAAAAGCATATCTTCAAAGAGCATTTTACTAGAACTCTAAAGAAAGTGAGTATAGCTCAATATTCTGTATCCATTTATAAACAGACAATCATGTCTTAGCGCCGATAATAAAATAGCTAATCATTCGCAAAGTTATCTTCTCGCAATATTGTTATATGGATGCCAGGTATGAGGAAAATGTGCAAACTGCCATATTAATAAAAGACAGGTATCTCAAAACAAATTACTCAAAATGATGCTTAACCTTTCTCGATATCATTCTACTCAAGATTTTTTGTAAAAGAGCAAGTGTGGAAATGATTTCCGCAAGAATTAGTTAAATGAATAATGCATTTTATCAAAAGTGTCAAGTCTCTGAAAACCCGCTAATCAATCAAATGACCTCTTAATCATGTGCCTGCGGGGAAGATAGCCCCTTCGTATACAGGGTGTCCGGTAATTCGTGTATTATCCGTTGGGGTGTGATTCTTGGTCATATTCTAAGAAAAAATTGTTCTACAGTAAAGCTCGTTTCTCTCAACTTTGACATCACTTTTTGACAATTTAAGAAAAAGCTAACTTTGGTGTACCCTTACCTGTGTTATTTTCGATATCTCTGTCAATACTGATGTAAGAGACCTAATCTTAGACTTAATTTTTTTTTAGAAATAACAATCTTTAAGAATGTATTTAAGTTGAGCTCCTATAGGCTTAGGGTTCCTTATAAGATCTAAAGAAAAAAACAGGAATTGGGAAACTGTACAACTTAAGATCTTATAAGGAATGAAAGAAATGAAGAAAAATATTAAAAATTTTATTTCTATCCAGAAATAACATCTAAGATAAAACCAATCTTTAATAAATATAATATCCGTATGAGTGAGTGCAGCGAAATAAAAATAAAAAATCTGATTGGAGGATCTAAAGATAAAATTGAACAGCTTCAAAAATCAGGGATTTATTCTATCGGATTTAATGATTGCGCAAAATAATATATAGGACAGACAAGAAGACCTATTCTAAAAAGATTAAAAGAACATTTTGCACATCTTAAATATAATGAAAAAGAAAAGTCAAGTGTTGCAAAACATGTGCTAGAAAATAGTCATAGCTTTTGTTTGCAAAATTTAAAATTAATAAGAAATGTAAATAGCAATTATGAACTATGTAGTTGCTTTAGAATCTTTTTTTATATTTAAAAACAAAAATAATCTTATGAATAATGATGATGGACCATTCAAAAATTCAATATTCAAAAACTTTTTCAATAGATTCAACTCAACTCAACTGTAATTTTGTTTAGAAACATTTTTGTTTTTGTTAGTTTTTTGACAAATAATTTAATTTAATTTACAAATCTCACTGACGATGGAAGCATTGCTTCTGAAATGTACATTCGAGGAAATATAAAAAGTGTTTTTAACTGTTTCAAATCATATTAATCTTTTTAGTTATTGTCACTTTTTTTCAGAAAGTGCCTGATAAACATAAAGTTTCTTTATTTTTTACAGATGAACAAAACAATAATAAAAAAAACTTAATAATAAGTGCACTCAAAAACCCATACATTTCATGATACTAAGAAAAAACTAAAACAGGTAAAAAATCTAGTTTTGGGTTTTTTACGGTTTTTTATTGCAACATATGTAAAGTTGCTATTTTCGAAATTTGTTTTTTTACATTCTTTGGTTGGTTATAGTTTCAGTATTTATCGAAAAGCATTTAATATCCTCAGATAAATCTAGGAAAATACTTTTCTTTCATAAAATAAGGCATCTCACTGGTTGGTCACAAAAGCAAGGTTCTACACAAATAACGATTTGTATATTATGTAGCTATGTATTGTAGATTGTTTTTAGTATTTCATTGTTTTTTTTTTTTATTTGGCATTCGATTTTTTTTTTTTTTTTTTTTTATTTGCATTAAATAACAAACTTTAAAATTTCGCGCGCAATTTTAAAGCCAAATAAGATAAAGCCAAGCAAAGAAATGCCAAATAAAAAATTGCGAACCAAAAAAAGTCTTATCGACCAATTGCTACACAAAACTTGCCAAGCAATTATATGAGCACATAAACTCAATTGTTGGGAAAGCTAACTCTGTGCTTGGTTTCACAAAAAAAAAATAAAAAATTATGGTCCTCATGTAACACCGTAATTGTATAACTGCTTTTCGCCCTCATCTCGAGTACGACTCTCAACTATGTTTTGTAGATTGTTTTTAGTATTTCATTGTTTTTTTTTTTTTATTTGGCATTCGATTTTTTTTTTTTTTTTTTTTTTTTATTTGCATTAAATAACAAACTTTAAAATTTCGCGCGCAATTTTAAAGCCAAATAAGATAAAGCCAAGCAAAGAAATGCCAAATAAAAAATTGCGAACCAAAAAAAGTCTTATCGACCAATTGCTACACAAAACTTGCCAAGCAATTATATGAGCACATAAACTCAATTGTTGGGAAAGCTAACTCTGTGCTTGGTTTCACAAAAAAAAAATAAAAAATTATGGTCCTCATGTAACACCGTAATTGTATAACTGCTTTTCGCCCTCATCTCGAGTACGACTCTCAACTTTGGTCTCCTCTATCCTTCTTCATAAACATCGAATTGATGCAATACAACACAAATTTATACGCTTTGAATTGAAGAGTCCCTTTAATCTATAACCTTACGAGCATCGTACTCAGCTCTTGCTTATGCAAACCCTTACTCAAAAACGTATTAACAATGACCTAATATTCCTCCATCCGCTTATAGCTGATGCTCCCTACTACCACCTAATTTAATTTTGGTGGGAGCAAAACCACCATTTACATATTCGGTTTTATACAATCTAATTCTTAATCTAACTTAAAAACTAACAGCCATATTAATAAAAAACGCTTATTCCACTCTTATTCTACAGACTCACTAAACCACAGAATAAGAGTTAGTCCATGGGTTAAAATTTCTCATTAATAAAAAAAATTGTTCCCGGAATAGTAAAGTGACGTTTACCAGAGATTTCCCCTAGGGAAATTTATTTTTGCTGCTAATTGACAAGCAACGTGAAATATTTATTTATAAAGTTGATAATTCTTTTGTTTCTAGAGAAACAAATTTAACTTGTGTCTGGTTTGCATATTTCGCTTTTTAGATTAGATGCTATCACCACATGTAAAATAGCGTGTTTCATGGCCGATTAAATGGCCCGGAAAGATGCCAAGCAAATGTTAGTTTTTTGCATGCACACTATGATAAATTGATCGGAGTGCCAGATTAAAGCAGTAAACAAGGATAGTTTCCTCGATTTGGTTTTGGAGAGGAGTGGAAAAAGTAAGACTTACGCACTGAAGAAGACCCATTTATGTTTTTTTTTGGATAACTTTTGGGTCGTTTCAGCAAAGTGATATTCCTCAACCGCGCAAAATCTTCTAGTGGATCGTCGAAATTGAAGAAAGTGATCGGAGCACAATCAACAACTTGTCAACTATTGGAGTCAACACTTGCAATTCAACTAACCAGACAACAAGCAAGAATCGAAACCACTTACCTTCTCTATGTTTACTAGATAATAAACAAACGTTTGTTTTGTAATTTTCAACCACTACAAAGTTTTCTTTATTACTCTCACTTCTTATTAATTTGGTTATATTTAAGTATAAAACATAAATTTTTATTTCTTGCAACCAAAGATTCTCCTGCGAGCTGCGAGCACGATTGCATTCGGATTTCCGTCTCGTTGATTGCACGTATGGATGAGTGTATGCGAGTAGGGTACTCCAGGTGCCTTTGCCGATGTGCTTGTTAGTAGTGGGGGCAGTACGCATAGCCTGCAAGAGCTGAACCTCCTTGCTGGTTGGCGATTTCAGGGCCAACTGATTAGCCTTCAGGATGCACTCACGGGCCTTTTCGGTTTCGTGCAATGCACATAGTCAAAAGACACAAGTCATTGGTGACTGTGCCAAAAAACCACGGTTGAGTCGGCTGATACGCTGGAAAGACATTGGGGCCGATTGATTTTGCTCATAAACAAATGTTTTAGAACAATTCTGTTAAATTTCTACTAGTATTATTCACTGAATTTACGTAAAAAAATATAAAAAAATAGAACTAGTGCGGTCCACCACCAAAGTCATATTTGCAGGCACATATTTTTTTAATAAAAAAATTATTTTATTTTGTAATTTGAGACATTTCTTGGTTATTCCGTCGCTAAACTACCCTCATCGATGGAATAACTTAGTAGACGTCAGTTAACAAAAAAATTCCTTTATTAATAGTGATTTCCACTTAGTCCATGGAATAAGGCTTAACCCTTCGCTACTCCACGTTTATTAATACGGCTGTAAGAATCTAGTAGCTAACGTTAATGAAGAGGATGATTTTAAATGATGGAGTTTTAGGCAAGGGGTGCTGAGGTTGAAGTCAAAACAGTTTAAACTACAATTAACACTATTCAGCGTTCGGAAGATAAGTTCATTTGAGCCATATGACTTTCGATGATGAGGTCGGTAAATGATGCGAGGATTCCGTATATTACGGGGATTAGTGTGGAAGATAGAGTTGTAAAGGGTTGTGAAGTCAACGGTTACAGAAAAGACATGGTGAATGAAGAGAATGTCCAATATTTCTCTACGATTTTTTGTTCATGCTGAGAAGCTTGATGCGATCTTGGTAAAGAGGGAGAATCAAGTGATTATTCCAAGATTATTTCTGAAATCAGTAGGTGATAAACTTGCTGATCTCTGACCGATTTTAAAACAGGTGATGAATTACAGGAGGATAGAGCCGGGAAACTCTGGGTCCCAGAGGAGTTGCATAGGAGTCTCTTAGAGGCGAAACATAATTCTCCTGCAGCAGGACATGGAGGACATTGAGGTATCCGTAGGTATTACTGGCCAAATATGACGAATGATGTGCGCGAACTCTTGTGACATCTGTTAGTGCAATAAGCCTCTTAATATTATCTCCCGAACACTAATGGGAAACCAACTAATCACTGAAAGACCCTTTCAACGATTATACATAGATTTCTTGAGGCCCTATCCAAGAACAGTCAGGAAATACGCGCATATTTATTTGTTTAGACCACTTCAGCATGTTTGTTTTTTTTTAAGCCAATAAGGAAAGCCACAGCAGCCCAAGTTGTAAAATACTTAGAAGAAAGCGTCTTCCATATCTTTGGCGTACCAGAATATTTACACTCAGGCAATGGGAAACAATTCACTTCAAAACTATTTTCCTGCTTTCTTAAAAAATACGGTGTTAGACATACCCGTACTGAGTTCTACTCACCACAAGCAAATGCATCAGAACGAGTTAATCGCTCAGTACTACCGGAAATAAGGTCATTCATACCTCGAGAAAGATCAGAGAAATTGGGATATGCTTGCTAGTAGCGCTACGTTCTCCCTTAGAAGTGTAATTCATGACTACATTTCTTTCGAACCATATTATGCAGTTTTCGGGTCACAAATGGTCCAAAACGGGAAGTCATATGAACTTATTCGGAGATTAGACGCTCTTAAAGATAGTCAGTTAAGAATCAGTGATAAAAGTGATAAGATAGCACTAACAAGAAAGAAGATCTTTGAAAACTTAAAGCTAGCCCATCAAAGAACCGCAAAAGTTTATAACACAGGTTGTTAAGACATGCAACATAATAAAGGACAGCTAATGTTCAGACTAAACTCCAAACAAAGTAGTCTAACAGGTGGTTATAATAAGTTAGGTCCAAAGTTTGTAAAGTGTATGGTACTGAAAACTATTGTATATTCGTTTTATGAGATAGGTAATCTAAAAGGAGAAAGGGTGGGAATATTTCGTGCAAAAGATCTCCACACCTAAATAATTCTCAAAACACATGACTCCAAGTACATGTTTAAATGAAAACAATTGAATTCCCGGGTTGATAAGATCATGAGAGGTCAGATACGAGGCTCTTGCAAAACGTTAGAGCGATATCCAGAAAAGGGCTACTGTTTTGCATAATCTCTTTTTTTTTTTTTTTTTTAATTAACGTGCACATCAAGGGGTTATGACTGACCCTTATAATGTCATTAAACACAGTGCGAGCATTTAGGAAAATAGGAGTGGATTTGAAAGGTGACATCGATGCATGGTGCTTTTGAACTTTTGTGAATCGTAATGCAGGGGAAAAATAGGGCCAGGTAGAGCATTCCACATTCGGATTGTGCGGCTAAAATATGAATCTCTATTCTTGATTGTACGCTTGAAGTTGGGCTCAGGCTAAAACTGATGAGCATTCTTAGCGAGGCGGGTGTTGCGGCTCAATTGTCTCAGGGGAGGAATGCAACTGGCTATTTCACAAGAGCACTGTTTATAGAAAAAGCGATAAAAGAGAGTGAGGCAGATAAAGATGTTCAAGAGAATCAATCGATTCTACAATTGAACTATAAGCTATCAATTTTATCGCTCTATTTTGTACCCTATCAAGCAGGTGCAAAGATGTTTGAGCGGTACCTGACCAGATATGAGAGTTATATTCCAGTTTTAGGCGGATGAAGACCTTATAAATTGTAGCCAGATCAGAAGGGGTGAAGAACTTCCTGCATCGTCTTAAGAAACCTAAGCATTTATCAGCGTTTTTGGTGACTTCAAAAATGTGGTCTTCCAATGAAGAACCTCGTTTACACACATACCAAGTACTGACAGCTTTACGGTTTCTGGGATGCAGGTATCATTCATGGATAATGGCAATAGGGGAATGTTAAGCTTGAACGACAAGAGACAGCATTAAGTTTTCGAAGCATTGAATTCTACTCGGTTTATAAGACCCCATGTAACAATGCTGTCAAGGTCAGAATTCAATGCGCTTATCATACGCAACCGTTCGAGTTCCACATCCGAAGAGCAGGGACGTGAATTTGGAAACGAATATGAAATGCTGAGGGTCGATTCGTCAGCAAAACAGGTGTAAGGATTAGAAGTTTCAGAAAAGAGATCATTTATGAAAATGAGGAAGGGAGTTGGAGACAAAACGGAGCCCTGGGGCACATTAGCATATATGAGGTTGGTATCAGACTTGAAGCCATCAAATACAATTTTTATTGAATGGTCGGAAAGGTAGTTTCTAGTCCAACGAGGAAGAGTCTCACCCATACCAATTGCACGCATTTTCGATAAAAGAGCCTGATGCCAAACTCTATCAAATGCTTTAGAAATATCAAGCGCAATAATCTTACTTTCTCCAAAACATTGTAAGAATTGGTTCCGCTTTTCGGTGAGATAAGCCATGAAATCACCAGTGGACCGTTTGCTACGAAAGCCGTACTGACGGTCATTAAGAAACTTTCGTTCTTCAAGATATTTCATAAGTTGACGGTTTATCAACGTTTCCATGACCTTGGAAAGAAGGGACGTAAGTGCAATTGGACGGTAATTGGAAGGGGAGGAAGATTCCCCTTTTTAAGGGATCGGCTGGATCAATGCAGTTTTCCATCTGCTCGGGAAAATGCCAGCAGAATAGGAAAGATGGAAAGGCTTACGCAGTGGTTTTGCCAGCGTAGAAGAACACCTATTCTGAATAACGGTGGGGATACCATCTGGACCAGCAAACTTATGATTATTGAGATCTTTGAGGACTCTCGCAACCGAGCGAGTTCGAAAAAAAATCTGTTGCATCGCAGAATCTACAGACTCGAGCTCCCGACTCGATAACCCGGAAAAAATTACAAGAACAAAAGTGATTCGCTCTAGAAACAATCAAGTAGCAAATGTTATTGTAGAACTGCAGCAAAGCGATGACGTAAATCGTTTGATGAGGGCTGCCAACAAATTGCGTGACACCGGAATAACTATGCACCGCGATTATACCAGAGCAGCGCGGGAAAAACGAAGACACCTTCTGCAGATAAAATCGAGCATAATTGCCAAGAACAGAAACACCAAAGTTCTTTTACGTGGACAAAATCTTTTCATCGAAAATAAAACATTTTTTTTGGACCAGAACAACATATTGAAGTCCAAAGACGAGGATGGAATGCGATTATACAACAAAATTATGACATACGACAATGACAGCTTACAATTGACGGAGAATGATCAACAAGTCAACAGCGTCGGTATTGCAGCAAACCTGCCAGGGCTCAGAGGTGTCGGTAGGAGTATAAATGGTTGTATTTAGTACTAAAGCCGTCTGCCAAACTATGAGTAACGTAGTAATAAATGTTTTAAATAAGAAAAATGAATATTTTAAGATTTTGTCATATAATGTATCAGGGTTGAGTAACAAATCATTATTTAGTGAGTTTTTTTAATTTGTAAACAGCTTTGATTTAATATTTTTATATGAAACGTTTTTAACTGAAATAAACTTTGCAAGTATTGAAAATAAATTGATAGACTATAAGTTCAAATGGATCCCAGCAGTCAGGAGTAGTACGCGAGGCAGAGCAAGCGGAGGATGCTACTTTGGGCTCAAACAAAAGCTGAAGGATTTAAAATGTGAGTTTCGGATTCACAACGATATAACGTTCCTACATTTGGAAATCAATAATAAACGTCTTTGGATACTACCATCATACGTAAATTGCAATAATTGGGAGAACGACTTCGAAAGAATAACGGAAATAATAAACAGTTTGGGAACTTCAAACGTTTTGTGTATTGGGGATTTGAACGCGAGAATTGGTCTTGAGAAAGGAGTGATGAACGAAGTAAAAGGATGTTGCAGACAACCAAAGGATACTATTTGTAATGCCAGAGGAAAGCGATTGATGGAACTATGTGACACTTATGGTCTTAGAATACAAAATGGAACCAGTTTGAGCGATTGTTCGGGAAATCTTACATTTGTTGGCAGACAAGGATCATCAGTGATTGATTATGCAATCTTAGGTGAAGATTGGGAGCCTGTAATGCAATAAGCTGGTACCAACATTTAGACCACCACATTATATGTAATGGTTGTCCTCACATTGGCCAGCCATATTACATTTGTATGGTTGGGAAAAATCTGTTAAATCCCTTGTATGCAGCAGGTTGGCACGCTTGTCGACGCACGGCTTAAGCTCGTCGGATGGGGGGATCTTGCTGCGTTGGAACCACACAAAAATAATAAAATTTTCGTGCCAAAAAAAAACCAAATAGATAATGGATTACTATCTATTAACACGAGAAAATGTTCGTTGACCATCAAGCTATAACTGAATGCGTTTATCACAACAGGTGGTGTGTGTGTGTGTAACCCAAGGGCTACATGGCTTCCCTTATCCATTAGTAGCGCATAAGCTACCTCCAAGCTGCACTTGCCTATGTTGATGTGCAGCCCCTTTCGGATATCTCAACAAAAACAACCGATTTATTATTTACCCCGCTTCATCCATTCTTTCACTTCATCTTCCCTTTAAATCTTTCCTTAATCCATCTTCATATTAATTAAAAGTCTCTCAATTCATTGATTTAAATCTTAAACAATCATTCATATTTATTTTCTATATATATTTCACTCCTACGTACTAACCTATCTCAACTTAAGGTTCATTGACCTAACATATGTTTTAATGCACGCTGTTACATCATCATGTAATGCTGTCCAATCTTACGAGACATTAACTTTAACTGAAATGTGTGGATTCTATGCGCCAAGAGTGAAAAAAAACTCTTATGTACTTGGGTACAATATAAATACAACATCGCTTAAGAAAATTCAGTAATAATTAATTGGCGACTGCTTTTTAAGAGCGTGACCCCTCACGGCAAAATTTCCCCACTTACTCTTACGTTCCACATACTCATGAACGTGTTGTATGTCTATTAATTACTTATCTTATACACTACTACATACTAGAAAGTGGACTCAATTCTCAATACTTCACTTCATAAACACAAGAAAAAAAAAAGAACCGATCACTTGTGATCATGGATATGCATGATCTCTCAATTTAAGAGATTAACTTAACTCAACTCTATTTGCAATTTTTTTTCTTCTTTAGGTTTGTTTTTGTAAGATCATTTTTTTTTTGTAAGATCAATAGCGATTATAATAAGATTAAAGTGGATTATGTATTACGTAATCAATTATAATTAAAAGACAATTTTACTCACGATTGATTTGCTTGACAGGGTGATCCATCCAACGTTGTGCGCACAAAGGTGGTTTCTCCTGTTGTATGTTATAGTTATATATGCGTTTGTTTTACTGGATCCACTATCACTTATTATTTTTTTCTCTTAGATAGATATAATTATCGTTCATGGATTATTCTTTTCCTTCTCTCCTTTTTTTTTTCTTTACAAAAAAACACTATTTTTTTATTATTACTATCTCCACTATCATAACTTCACTAATCTATTTCTACAGGGTTTTCTTTAGATACTTTAACTTAGGTTTTTCAATTTTAAATTTAATTTTCTTTTTCTTTTTATTTAGGCTTTTAGCTTACGTAGCACATGGGTTGCGATAAACCATCTTTGACACATCGCTGAACATTGCTACTAAGGGACGATCGTAGTTTACTATATTGACCGTATGATGGTTGGCTCTGTGTGGCACTTTTGACCACGTCTCCCTGGAGTTGCTGCCATGTGACCATGTGACCCTAGCGATCGGATACTTGCGTCCAAGAAGATCGTGGTAGCTGGTCGATGGTGGCAATTTTCTCCTGCCTGTGAACAATGCTTTTTCATGTTGGTTTATCCGAGAACTGCAACTGGTTGTAGTTTCTGTTGAGCTCGGGTTGAGCAAAAAAAAAATGGCCCATCCGCCGCACTGCGAGTGTATGTACAAGGTAAGGTACGTCTGACTCGGCCGATGGTTTAGGTAAAAAGAGAGCGATCATTTCGACGGAAATGATCAGCTCTACGATAGCCATTTGTAAAATTAATTCGAAAAGGAATTCCGATGACAAATTCGAACATCGAATTTGCGATGTTAAGCTGGGTACACACCAGTTGGTAAATACAACTTTCGTTGAGTGCACCCAGGGTATAGTAGTTCTTCAACTTGGAAATAAAATTCATCACAAAACCATTTATTTTGATGCATGTTCTACCATGCGAAAAAGAAATGGAATTTCGGTTTTTCATAGGAACGTGTGGCCTCGACCCACACCCTGAATAAAAGTATTTTGTTCGTCTATTCTTTTAAGTCTTTTGAGTGGAAGATACCTATTGATTTCCCGTTGGCATCTGCCACTTCATAAAGAGCATTTCCTACCATGCGAACTACACGGCATTTCAAATACTTTGGACAAAATTTAGCATTAATATTTTTCGTGGCATTACTTTGCACAAAGTTTTTACGATAAATTTCTTGGCCGAGCACAAATTTCTTGTCAGATGAGAGATGACCTCAAGTTATAAGCCTTAGAATATTTGTTATACGCTTGTTTCATATGTTCTTTCATCTGCTCATGGATAAGCTGAATTTGATCCGATTTCTTCACTGAGTGAAAGTCTTCATCATTCAAGAGATATAATTGTCGCAATAGCGAATACATGCTGGCATGAGTCACCATTTGGGTTCCAAACAATGCAAAAAAAGGAGTTTTCATAGTCGATTGATGGACAGAAGTACAGAGTGATTGTTGGATTGCAGGAATATACTTATCCCATTCCTTATGGTCTCGTTTGATGTATGAGCGAATCCCTGCTAAAATGGACTGATTTACCCGCTCAGATGCATTTGATTGGGGTGAGTAAAGCGCAGATTTCATATGCATTATTCCGTATTTTTCTAGATGTTGGATGAATTGAGACGATGTAAACTGTTTACCATTGTCGGAGTGAATATACTGAGGTACTCCGAAAATGCTATAAACTGTTTGCTCTAAAAAGTAAATAACCAGCTGGGTATTAGCTTTTGGCATGGGCTTTAGAAGCACAAATTTCGAAAGATGATCAACCAACACAAATAGATGCATATTTCCTTTTTTCGAACGTACATACGGCCCCATAAAATCTATGTATATTTTCTGAAAGGGTCTTTCAAACGTAACGCGAGTGGTCATAGGTGGTTTTATGATTTTATTTGTCCTTTTACTCTTTTTACAGATGTCACAATTCGATATATAGTCCTTAACGTTCATTGCCATTTTTGGCAAGAAATAAAAACTTCGCAGTCTATCAAGCGTTTTGGCCATACCGCCATGACTACAATTTGGAGGATTATGTGCTTTTTCGATCAGTTCCAAGGTCAGGCCTGAAGGTACCCAGAGACGCCATTGCATATCAGTGCGATCAACGTCAGCATCTGAATGGAAAAATTTCTTATATAGAATATTATCTCTGACCTCTAAGTCTGGACTTAGATCTGAATAACCTTTTACCTTTTCGATTAATGACAAATAGTCTGAACTTTGGAAGTGAGTAGATTTTAGATCTAAGTTGAAGCCACTATTTTCTACATCACTGTCATGAAAACTTTCTAAAAATGCACGTGACAAGGCATCCGGCACGACATTCGCCGATCCCTTTCTGTGCTCTATTTCAAAATCGAATGCTTGCAACTTCAAGGACAACCTAGCCAAACGTCCACTTAAGTCTTTAAGCTGCATTAACCATTTAAGACTAGAATGATCTGTAATGATTTTGAAGTGAGATCCTTCAATGTAAGGTCTAAACTTTTTCACAGCCAGAACTGCAGCCAGGCATTCCTTTTCTGTTACAGTGTAGTTTGTTTGACACGAATTTAGTTTCTGGGAGTAAAAGGCAATGGGTTGTTCCTCGTTGTTGTCATTAAGTTGGAACAACACCGCCCCAACTCCTTGGTCAGACGCATCACATTGGACCGTGAACATCTTTGTATAATCTGGGTTGTTTAAAAAAGGTGCTTTGCACAAAGCATCTTTTAACTC
Source organism: Melanostoma mellinum (assembly GCA_914767635.1). Classification (NCBI taxonomy): domain Eukaryota; kingdom Metazoa; phylum Arthropoda; class Insecta; order Diptera; family Syrphidae; genus Melanostoma; species Melanostoma mellinum. Next base: position 108,089,975 of record OU612059.1, read on the forward strand.
TTCGAATGCTTTTTTAGCTTCCGATGACATTTCAAACTTCTTGTTACTCTTTTTGAGCATGTCCGTAACAGGCGCAGAGAGGCTAGCAAAATTCTTTATAAATCTACGGTACCATCCGCACATACCAAGGAACCGACGAATCTGCTTAACACTCTTTGGAAGTGGAAAGTCCTGTATACCTTGTATTTTTTTCGGGTCTGGCATCACTTGACCATGACCAACAACATATCCTAAGAACCGTAACTCTCGAAAACAAAATTTCGATTTCTCTACATTAATAGTTAGGTTCGCATTTTTCAGACACTGTGCCACTGTTTTTAACCTTTGTAAATGCTGTTCAAAGTTTTCTGAGATAACGAGCAAATCGTCCATATAAACAAAAACATATTCCCTCAAGGCCGATGGAATAACCTTGTCCATAACTCGACACATTCTGGCAGGTGCATTACAGGTCCCGAATGGCATTACTGTGAAGTGCATGAGAGGTCTCCCTGGAACGGTAAAGGCCGTCTTCTCTCTAGACTCAGGGTCGAGTGGAATTTGCCAGTATGCGTCCTTAAGGTCGATACTAGAAATAAAATGAGTGTCACCAAGACGACTCAGTACTGCATCAATATGATGAATTGGATTCGCATCTTTTTTTGTAAGAGAGTTAACCTTCCGATAGTCAATACACAAACGGTTTTTCCCCGGTTTTCTTACTAGAACCACCGGTGATGACCACGACGACTGACTCTCTTCTATTACACCTAAGGATAACATACGATCGATCTCTTCATTTATCATGGACTGGATGACTGGCGAAACAGGGTAATACCTTTGCTTGACCGGTTGTGCATCCCCAGTATCTATGACATGCGCATCTACTGTTGTCTTTCCAAGTCCTGATTTCGAAAAAGAAGGGAATTTTCCAACAACTTTTTCCAAAGCTTGAGTTTGTTCGATCGTTAATTCATGTTTCCCATCCTTAGGGTCATCCAATACCATCTCAGATATCAAATTTGGTGCTACTTAAAATTCCACCCAAAAATCAATCCCTAAGTACAATGGCTGAGTCAAGGACGGAACGAGATATAAGTCAAAGTTTTGTGACCTATTGTTATACTGCATTTTTACATTAATTCTTCCGACTATCTTTTGGTTACTTCCATCTGCTGTTTTGATATCAGACTCAAACTTTATTACGGACAAGCTGTTCCGTCTAACAAAGTCTTCACAGCCTTTACCCAAGCAGGAAATGGAAGCACCACTATCAAGCAATCCTCTTACTTCTTCATTACCTATGTGCACTACAGCATATGGTCTAGGGTCATTGTCTAATACTATATTTGACGATTCTATAAGATTGGTAAAAATCTTCCTTTTGTGTTTTCTCTTCAAGGCAGTATTCAGCTCGGTTGCGGATTGTATGTCTAGTTCTTGTAACGAAAAAAGTTTAGCATGGAGCTCATTATATCTATTCAGTCTCTCTTCATAAGTTTTAAGCGGAATGGTCTTAACCGCAATTGGTGCGGCTATGGAATTAGGAAGGTTATTGGATTTCGTCTCATCATTTATAAAATCATTTCCGGACTTTAATTGGTCTGTGTGGAGCAAGAGTTCCCGGTGGAGTTCATGCTCCGTTTCGAGTTTCCCGAAACTCCGTTACATGTTGGACATTGCGGAGTGGTATAACCATCTAAGCCACATCTGTAGCAAAATAACTTCCTCACCGGCGATGGACAATTCATGAATGAATGCCCTTCATTTTTACAATTAAAACATTTTCTATTCCGTGAAGGATAAGCTTTAACGTCGATGACGTTAATGCAGTTATCTTGAAAACCAGTGCAATCCGCCTCTTCAAGTTCGTTAACATGTTTTCGTGAACTGGTCGGGTTATTGTGTGACCGAGATGGGTCTCTCATTGCCATCATCTTCTCTGTTTTTCTGCATTCATCTCTCAAGTGCTCTAACGAATAAATTGACATAGGATAGATCAAGTGCATAAGCTTATTGTTGACGTTTCCCTTAACAATTTTCAATAACTTGTGATCTCTTATTTGTTCTCGCAACTGATTCTTGAGCGTGAGTATGGCATCATAGAAATCATCAAAGGATTCATTCCAGTGCTGTCGACGCTCCATGATCTGTTTGATTATTTCAAAATCTGATTCGTGATGTCTAAACTGTTGGAGTAAGGCACTTCGCAATTCTTCCCATCCCGAATCAAGGTTACAGCGCAAATATTGCCAAAACCAGTTCAAGGCATTTCCCTTCAAAAGTAAATGAAAATTGTTCAGAACATCGACCCATGGTATCTTATGATTTTTCTTCAATGTTTCCACCCTGAAGATAATGTCTTCAATAGATATGGATTTTTCGTTTCCCTCGAAACTGAGTCCCCATTTGTCCACCCGAGAATACTTGCGATCAGAACTATCATACATTCTACCAGCAACCACATGTGGATCAAAATCACGATGATTTAAACTATCTGAATGGTTCACCGTTCGGTTAGGAAAGTAGGGTTCTTGAGATGGTGGATAATTGGACTGTTGACGATTTTGATATACCGATTTTGACAAACCGATGTTCGCCGAAGCAAGGTTTCTATTGCCTAACGTTTCACGCGAATTTGACTTTCTGCCACGCTGTTCATTATTAGTTTTTTGAACTTTTTGGTTAGAGTCTTGACTGCTTTGCCTAATCTGTCCTTGTTGACTGACTCGTCCACCAATGGTTCCAATACTATGATTGACACTCTCTTTGACTATATCTTTTAAGGAAGTTAAAAGTTGTACATGTAAAGTTTCTAAGCTTTGTTGCACGCATTGCGCAACATATCTCTTGATTGATTCTTCAGACTGGGAGATATTGACATTCGTAGGGACTTCACTAGCGACTTGATGTATTAAGTCTTCAGTACACATGAGATTAGCCAGATCGTGCCTACTACCTGACGTTTCAGATTCAATATTGAATTCTCTTATTAATCCAATAGGGTTCATGGTTTCATTCAATGTGTTTTCTTCCCTTTGTACCTGACTTGCTACTGCAACAGAAGTAATTGCTTTAATTGGAGTATGCTGAACTCTTTTCTGATGAGGTGTGTTTACATTACTTTGTTCTAGACTATGGTTTTGTTGTTTCTTTGTTTGCGATCGTGTTAACAACGATTCTTGCTGCGTTCCTTTTGGCACAGCTCCGCGAGTCATTTTGTTCTATTTGTTTGTTACTACTCTCACTATTCTATCTTAATTATAAGTTTATATATATCTTTTCCTCAAAAAAATTTAAATTTATGTTTTATCATACAAGGGAAAATGAAGTTTCAGAACGAAAGCGTAAGGGGGTAAATTTGCATTCGTTAATGGTAGTGATGTCAACGAACATCTCTCTCTTTCTCTCAAAATAACCTGCGGAAACTCCTTCTTCAAGGTTCATTCCTCTGCAAGCTACAACATAAAATGTAAACTGGATTTTCTTTTATTGATACAGAATAAGTATTTCTTATGGAAGTAAATGAAGTTCAAAATACTCCTCTATAAGCAAGCAGACTCATCTGACTAAAATAAACCTCTCGAATACACTTAGACATTACCCACATAAGCTTAGCTCTGATTGGATTCATTTCATTTGAATTAGAATCGCTTATCGGCTATAGTTTACGTAAAGAACATATAAACTAAACTCAAAATTTTTGGGCCTAGTCGTTGGGCGCCATTATTATTGTAATGCAATAAGCTGGTACCAACATTTAGACCACCACATTATATGTAATGGTTGTCCTCACATTGGCCATATTACATTTGTATGGTTGGGAAAAATCTGTTAAATCCCTTGTATGCAGCAGGTTGGCACGCTTGTCGACGCACGGCTTAAGCTCGTCGGATGGGGGGGATCTTGCTGCGTTGGAACCACACAAAAATAATAAAATTTTCGTGCCAAAAAAAAACCAAATAGATAATGGATTACTATCTATTAACACGAGAAAATGTTCGTTGACCATCAAGCTATAACTGAATGCGTTTATCACAACAGGTGGTGTGTGTGTGTGTAACCCAAGGGCTACATGGCTTCCCTTATCCATTAGTAGCGCATAAGCTACCTCCAAGCTGCACTTGCCTATGTTGATGTGCAGCCCCTTTCGGATATCTCAACAAAAACAACCGATTTATTATTTACCCCGCTTCATCCATTCTTTCACTTCATCTTCCCTTTAAATCTTTCCTTAATCCATCTTCATATTAATTAAAAGTCTCTCAATTCATTGATTTAAATCTTAAACAATCATTCATATTTATTTTCTATATATATTTCACTCCTACGTACTAACCTATCTCAACTTAAGGTTCATTGACCTAACATATGTTTTAATGCACGCTGTTACATCATCATGTAATGCTGTCCAATCTTACGAGACATTAACTTTAACTGAAATGTGTGGATTCTATGCGCCAAGAGTGAAAAAAAACTCTTATGTACTTGGGTACAATATAAATACAACATCGCTTAAGAAAATTCAGTAATAATTAATTGGCGACTGCTTTTTAAGAGCGTGACCCCTCACGGCAAAATTTCCCCACTTACTCTTACGTTCCACATACTCATGAACGTGTTGTATGTCTATTAATTACTTATCTTATACACTACTTCATACTAGAAAGTGGACTCAATTCTCAATACTTCACTCCACTACTACTAGAAAAAAAAAACACAAGAAAAAAAAAAAGAACCGATCACTTGTGATCATGGATATGCATGATCTCTCAATTTAAGAGATTAACTTAACTCAACTCTATTTGCAATTTTTTTTCTTCTTTAGGTTTGTTTTTGTAAGATCATTTTTTTTTGTAAGATCAATAGCGATTATAATAAGATTATAGTGGATTATGTATTACGTAATCAATTATAATTAAAAGACAATTTTACTCACGATTGATTTGCTTGACAGGGTGATCCATCCAACGTTGTGCGCACAAAGGTGGTTTCTCCTGTTGTATGTTATAGTTATATATGCGTTTGTTTTACTGGATCCACTATCACTTATTATTTTTTTCTCTTAGATAGATATAATTATCGTTCATGGATTATTCTTTTCCTTCTCTCCTTTTTTTTTTTCTTTACAAAAAAACACTATTTTTTTATTATTACTATCTCCACTATCATAACTTCACTAATCTATTTCTACAGGGTTTTCTTTAGATACTTTAACTTAGGTTTTTCAATTTTAAATTTAATTTTCTTTTTCTTTTTATTTAGGCTTTTAGCTTACGTAGCACATGGGTTGCGATAAACCATCTTTGACACATCGCTGAACATTGCTACTAAGGGACGATCGTAGTTTACTATATTGACCGTATGATGGTTGGCTCTGTGTGGCACTTTTGACCACGTCTCCCTGGAGTTGCTGCCCACCATGTGACCCTAGCGATCGGATACTTGCGTCCAAGAAGATCGTGGTAGCTGGTCGATGGTGGCAATTTTCTCCTGCCTGTGAACAATGCTTTTTCATGTTGGTTTATCCGAGAACTGCAACTGGTTGTAGTTTCTGTTGAGCTCGGGTTGAGCAAAAAAAAAATGGCCCATCCGCCGCACTGCGAGTGTATGTACAAGGTAAGGTACGTCTGACTCGGCCGATGGTTTAGGTAAAAAGAGAGCGATCATTTCGACGGAAATGATCAGCTCTACGATAGCCATTTGTAAAATTAATTCGAAAAGGAATTCCGATGACAAATTCGAACATCGAATTTGCGATGTTAAGCTGGGTACACACCAGTTGGTAAATACAACTTTCGTTGAGTGCACCCAGGGTATAGTAGTTCTTCAACTTGGAAATAAAATTCATCACAAGCCTTTTGTGACAGATTTTGAGGTCAAAGGATTCCCTTATTCAGACCATCTCCCGGTGGTAGTAACATTCCAACGACTTGTACAATCGAATGAAGAAAATCTTAACACGCGATTGCTTCCTAGACTCAAATGGAATACTGCAAACGCCCAGACATATAAACAACGACTCGACGTAAATCTTCAAACTCTACAAAATGTAGACTTTTCTATGTTGGAGCAGATTGTGAAGTCATCTTACCCTCATCAACATTTCAGTGCAAAAAGAAGAAAAGTTGCAAAGGAACCTTGGTTTGATGATGAATGTCATAAAGCAAAGGTATCTTTTGCATGGTAGAGAAGTCTGCGTAAATCTACCCATGATCTATTTCGAAGAAACTATATCGAGGCCAATTCGCACTATAAGCAGATATGTAAGACCAAAAAGAAGATTTATGAAGAAATGCAAGCATCCAGACTGTCAACATGCAAAACTGCTACAGATTTTTGGAAACTTGCTTTGTAATTAAATGGCAAGCATTTCGGGGTGCCCAAGAAACTATGCGCTAACAGTATATCCGCCCATTTTAATGAATTACTGAAACCTGTCACCATAACAACAAACTGGCATTATGCGATACCTAGATTTAACAACGAAATAATGGATAAGAAATTTACTCTACAAGAACTTGAAATAGTGCTAGGATCCCTTAAAGTTTCCAGCAGGTGCGGATGGTATTCCCGCGGAGTTTTATAAATACGGTACCGTTATGCTAAATGAATGTCTTGTTACGCTTTTTAACAAAGTAATCGAAGAGGATCTCTCGGTAGCTGAATTTCGAGATGCTATTATATGCCCGATCAGGGGCGTAGCGAGGGGGAGGGTGTGGGGGGGTGTAGCACCCCCCCACGATTTTTCCGAGTCGGCAAATCGAGGAAGAAAAACAAAGTAGATTTGTCGAGTTAAGTCAACTCAACCAAAAAGACACGAATGGAAGTGTTTGTGACAGTGGATTTGTTGCCAAAAAAATAACAAATCGGCAAATTTAGTTAGAAAAACAAAGTAGATTTTCCGATTGCCATGCCGACTCGAGTGATCTCAACCAAAAAGACACGAATGAAAGTGTTTGTGACAGTCGTTTTTTGGCAAAAAAAATAACAAGTCGGCAAATTAAGGCAGAAAAACAAAGTAGATTTCCCGACTGCCATGCCGACTCGAGTGATCTCAACCAGAAAGACACGAATGGAATCGTTTTTGTCTCAACCTAAGAGAATTTAAAAAAACAAGAGGGAAAACCACACTAACACATTGATACCACCCCACAAGCTGGTGCACGCACTCATTCACAAAATTTCACTAGCACCACTTTATATTCGGATCTCAACACTGGGCTTACACAAAAAATTGTACCAATACTACTTTATTCTCGTCTGGGAACCGGTTTTTTTTTTTACTTTTAGTCACCTTAAGGCTACGTCTGGCAGAATTTTTGGAATTAAAACTTTTTTTGGGTTTGTAAATAAAATTTATTTGTGATTATATACTTTTTAAGTATTTGGAAATAAAAATTTAAGCATCATAATATTAAAATATTTTCTTTTTTGTTAAAGATTTCTCTGAGTAGTCTCCTCCCTTCTATTTCTTCTTTTTTAAAAAACGTTTCTTAAGAGAAATAGACAGAAAAGTATGACTGCTTAAAAAATATATACCAAAGCAAAACAGTAACCAATAAATATGAATTCATTTTGCATTTGTTTGATGAAAGAGATTCCAACGCTTTCGATTCTCTTCTTGAAGCTGTGTTGAAAATTTAAGCAGTTAATTAATTGAATTAAAAAAAAAAAATCAAAAGTAAAAGAATTGCAAGCGGATATCAAACTATGTAGACATTTTTTGAAAAACTTATTTCAATCAAAATATTGAAATGCAGCAAATCTTGTAGATATTATAGAGCTCAGAAAGGCTTCATTCATCTCTGTAGCACAATTACTTACAAAGCGCCAACACTTTAAGTTTTAATTTTTTTTTTGTTAAGAAAAATTTAAAACTTAAAGTGTTGGAGCTTTGTTAATAATTGTGCTACAGAGATGAATGATGGCTTTCTGAGCTCAACACAACGTGGACAAAAATTCCACATTTAAAGATTTTGATTCAGACAAGTTTTTAAAAAATTTTCTACCTAGCTTTTAATAAAAACAAAAAATCAAAACTTAAAGTGTTTGCGCTTTCTAAATAATATTCAACCTAGTGAGGTCGTCAACAAATGGCCAAATACTATATTGTAATATTATTTCTTATAAATACTTTTAATTTTTTTGTTGTTATATATCGTTAGGTATATTGCAATTATAAACTGATTTTATGTTCATAAATGAATTTCTGTGAAATGAACACTTTTACGTTTTTAAATAGTTTTATTTATTTATAAGCTGAGCCACCCGGTGTTGCTCGAGTCTATAGTTTTAAGGTTCCTTTCTCGTTCTTCCGTTTCCGTAGGAATATGGGTATAAAATATAAGTTTTTTTACTGTGGGATTATGTGACATCGTAATGGCGAAAGAATTTTTGAAATCTGTTCAGTAGTTTCTAGGTTTCCGTTCCCAACCCCGTTCCTGTGGGAGTATGGAGATAAAACCTTGAAAGGAACCATCTCTGGTTTGAAGTATGTCTACCCTGAAAATCTCATAAGAAACCAGTCTATAACGGACATAAATACAAACATACATACATCCTATTGTATATATGTATATAGATTTATTTTTTGATGCAGTCGGCAAATTCTGAAGACTAGTCGGCATTTCATTAAAATTCACCCCCCCATGGCTTGGAGCCTCGCTACGCCCCTGTGCCCGATACATAAAAAAGGATCTTTGTTAGATGCAACTAACTATCGAGGAATTTCCTTTCTAAATGCAACGTACAAGATATTCACAACGATGTTGCAGAAACGACTCCTAACGTGGATTACAACACAGAACCTTTTAAAAGAGTTTCAAGCTGGTTTTCGATCAGGATATTCTACAATTGATAACATTTTCATGCTTAGAAATCTTGCAGAACACTTCTGTATGCAGCAAAGAAAATTGTATGTATTCTTCATAGATTTTAAAGCAGCGTTTGACTCAATTAATCGAGGTGCTTTATTCTACAAGTTATATGGTCTGGGAATGTCGCTGAAATTTGGACGTGTTCTGGAAAAGCTGTACAAAGGAACAAAGGCTGCAGTATGGAACGGTGCTGAGCTTTCAGACTGGTTCAATACTACATCGGGAGTAAGGCAGGGTTGCACATTGAGTCCCACCTTGTTTTCACTCTTTATAGATGACCTCGTCGATTACCTTCCAGGTGGTGTTGACTTTGCAGGAGAGCGTATTAAGGCTCTATTGTTTGCAGATGATATTGTCATCTTTGCGTATTCGCCAGAAACATTACAACTTATGATTAACAGAGTATACCATTACTGCTGTCTTTGGAACTAGACAGTCAATACTCAAAAATCTAAGGTGATGATGTTTAAAAAAGGCGGTGGACGCAATGCATCGAATGGAAAATGGAATTAAAACGGAGAAGATATAGAATGTGTCAGTGAATACAAGTACTTAGGCGTAATTCTGTCAAAAAACCTGAGCTTGGAGGCACATTTCAAGGAGAAACTTCAAAAGGCTAAAACAGCGATCAATATATCTTGGAAAAGATGCTTTATGAATGTAAATGTAGCTCACAGCAGTAAACATAAGATATTTGAGGCAGTTGCGGAAAGTATACTTCTGTATGGCGCTCAAGCATGGGGGTGTAATAAGTTTCACAATGTAGAGAAGCTCTTAACTCACTATACACTATGTGAAGAGATTATTTCGTCTGCCAATAAACACGCCAAACTACGTTATAATGCTGGAAACCGGACTTGCTCCTCTATTCATTAAAACCTTGAAGATGCAAGCTGATTATCTCCTGCACGTTTTCAGAGTGCCTGAATCTCGGCTCGTTAGAAAAATAGCAATCAAAGCGGTACAAAGCCATAATAACTGGTACGGTGAGTGGTCACGTCTCGCAGAAGAATGCAATTTAAATTTTAATCTAAATACGAGAGATGCAACTCACAGTAAAACTCTTATGTACAAGATTATAGCAGCAGTAGATGAGAAGAGCAGAACAGAATATGCAGCCGAAGCAGCCGGGTCCTTGTTCAAAACAACCTACAGTAGGCTTAACAATAATCTCGCAGAACGAAATTACTTCCATGATGAGAACAATGTAAGCGTTATTGCAACTATGGTCAAGTTAAGAAGCGAATTACTCAACTTAAACTTCATACCGCATAGGCCTGATCTACCAATAGAGTGTACTTTTTGCAATTTAGCGGAGAGGGAGAACGTTTTTCATTTCGTCGGAAGGTGTCCAACTCTCAGGGAAACTAGGAGAAGTATCCTGGGGAGTGATTTTCTAACAGAGCATCAAGTTATTAGTTTGTTTAATGAGATGGATGTTTCCAAACTTTATAGTTATTGCAAAATTGCGTTAAAATACAGATCTAGAATATTCAACGAAGACTTCTGAATTGTGATACATATTATTTGCTTTTTTGTTGGAAATCAAATTTATATGTGGTAGTGTATTACAGTTATTTAATTTACTTAGTTGTCAATCTGGCAGACGGCAAATGCCATGCTTATATGATTATTGTATATCAAATTATGAAATAACTGTTAATTGAATCGTAAATCAATAAAAATCAACTATGTATGTTGTATGTGTATGTGTATTGTGTATTTTATTTCAAACATAAGTATTTTAAAACAATGTGTCTTTTAAACAATACTTAGAAGCATAATGGTTACATTAATTATTCATTGAAAGAAATGTAAAAAAAAAAAAGTTAATAAAAAGTAAATAATAATTTTAAATAACAAATATCTTCCTATATATTTTATATTTTACAAGTTTATTGTTGTTTTGTGATTTAAAGTATTTAGTTTTTAAAAATGAGAAAAATTGGAAAAGACAGAAAAAAAGATTTTAAGTTTTGATGAGTTTTTTAATTATTTTATGAATTTGAAATATTTTCAGCGTTTATATAAATTTCTTAGCGAGCTTTCAAATAACTTATAGTTGTCTTGTCCCCTCAGGTTGCACGGCAGGGAGTTCCAAAGACCAGCAGCATGAACGAAGAACTGTTGTTTAGAAATTCTATATTTAAAAGTTGGTATAATAAGAATGTGGCTTCTTTGTGAAACAGGCAAAATGAGCTTTTCGTAGAGATAATTGGGTGTTTTCTCATAAATAAGTTTAAACAGAAAAGTTAATGTTAGAAAATCAAGATATTTGTCAAACGTCTTATTAAAAACACTCATAGCGTGAACAGAAACATGGTCGAAACGTCGCAATCCGTATATGAAACGAACAACGTTGTTAAACGCTACTTGAAGTCTGCGTTTACTGGCGCTATCCATACAGCAAAAAATTGGCCAACCATATAGCAAAATGGGAAAAACAAGAGTTTTGGCAATAGTCATTTTAGTTGATACTGGAAGACAGCTTCCAGACAGATAAAGAAAGCGCAAGGTAGCGTAGATTCGGCCAATAGCACATGTCAAGTGGTTGTCCCATGATAGCGTCTGGTTGAAAACAACCCCTAGATTTTTCACTGTCGGAGCGTAATTTAACAATGTGCCATTTAGTTCTACGAGCGGTAAATTAGTTACATCAAGGACAGTTCTGCTAATGATAATTGCCTGGCATTTATTTGAATTTAGTTTAAGTTGATTTTCTCTAGCCCACACTACTATTCTCATTAGATCTTCATTTATTTCGACCGTTGCATTTTCTATCATACCAAGAGGATAACTCAAGTGAATTTGTACATCTTCAGCGTACATATGAATTTTGCTGTGCTTGAGTATCGATGGTAAGTCATTGTTAAATAGAGTAAACAAGAGTGGACCTAATATAGATCCTTGAGGGACACCTGTATGTGTAGGAAGAAAATTGGAAAGTTTGGAGTTGGCAAACACTGCCTGGCTTCTGTGGCTGAGGTATTGTGCAATTAGCGACAATGCTGACGACTCAAAATAGAAAAAGTTCTTTAGTTTATGCAAAAGTATTTTGTGTGAGACTGTATCGAATGCTTTTGAAAAATCTAGCAAGACCAGCGTTGTAGCATAATTTTTATCTACTTGTTCTCGTATGTCATCGACTATTTTGAGAAGTGCTGTGGTACAACTGTGTTTTGCTCTGAAACCAGATTGCGAAGGAGTAATTAGTTGAATTGTTTCTAAATAAGACGTGATCTGTTGACTTACAAGCTTTTCAAATGCTTTTGAGATAAATGGTAAAATAGATATTGGTCTGTATTCTTTTTGTTGTGAGGTAGATTTCTTAAGGATTGGAATAACTTTTGAAGTTTTCCATAGTTTTGGGTAGCTTGACTTTGTTAAAATTGTATTAAAAATGTGTGTCAGGAAGAGAGATATAAAACACAGAATTAATTTAACAAACTTAGGATGCATGTTGTCTAGTCCAATAGCTTCCGATTTGATATTTTGTACAGCTTTGTAAACTTCCACTTCATAAACTCTCCTAAAGCTGAAGTTTTGCAGATTATCACTTCTTTCGGATGTTGCGCTAATTGAATCATCTGCACTTGAAGCAGATCCAACAAACTGTTGGTTGAGCTCATCTACGTCACAATCGTCTTCAGTATTAATATTTTGTTTTGAGATGCCAAGTGTTTTTATGTTTTGCCACAATTTTTTGGATGACAGGTTGTGAAATTGTGAAGCAAAAAATCGTCGTTTTGATCTCTTAATCTCAACATTTACCTTGTTTCTCAAAGATTTGTATTCGAGAAACAGTTGCGGAAGCCTAAATCTTTTCCATCGTCTGAAAGCACAATTTCTTTCTACTATGAGTCTTTCTATAGCTACAGTAAACCAACCAAATTGATTACGTTTAACTCGAATTGTTTTAATGGGTACATATGTTTCAAATAGAGAATTTACGCAATTATTGAAAAACTCAACTTGTTCGTCGACATCCGAAAGATGAAAGATGTTTTCGAGATAAGAGCTATGGATACCAGCTAAGAGTGACTGCATGTCGATTGATTTGAAATCTCGAAACGAAATGCTTTCAGTGACAGAAACTGGATGGAGATTGATATTATAGAAAGCAACGATCAAGTCGTGTTTTGAAAAACCAGGAGCATCGAGCATGGGTGTAAAAGTTCACACAGTCCGGTTGGCTGACTAAGAATACATCAAGTAACGTAGAGCTAGTGGATGTAAAATGTGTTGGATAATCACTGTTTATGGATTGCATATTCAGAGAAAGCAGATTGTTATTGAAAACCTTAACTCTATTATTTTCTCTATCAAGAAGGTCAACGTTTAAGTCTCCTGCAATAATAACATGGTTATAATTGGGTGTTAAATCTTCTAAAATGTATATGATGGAAGTAGAATCGAGAATGTTTGGTGGTTTATACAGTACTCCGATCAGACATTTTTCAGCAGCACTTAGTACTTCAATAAATAAATACTGAATACTATCATTCGCATCAGATACATACCTTAACAATAGTACTTTTGAGGTCTTTTTTTAAGAAAATGGCCACGCCACCTCCTCTGCTGATTACGCGATCAGAACGAAATATTCTATACTTTCCCGTACTTAAAAAAGCATTGTTTACTGATTGGTTCAACCATGTTTCAGACACGCAGATGATGCCCATTGCAGAGTCATCAAACGTGCTTTTGAACTCGTCAATATGTTTCGTAAGGCTTTGAGCATTTATGTGGCAGATGGATAACCCAATGTATCTCTTCCGAAAAACATTAAACATCGTCCTAGTTCTGTTCAAATTCGTATATCTGCCGACCTGTGAAACTCCTCTAGTGTCAACTGAGCTCATGAAAATTTAATATTTATTTATCTATCTATCTATATCTATCTATCTATCTATGAGACTCGAGCCCAGGTGGAGCTATTATGCTACCAGAAAGTGTCGAATTAGCAGCAAATTGAGCTGCTAGCAAATTAGCTTTATCGATGGATCAGACGTACGGAGAGTCATTAAAAACTTGCGTTCTTCACAAAAGACCAAAAGTTTTTGCTTCCTTAAGGACACAGTAGTATTTTTTGCCTTACTTTTTGGTCATGCAAAAACTAAGCTTTTAGTATTTGAGCATTACAGATATTTCTGGACCGTGTTGCACTTTTTTCCCGACGAACCGAATCCAAACGAATCAAAAACGAATCCACAACTTGGATGATAGATTAATTAATCGCAACGATTGATTAATTAATTATTTAAAACGCAAGAATATAAAACATGCACAACGATGTGCCGCAGCGATGTTGACCGAATTTTAACTTTATGATGAACTGTCAAATGACAGCTGGGTGGATTTCGATGGGAAAAGAATGCAACAGGTAGCAAGATAATATGCTGCCAATGCCAGCTGCTCAGCAAGGGGTGGTCCGTAGGTAGTTTATTTATTGGTACGTAGGTATAATTAGTTGAATAAAGAAAGGAATTAATAAAAAGAATGAGTATCAATCAAAACACACAACTGGGTGTTTCATACAATAAAGGGCGCCAGGAAATTTTTGTTTGGAATTTCCAAACCAACTTTAGCACTGAAAATGATCTTCAAATGGAATAATAACAACGCGATTGATTTCCAAAAGGAATAATAATATGTTTTATTCAGGAAACCTTTACGGGTATAGGTAGAAAACCTGAAATTTTTTCATAAACAAATTGGTGTACAAAGTATGCAAAGTCTGGCAAAGGCCAGTTAACAATTTAAATGGTATGGTTTTTAATGATCGAAGACGGGTTTTTACCCAGGTTAAAATTCAAAACAACAACTTGTGTGCACAATACACCCGCAAACAAACGACTCTTTGGGAATTTTCCCGAACAGACAACAAGGTTAAATGGAGGTCGCGCGTCCTGCAATCTCAGGATTAATTACGAAAGCGAAGGGTTACCGAAACCACAATATGACTCAACAATCAAGACCAAAACAAACGTATAACTAACACTTTTCCACTTTTATAGGAAATTAAAAACACTAGGGTATAATAATACTTAGCTTTCTTTTGACGAATCCTGCCTGAGTTCTCTTGCCCGTACTGGCACTAACTCTCCTGAATTCCTGCCTATGCGGAGCTTTCCTGCACACAATAAACAATAGTGTTATTGGCCTTTCTGCCAACACAACCACAATTTCAATTTGCACTTTTTGCAATTAAATGAAATCACTCGATTTGTAAATTTTCCGAACACTTTTTAAATCTTCTAAACTTTCTGGCACTATGTCCTTTTCAGAGGTCAACCAAGAAGTGCCATCTTCTTGGCGGTCTCTTCGTTCATCGGCGCATTCAGCAAATTCCACTCACTTCAACCAATCAGAGTCGTGGAGGTTCGTCACGGGGTATCTGCAGTACTCTCAGCAAATTCGCTGGTGTCTGCGCCGTAGGCGAAACGCATCCATCGCTCTCTTCTAAACAATTTCGTTGTAAATCTCTTGAACGTTAGAGATTCGCAACAACTTGCCCGAATTAACGAATCCAGACCTGTTCCATTTCAATCCATTCCAGAATAGAAAATTGAAAAACTATTTCTTTAAACAAATTCCCTCGGCCCAACCGACCCAAGTTACACTGTGCAAGAAAACTATTTAAGCTAGGATTCAGTTAACGAGGATTCGTCATTTTTCGCGAAAACTACTAAACTACTTCGGTGAACCTTCGTGCAGATTTGGGGGAATGGGGATAGTTCTATAAAGAGTCATTTCCTTGCTAAGGTAAAGCACTTTAGGTTAGGCACTCGGCCTTTACGGTGGGCACTCAGCCATTACGTTGGGCTCTTGGCCTTTTATATTGAAAAGGCTTCAAATGCCAAATTCCGAAGATCACTGATATATATCAGTGTGTTAAAGGTGGGTAGCCATATCTCTACCTTATTGTAAAAATATTAGGTTGTTAGTAACCTGCTGCTGCTGCTGTTGCGATGGACTTCCTCCAGAACCTTCCTGGTTCTTATTAACGCTGCTGCTTGAGTCTCCAGCCGTCCACTGGCTCAATGGAGGAGTACTTATTTGGGTTGCTTTTCCAAAATGCTTTGAAGTACACCACTAGCTGATGGACTAGGGTTGCTTTGTACTCTGCCAGCACCTTGGAGCCACAACAAAAGGAGGGGGTGAAAATGGGAAAAGGAAGAGAAATAAAGGTATAACTTGTTGTGGTAAAATATACCGCAACAACCGTTTGAACAAATTTTGGTTTTCTGCAGTAGGGTTGTATTTAATTTTACGAAAACTACTTTCTCGATCCCTAATCGCCTCTTTACAGCTTCAATCAAACCACGAATTCTCTTTGGGGATGATACTTTTTGTTCTGTGAGGAACAAAATTTCTCATGCGGTTGAGAATTACGTTAGATATCATATCAGCTGATTGGTCGAGAAAGCACAGTGACCAATTAAAATTTCGAAAGAAATTATTCAGCCCGTCCAAATTTGCTTTCTCGTATTGCCACACAGTTTTTTTAGGGACTTTTTCTTTTTTAATCGTGACGGAAAACGAAAAATCTACCGATATGACACAATGCCAATGGTCCGATCTGCCTAAAGGAGATGATACAACAACCCTATATTTTTCGGAATGAGAAGTGAGAAATAGTTCAAAGTGCTGGCCGCATGGCCTTCAATGTCTGGAACCCGAGTGGGCTCATCAACAAGTTGAGTTAGTTCGTTAAACTCAGCAAAGATCTCAACACATTTTCCTTCGGGTGTTGTCTGGCCAGAATGTCGAAGCCAACCTGAATTGTGTACAATGGGGGCGTTCGAGAATCGTATCCGAATAGCTTGTTGTTGTTGTTTACGTGTTAAACTTTTAGCAGAGTAGCACACCCATTTCAATTAAAAAGCTATTTAAAGGTATACGAGTATTTTTGGTATACCTTTCTTTTCAAGTGATCAGCTGATAGAAAATTTATTTTTATTTCTTTTCATGGTGATTTTTTTTGTTTTGGTGTGCATTTATTTCAGCATTAGAGTCTTTTCAAACGCTTGGGAAATGGAAAAAAAATAAGTTATAATGTTTTTCTATTTTCAAAAGTCGAATTTTAATATTTCACAGCTGTTGTCTGCAGCAATCTGGAAAAAGATATCTGGATCGTTCAAAAAGGTATCCAAGATACGGCTATCCGAGATAGGCTATCCGATAGGTTCTCGAACGCGCCCATTGAAATCGCCTGCAGTTGCGATTTCAGTGTGAGGATAAAGGGAAACAGTTCTTATTATGGAGACAGATAGCGCATCAAACTCGCTAGAGGTTGAATTGCTGTTTAAATTTCGGTTTTTGTAAATAAAACAATAGTGAATGATTTGCTTACGGACGGTGAATTTTAATCACATGAAATTAAAGTTCGTATTACGTTTTTGAACAAGGGCCGTGTTGTGGTAGAAGCTGGTAAGCAATATCATTTCGAACATAAAAGGCGAGGCCATGAGAAGAAAAGAATAATGGCACTAAGCTATACCCAGGCAGATTGAACTCTGAGGGATCAGAATCAACACCCACCTGTGTCTTACATAGTGCCAAAACAGCTGGCCTGCATTTTGAAGTGTAATCATAAACAGCAAAGAAACTTGATCTTAGCCTCCTATCGACCCGAAATCTACCCGACATTACAATTCACAAAAACACATAAAACAAAATATCAAACGTAGATGCTAGTTTAGTCGAATCAACAAGTGTATATCCTATTAGACCAAATCAAATTACTAGCGGTGTTATGCCCACCTAGGAACTTGATTTTAGTTCACCAACGGGACCAACACCGTTGATTGATTATCTGCCTGACAAACGCACAGCCTCATTGGCTGCACACACTGCCCAAATAAGATAAGAGATTATAAAATCAAAGAAATGTGTGCAGTCACTGGGACTGCGTGAGTGATGTGGGGAGGAGACGATGGAGAGGTAACGCACTTACAGATTTATTTATAAGCCCATAATAGAGAATGAATAGCGCTACGTTCTTCCTATAATATTTCTGAACAGGAAAACTTTATTTATAAAACTAAAATATTGTAACGTGCGATTAGTTCGCAAAAATAAAACTCTACCTTTCAATTTTATTCTACCACTTTTATTCAGTATCTACTTTCGATATACATTTTATTCGAACTCAACTCAATTACGTTTATTCAATATTCATACTATCACTTTCTAAATAAAACTGACCTCTGGTTGCGTCAGCTCCCTCTTTATATTGAAATGTGAAACATCGAGAGCTTTCTGGTAGTTTTGCTATGAGCCATGATGTCTAGACAAGCTCCCCTCCCGGTATTTCTGCACACACACACACTCACTCACAAACGACGTCTTCTTTTATACCATTCCATTATAGTGCTGCCAGTTGTGTTTTCGGTTGAACGTTTTCGATTAGGAAATTGGTATAAATGTTGGGTGTACATTACACTGCCCCCTCGTTCGTCCCGAATAATTCCATCTGCAGCCTCGCCCCTATATCGATGCAGCCGGTCACAATGAACTACTTTTAACTTGCCTCTTAGTCCTCTTTGGATGCGGTAAACCACGTCGTTAATCCTCGTGACAACAGTAAAAGGACCTTCCCAGTTCTGCTGAAGTTTCGGTGACAATCCCTTTTGACGATGAGGATTATAAAGCCACACACGATCTCCTGCTTGGAATCCTGCAGTTGTCACTTTTGTGTCGTACCGTGTCTTCATCCGGTCGCTGTAGGTTTTCCTCCGTTCCCTTGTTCTTTTATGGATGTCAGCGAGCCTTTCCTTGAGGTCGTCCACATACTCGTTCGTGTCCTGTGGCTCCTCTGTGGGGCATCCAGGGCTAGTTCACTGGGCAGCCGCATGGTTTTCCCGAACAGGATGTCAGATGGTGTTTGTCCTGTCGAGCTATGTACTGCACTTCTATAGGCCATCAGGAATAGCGGTACGTGCCTATCCCAGTCTCTTTGGTAGTCGCCTACGACCTTGGTGAGGTGTTCTTTCAAGGTCCGGTTGAATCTTTCAACCATCCCATCAGATTGTGGATGAAGTGGTGTGGCTCTTGTCTTCTTAATGCCAAGTAGTCCACACACTCCTTGGAAGATGTTTGACTCAAAGTTCCTCCCTTGGTCGGAATGGAGTTCCATAGGCTCGCCAAACCTACTCACCCAGTTAAACAAAATCTGGTCGACCACCGTTTTGGCTTCTTGATTTGGGATGGCATACGCCTCAGGCCACTTGCTAAAATTGTCCATTACAACCAGAATGTACTTGTTTCCAGCGTTGGTCTCTGGAAAAGGCCCAGCCACATCTACTGCAATCCTCTCAAAAGGTGATCCAACGTTGTACTGATGCATCTTACCTTGAATCTTCCTACCAGGTCCTTTGGTTGCAGCACACTTGTCACATGTTCGGCACCACTTCTCCACGTCATCTCTAGCGTGTAACCAGAAGAACCGATGTCGCACCTTCTCCAGTGTTTTGTTTACTCCCAGGTGGCCTCCAGAAGGTCCGTCGTGCATCTCCCGAAGAACTTCACTGACTTTCGATTGCGGTATAATCAGCTGCATCACATATGATTTACCGTCAGCGGATTCCCATCTTCGCCTGAGGACGCCTTCTTGCACATATTGTGAGTCCCACTGTGCCCAATAGGCTTTGAGAACTGGACTCCTGTCAGAAATGTCTCCCCATTCAGGTTTCTCTTCATTTTCTTTCCATGCGAGAATGGGTTCGATATCTGGATCCTCCTGTTGAGCAGTCCTCACTTCCTCATTGCTCCATCCGCTTATTGGGTCAGCTCTTAGTCGCTGAGCGGAAATATTTTCTTTGTCTTCTTGCCGCCTACAATGCTTGCAATCCAATTTGCATGGTCTTCGGGATAATGCGTCGGCGTTTGAGTGCAACTTTCCTCTGCGGTGTTGAATCTGGTAACCATAAGTCTGCAGTCTTTCTATTCACCTTGCGACTTGACCTTCTGGATTTTTGTAGTTTAACAGCCAGTTCAGAGCACCATGGTCTGTCCGCAGAAGGAATTTCTGTCCATAGATGTACTTATGGAAGTGCTTTGTTGCCAAGATAAGAGCTAGCAGTTCCCTTCTGGTCACGCAGTAGTTTCTTTCGGGTTTCGATAGGACCTTGCTGTAATATGCCACCACTTTCTCTTCACCATCATGCACTTGGGATAGTACCGCCCCGATTCCAACGCTGATTGCATCAGCGTCGATGATGAACGTTTTGCCAGGTGTTGGATGTGCCAGCACTGGAGCGTTACAGAGGCGGTATTTGAGTTCCTGAAAAGATTTCTCGCACTCACCTGACCATTTAAACTGCTTCCCTTTTTCGGTAAGCTGATGTTAACTCTTTGCAACTCCAGCAAAGTTCTTAACAAAACGTCGGTAATATGTGGCAAGACCAAGACAGCTGAGTTGATGTTTGTCCTGTGGTGTTGGCCAATTTTTGACGGAGTCAACTTTTTCAGGATCAGTCCTCACTCCTTGGGAAGAGATGATATGTCCCAAATACTTAACTTCGGTTTTGAAAAGTGCACATTTTTCCGGATTCAGTTTAAGGTTAGCCTCTCGAAGTCTCTGAAACACGGCTTTTAGGTGCTTGCAATATTGGAAAAATGTATTCCCGTAAACAATGACATCGTCCAAGTAGACTAGGCAAGCTTTCCACGTCAGTCCTTGAAGAACGCACTCCATCAAATGCTCGAATGTTGCCGGAGCGTTGCATAGCCCAAACGGCATAACTTTGAACTGCCAGAGCCCATTACCTGTAGAAAACGCCGTCTTTTCCCGATCATCAGGGTGGATATCAACTTGCCAATATCCACTCTTCAAGTCCAGCGTCGAAAACCACTGAGCTCCCTCCATGGCATCCAGGGTATCACTGATTCTGGGCAGGGGATAGCTGTCGTTCTTAGTCACATCATTCAGCCTTCGGTAGTCTACACAAAAGCGAGTGCTTCCGTCTTTCTTTTTCACTAGCACCACTGGTAACGCCCAAGGACTTTTGGAATTTTCGATAAGACCGTCCTTCTTCATAACTGTTATCATTTCCTCAACCTCACCTTTTTTGGCCAGTGGAAGACGTCTTGTGGGTTGACGAATCGGTCTTGCATCTCCTGTGTTGATGCGATGCTGTACCAACTGTGTCCTACCATATTGTCCCTTTTGCGATGCGAAGATGTCAGTGTACTCTTGTAGGAGATTTTCAGCTATCCTTGTTTGTTGGTGATCAAGGTTGGATGAATTCAGTATTTTAGCTCTGATGGTTTTGAGCTCCTCCGGAGTTATAGTTTTTCTTGGGGCTTCGTCTGTGATCTTCGTAATTGCTGCAACCGATTCGCAACGTCCAACGACTTCTCCTTTCTTCAACCTTACATCGTACGGTCTGGTGTTTAGTAATCGTACGGGGACCATTTTGTTTTTCGGTGCTACCAGTGTTTTCCCAATGATGACGTTTTGGGAGGATCACTCTGGGTCTGGTTCCACCATGAGGTATCGAAGGCTTCAAAACTCACCTTCCAGTTTTGTCCAAACGAACACTTCAGAAGAAGGAGGCAGAATAAGATCTTCCGTGATGACAGTCCTCAGTGTCAACGTACTTTTGTTCGAATAGGTCATTGGAAGTTCCTTATTTTGGTACTTCAAAACCTGATTACCGATGTCCAAAATAACTCCGTGCTGTTTCATAAAGTCGATTCCAATGATGCACTCGTCACATATATCTGCCACCAGGAATTGATGAGTAAACACTAGATCGGCCAGTCTGAACTTAAGACACACTTCTCCATATACTCTTGCTGCTTCTCCCGTTGCGGTTCTTAGACGGTAGCTATTGGTGTTATGAAGCCACGTCATCTTTACCAGGTCTCGACGTACTATGGAGGCAGTGGCACCGGTGTCGATGGTAGTCACATGTTTGTTCCCGTTAATAGTAGTCTCCACAGTCAGACTTTTGTTGTCTCGTTTGGTCTGAGAGACCTGGATAGTGGTTCTGGGGCCATCGATACAAGAAACCAGCCTCTGCCCCTCGAAGTTGGTTCTTGCTCGTTTCCCTGATGGGAAACGGGCTGATAGGCAACGCTGGTGTTGTTGTTACCTTGCTCTGGGTTGGATCTCTTGCTTCCACAATGTTGACAACCTGCTTTATTTGATGGTAGTCGGCATTGACGCTGTAAGTGCCCGGTCTTGTTGCAGTTCCAACATCTTGCTTGTCCGCTCCGCTGGTTCTTTTGTATTTCAGCTCTTTGGCATGAGCATTCTTCGACTATGGCTTGTCTTAGTCGATGTACTCCATGAGAAGCCTGTTCTGCTGCTTCAATTGTCAATGCGAATGCTAAGGTTTCAGAAAGAGTACGTGTTCTAGCAGTTCACACAGACCTCTGAAGATGTATATCGGAAATGGCACGAACGAAGGACTCAACAGCAAGCCGGTTGATGATTTCTTCTCCAGCATCCGGGTATGCCAGGTGAACCAGTCTTTCGACGTCTGCTTGGAGCTGCTGTAGACTTTCACCCCTTTTCTGGACTCTGTTATTGAGTTGGACTCGGAAGACTTCTTTCAAGTGGCTATCTCCAAAGCGTTTATCTATAGCTGCCACGAGAGAACTGAAATCACCGCTCTTACCAGCTGGAACTGTTTGAAGTAATTCAGCTGCTGGTCCTCTAAGAGCAAGTGTCAGTGCTATGTACTTGTCTTCGTCATCCCAGCCATTTATTGTTGCGGCCGCCTCAAATTGTCTCTTGTAGACTGGCCAAGAAGATTGTCCATCAAATGTTGCGATTTCATCTCCTTTTTCCTTACAAACTCTCCAGCAGATACATTTTTCTCAATGGTGCCCAATTTGCCTTCTAGAATGTTTTTCTGACCTTCCAAAGCATTTTGGTGCGCCTCAAGTCTTTCGAGAATATTCTGTTGTTCCTTCTTTTGCTCGTTTCGTTGCTCTTCAATCAGTTTCTTTTGTTCGTTTCGTTGTGCTTCCAGTTGTTCGAGAACATTCTGCTGTTCTTTCTTTTGATCGTTTCTTTGCTCTTCAATCAGCTTCTTTTGTTCGTTTCGTTGTGCTTCCAGTTGTTCGAGAACATTCTGCTCTTCCTTCTTTTGATCGTTTCGTTGCTCTTCCAGACGTCTGAGAATATTCTGCTATTGCTCTTCAATCAGCTTCTTTTGTTGTTCCAGCAAAAGTTTCATCATACTAGAAAAATCTACATTTTCACTTACTTCCTCTTCTTCCACTTCTGTCTCAAAAACAAAAGTGTTTACGTCTTCCCCTTGCTGTTCCAAATAGTTACGCAAGCGCAGGACGAGCTAATTTTTCGATCCCGCTCTAGAAAGATTTCGCTTACTTGACTCACTTTTAAGCTCAATGCAGTTGAGCACTTCTAACAACTTACCCATTTTCACTGTATATTGTTTTTATTTTTTTTTTTTCCTTTTTTTTTACACTTTAATAGTCAACTCGTTTTTTTTTTTTTTTCAAATAAGTTTTATCCCACTTCTGACACCAATGTAACGTGCGCTTTGTTCACAAAAATAAAACTCTACCTTTCAATTTAATTCTACCACTTTTATTTAGTATCTACTTTCGATATACACTTTATTCGAATTCAACTCAATTACGTTTATTCAATATTCACACTATCACTTTCTAAATAAAACTGACCTCTGGTTGCGTCAGCTCCCTCTTTATATAGAATTGTGAAACATCGTGAGCTTTCTGGTAGATTTGCTATGAACCATGATGTCTAGGTATTTCTGCACACACACACACACACTCACTCACAAACGACGTCTTCTTTTATACCATTCCATTATAGTGTTGCCAGTTGTGTTTTCGGTTGAACGTTTTCGATTAGGAAATTGGTATAAATGTTGGGTGAACATTACAATATGCTGAACGCCGATCTAGGTAGTATAGCGACTGAATAGGTTAGTAGTATGTTTTGACCGGTTCTGGGCCAAGGGTTCAGTGAGGGTTCAGGGTTGTACAGTATGTGGTACAGCAGTCGACATGAGGGTACGAGGGTACAACAGTCATTCTAGGATGATGGTACGATTTTACAGCAGTCATGGTGTACAGTAAGTGGTACAGCAGTCGACATGAGGGTTCAGGGTGCAGCAGTCATGATGTACAGTTGTGTACCATATGATGATATTTTTTCGGTAGGTAGTTTTTTATTTGGCGGGATGGTTTTTTGATGGTAGCGTCTGGTGGATAGTAAAAATAGATTGTTTTATTACGGTATGGAAAAACCATGGAGTACATAACATGAGAAGTGTCCTTTTACAATTTATAAAAAATAAAATAAGTAATAAATAAAACAACTTTTTTTTTTTTTATTTCAATTATATATTTTTTTCTTTATGCTTTGCTAATTTTTTAATAAAACATCATCAGTATTGAAAAAAAAAAGACAATTTTTGTTAATCGTTTTGAGGTATGATGTCCATGAATTGTGCTCAGATGGAAAACCAAGCCATTTCACAAATATTTGTCCCTTTTTGGTTTTAAGTACTTTTTCTATGAGGTAAGTATCTGGAAATTTTGTTTTTTGTAATTCAAGTTCATAAAATCCTCCTTTGACGGAATGTCCTTGATAGTCCTCTAACAAATATGTTACGGGATTTGTGTGTTGAACTTTTATTATTTTAAAGATTTCAGTTGTCCAATTGGGGGTGTAACCTTTCTCAAAAACATGTTTATATTTACTTATTCTTACAAAGTCACCAATATGAAGCTTAGGTGTAATATGAATTTTTATATGATTATATGCTGTCGAAAGTATATGTTTTTCATTTCTAGAATTAACTTCAGATGGACACATTTTAATAGTGCGATGTCTGGTGGTGTTATATGTTTTAGTCAGTGATTTTATCATATCAATCCAACGATATGAGCCATTGGCGCTAAATTCTTTCCACATCATGTTTTTTAAGGTGCGATTGAAACGTTCAACAATGGATGCTTTAAGTGCACTGAATGTAGAGTAATGTTTGATTTTATATGTTTTCATGAGGTTTTGAAAAATTTTATTATAAAATTCTTTGCCGTCATCTGTTTGTAGATTCTTTGGGGTGCGTCCTTCATTAAATATATTTTGCATAGCTGCAGTGACATCCACTCCAGTTTTACTTTTAATAGGGAAACTCCAAGCAAATTTAGAAAATGTGTCTATTACCGTAAGAAGATATCGAAAATTATCATTTTCTGGTGAATAGGTAATCATTTCCACCAAATCAGCTTGCCATAGTTCATCAAGTCCCTTTATAATGACTCGTCTTTTTTTGAAATTTCTTCTTGCAGGTTTATGCAGCTCGTTAACAATGTTTCTCTTACTCATCTTTCAGTTGATTGAAATAAAAATGTAATGTTTTTTCTTTTTATAATAATTTTATTTATTGTATTCTTTTATATAATAACATAAGTTTTTTTATTTTTAATAGCCTATTTTCAATCATGTAGCACGCACATGTATCGGGCCCTGATCTACATATATTAGAAGACCATGAGCAATTTATAAAGTGACAGCCATGAACAGATGTTGTAGAAGATACATTTTCAAATTTCCTAAGAAAATTTATACTAGCTATGAAATACTCATAGTGTTCTTCTAGTATAGTGTGTTGATTTGTTTTAAGAAATTTTAAAATTTCATCAAAAATTATAGAAGTATTTATTCCTGCCATTATTAGGTTACTGTCCTCTCACAATGATATACAAAATAAGACTGAAATAAAAAAAAAAAATACTATTTCATCATAAAGTGAAATAATAGATTTTTCTTTATTTTAGTTTGACAATTCACACAACGATTATGACTACAATTTTCTTAAATTTAAAAATATAAATATTTGTTATCCTTAGAATACAAATATTCTTAAATTTTCGCAATTAAGGCTTTTAATTCACCAACATTCTCGTCAATATAATTTTTTGTTGCAGCATCTTCTTTCTCTTGTGGGTCCTGTAGATTTTGTAGACGCTTCCAGTTTATATTATAGTTTCCGTTTATTGTTTTGAGAAATCCCTCACCAGGTGTTCCCGGTACTCCTTGTATCCCAGGTGGTCCCAATTCTCCAGGTAACCCAGGTGGTCCCGGCACTCCTTGCAACCCAGGTGGTCCCGGTTCTCCTTGCTCCCCGCGTGGTCCAGCTGGTCCTGTTAGACCTCTGACAGGAGTTCTATTTGAAAACCTGCCGAACTTATCTACACTCATTTTGTTTTTACTCGATAATATTAGATTCTTTTAATTCTTCGATAATTGATACAATTTCGTTGGAATGGTTATTATGTCCTGCTTGATGTGAAGCGACAAGAAGTCTTAATCGAACTACGAGTTCATTGGGATCATCCCAGAAGATATAGTCTTTTTCTTTCTTAGATAGTTGCATTAATCCATTTCCTGTATGTGAAACTGGAGTAGTAGTATCTGTTAGTAGTTTGCTTATAATTTCTTTATATTTACTTCCACGATTTCCTAAAACTTGTTTTGTAGAATCATGAGAACGTCGATAAGCATTGGTATCTTCCAATATATCCTTTTATATTTTTAAATCTTTCTCATTATATATATTTTGAGAGGGTTTTTTCTTGAATATTAGTTCATATAACCCGTTTGAACCTTCATAGATTTTATTCTTTATTTGTATATTTCTTCCTAGAATTTTAAACTCTCCATCCCCGATGAACCACTTGCCATTCTTTTCGTGAACGCCATATATATTATCAAAAGCACTACACTCATTCAAAAATAAATCTATATACTTCTGCGATATTTCATCGGATTCATTGTCGTCTATTTGGTCGGTTAAGTGACGAGCTTTGTAATGACCACGTACTCGTTGTCTGCTTTCTCTAAAATGCTTGCTTTTGGGTGTAGTTGAATAGTTTTTCGGAGTAATACTACTGATGCTTGCAGCAGGTGTGGCAAAATCATCATCAAAATTTTGTTTTGATTTAGCTACTGGAGTTTCAAAATAGTTTTGCTGCTCATTTGATTTCTCAACTAACTCTTTCAGAGGGTTGGTAATTGGTTTGAAGGTTTCCTCTAATTGAGTTTCGAATGCTTCAGTAGTATGTTTTGGTTCGTTCTGGGTCAGGTGGCTGAGGTGGCTGAGGTGGCTGAGGTGGCTGAGGTGGCTGTTCTGGCAAGATGGCTGAGGTGGCTGTTCTGGGATGGTGGCTCAGGTAGCTGTTCTGGGATGGTGGCTCAGGTGGCTGTTCTGGGTCAGTGGTACAGATGGTGTACAGTTGGTGTACGGTGTACAGGTGGCTCAGGTAGCTGTTCTGGCTCAGATGGTGTATAGTTGGTGTACGGTGTACAGTATGTGGTACAGCAGTCGACATGAGGGTTCAGGGTGCAGCAGTCATGATGTTTAGTTGTGTATCATTATGATGATATTTTTTCGGCAGGTAGTTTTTTATTTGGCGGGATGGTTTTTTGATGGTAGCGTCTGGTGGATAGTAAAAATAGATTGTTTTACTACGGTATGGAAAAACCATGGAGTACATAACATGAGAAGTGTCCTTTTACAATTTTTTTTTCTCTTAATTACTTTGGTTTGTATATAAAAAAAACTAAAATTTATGATAATACGGCATGATGGTATCAGGGAGAAACTATGGCATTCACATAGTAAGATGTTGAAAGGATTCTTTGTTGTTATAGATTGTCGTGGTGCGCGACTTTGGTGCTGTACAGAAAAGAAAAAAAAAATCAGATTTGTATATGTATATGGTAGGTATTTTTCCATCAGTTAATTTAAATATCATACATATAGATACATAAAGCGTCTACTGTAGTAGATTAAAGAAATGCGTCATGGTTTATCACATCATGTTTCAACATGTTTATTGAAACCTTTTCATGATAATGTTTGTTTGTGTTGGGCTAGGGAGATGTATGTATATAGGTACGTAGATAGGTATGTCTATTTATAGATATGTACAGTACATACAAAACAATTTCATGTTTCAACATGTTTATTGATACCTTTTCATGACAATGTTTGTTTGTGTTGGGCATAGGGAGATGTATGTATAAGTTAACGTCAACAAAATTATCCAACTCAACATATCCACGCGCAGCAACCTGAATTGCAATTATTGCATAATTGCATTATCGAATTCCCGAAAACAGCACAGACGACCTCAACGACGGTCATCACCCCAACACCGGCGACAGGTCGTCAGCAGTTTTAGAATGGCAGCAGAGGTTTCGATTAAGCTAGGTAGACTTAAGTAGTTTAGTTCAATTTTGTACTCCGTGAAGTTAATAAACAATGAAAAAAGGAAATTAAAAGTCTTTTTTTTAAGACAAACAAATGTAAAATAAAATAACTGGCGCCCAACATGGTTTGGCCTATAAGTGAAGTCGCGAAAAGTGAAAAGTTAGTGAACGCATACATAGCATAAATCGACCTTAAGTAGCTCGTCGCGAGTGCAAATTAATTTTTCAATTTCGAATCACTTCGGCTGTACCCGAAACCCAAAACCCAAGTTGCTATAGTCGATGGACATAGCAGCCCACGAGGGAGTGTGACGAAAAGTACCTGAGTAGCTGCTACTGCAAAACGGATCAAGCTGCCGTCACCAGCGTGGGATATGACACCACTAATTTTGTAAGGTTATTTTTAAGAATCTAAATTGAAAAGAATTAAGTGAAACTAGAAACTTAGGTCATTAAGAACAACATTTTTAAAGAAAGAAATACGTAAATAGAAACAGTAAAAGAAAAAAAGTGAAATTACGATTTAGTTTGAAATATAAGAATTGAAAAGAATTAAGCGAAACTAGAAACTTAGGTCATTAAGAACAACATTTTTAAAGAAAGAAATACGTAAATAGAAACAGTAAAAGAAAAAAAAGCGAAATTACGATTTAGTTTGAAACATAAGAACTAAAGAACATTATAAATTTTCAAAATTCCGAAACACGAGAAAGAAAAAAAACATAAAAAGGCAATCATGACAGAACCTACAGGTTCTAGCAATGGTTTACCAAACATTCCACTTCCAAATTTTAACCTTCCCCCTCCAAACCCAAACATATCCACTCCAAATTCATATACAGCAAGTGCTACACCCGAATTCGAGGCACTAGTCACTAGCATCGTTTCAAAGGTCTGCAACGACCAATGCAAAAACATCGTGCAATCAATAATAAATCCACATGCCAACTTTTACAAGGGCGTAGAACAAAGTATTGATGTGCAATATGCAGGAAATTTAGGTGAACTAGACAAAGTACCCGATGTGGTACGATCAATTAGGGAATTCTCAGGGAATCCTAGCGAATATAGCTCTTGGCGAAAGAGCATTGAAAGGATCCTAAGCATCTACAACCACCTAAGAGGCACACCAAAATACTTTGGTATCCTCAACACAATTAGGAACAAAATTGTAGGTAACGCAGATGCGGTTTTAGAATCATACAATACGCCATTAAATTGGGAGTGCATTTCTAAATGTCTCACTACCCACTATGCTGACAAGCGCGATTTAGGTACCCTTGAGTACCAAATGACAACTCTTTCACAGGGTAATAACAACGTCGAACAATACTATCAAATGGTATACCAACATTTGACATTGATACTGAATGAAATCTCCAGTATGGACATTTCTACAGATGCCATGCATTTGTTAACGGAAACCTATCGAGATAAAGCTCTCGATACATTCATAAGAGGCCTTAGAGGTGACCTACCTAGACTTCTAGGTATAAGAGAACCTGCTGACCTTCCTCAAGCCTTATACCTGTGCCAAAAGCTTGAAAATCAGAGCTTCCGCTCGCAACATGCTAACATTCCTAGCGGTCATAGCAGAAAACCAATCATTGAACTGCCACCTCGCAGAACAGCTCATGTTACACAACAGCAACAATTTTTCCCACATTTAGCACATGTTCCTCAGCATCCCCCACGTCGGTCCCATTACCCGCAATACCCCCAACAGCCCCAACAATATTATCAGTATCCTCCACAAAATCCTTTTGCACAGCAAAACCAATTTGGTCCACCTCGACCAACTGCCCCAAAACCACTTCCTAGACCAGAACCTATGGAAATCGATCCAAGTTTACGTTCAAGAGGAGTAAACTACATAAATAGGCCAAAATATCAGAATCATTTATACGGCAAAAGGCCAAATGATCAGAATATTACAACCCCATCCACACAAGCACACCCACCGAAAATTCAAAGAAATTTCCACTTACCAACTAATCCAATAAATCCTAATTCCTATCCCGAAACAGTAATGAATCCAAACCTAGAACCAACTAATGATATTGAACACTATTATCAATCAAACATCAGTGATTATAACTCTTTAGTAAATGCTATGAGTACAGTGAACATCGGAGATGAATCCTTGAACGAATATATTGAAAAACAAAGCAATTACGATGAACAATTGAACGATTATGCAGACATCCATTTTTTAGGCTAACAAGCTCGTCTTTGCCATACTTTGAATGTAAGACGAGCGACGGTCAAATTTTAAAATTTCTAATAGATACAGGGTCAAACAAAAACTACATTCAGCCAAGCCTAGTAAAGAATCCAATTCCGAATAAAGAAAACTTTTTTGCAAACTCAGTTGGTGGTCAAGTCGAAATAAGCCAACATACTATGATAAATCTTTTCGGTATTAATAACATTCAAATACAATTTTTCATTCTTCCCTCACTCAAATCCTTCCATGGAATCCTGGGCAACGACAGCCTTAAGGACCTGTCAGCTGTCATTTTTACAAAAGAAAGTTATATGCTTATTAAAAATAAGCTTAAAATCCGATTAAAACAACAAATTTATGAGTCAATAAACTCCGTCACCATCAGAGACAAACACATGTCCGAAGAAAGCAAGTTTAAGCTTCGCAAGCTCACCGATACACACTCTGATCTATTCGCCGAACCGGATGAGAAGTTAACTTACACCACAACGGTGAAAGGAAAAATTAGAACCTCGACTAATGAACCAATATATACGAGATCATATCCATACCCTATGTCCTTAAAGGATGAAGTCGAAAAGCAAATAAATCAATTGCTTAAAGACGGCATCATCAGACCTTCTCGGTCTCCTTACAATGCACCAATATGGGTTGTACCCAAAAAAGTTGATGCATCTGGCGAAAAGAAATTTCGATTAGTTATCGACTATCGAAAACTGAATATGGTCACTATCCCCGACCGCTATCCGATTCCGGAGATAAATGAAGTTCTATCCCAACTCGGACAGAACAAAGTCTTCTCAGTACTCGATTTAAAAAGTGGTTTCCACCAAATCAAACTACACGAGAACGACATAGAAAAAACAGCCTTCTCCGTAAGCAACGGAAAATATGAGTTTGTACGACTCCCATTTGGACTGAAGAATGCTCCGTCCATTTTCCAAAGAGCATTAGACGACATATTAAGAGAACATATAGGAAAAATCTGTTTCGTCTATATAGACGATATTGTCGTCTTCAGCAAAGACGAAGAATCACACTTCGAAAACCTTTCAAAAATTTTCAGAACTCTTCAAGAAGCCAACTTAAAAGTACAGATGGACAAATGTGAATTCTTACAAAGCAATGTAGAATTCTTAGGTTTTATTATTACACCCGATGGAATAAAGACCAATCCAAAGAAACTAGAAGCAGTAGAAAACTTTCCATGTCCAAATACACTGAAAGATCTAAGATCATTCTTAGGCCTGTCAGGGTTTTATCGCAGGTTTATAAGAGACTACGCTAAAATAGCGAAACCCCTAACAGTCCTTTTAAGGGGAGAGGATGGACGAACGTCCAAACATGCCTCAAGTAAAAAAGTTATAGCAATGAACGACGAAGCATTAGAAGCATTTGACAAAATAAAAAAATCTTTAACCTCGGAAGACGTAGTTCTCGCATATCCCGACTTAAAAAAAGAATTCCATTTAACGACAGACGCATCAGACTACGCTATTGGCGCTGTCTTGGAACAAGATAAGAAACCCATTACCTTCATCTCTCGAACACTTGATAAAACTGAAGAACATTTCGCTACAAACGAAAAAGAAATGTTAGCGATCATATGGGCACTCACTACTCTTAGAAATTACCTTTACGGTCAGTCAGTTGTAAAGATCTACACTGATCATCAGCCTTTAACTTATGCGTTGAGTAACAAAAACACCAACCATAAATTAAAACGATGGAAAGCTATACTCGAAGAGTATAATTACGAGCTTAAATATAAGCCCGGCAAAACCAACGTCGTGGCCGATGCATTATCAAGACCACCAATTAATAGTAACATAAATTCTTTAACCGTCACACAACATAGTGACGAAAGCTCAGGACAACACCTTATTCAATTTGCAACCGAACCTTTAAACGTGTTTAAAAACCAAATTATTTTATCAGAAGGACCTGTAGCCTCCTATAATTTCGAAATAATCTTCCCTACCTATCACCAACATCCTATATATCCCATCCTTTCCTTCGAAATTGAAAAAATTAAAAATTACTTTCTAAGATTAAAAATAAAAGAAAAAAATAAGAGATCATTAGATTTCATCGGAAGTGCGTGGAAATGGATCGCCGGAAACCCGGGCCAGCACGACTTCGAAATATTAACAGACAAAATGAATAATGTTTTAAGTAATAATAATAATCAAGTCATAATTAATAGAATAACAATTGAGAAAATTAATGAAATCACTAACCTTACAAACAATATAATCAAAACCTTCAAAGAGCAAAATGACGTAGAAATTAGTTTAATAATGAAAATAAAATATAAACTCGATGTAATAAAAGAAGAACTCACAAATATTGCCTACGGCATACATTGGGCTAAAGCCAACATTGTTAATTCATATATTTTAAGTAACAACGAAATCAATATAACTGAAACAATAATTAAAAATGAAAAAATTCCTTATGTTAATATAGATGAAGCTTTAGAATTCGCAAATGTGAAAATTGCTTCCAACAATAAAAATATAATTTACATATTAGAACTACCTACAAGTGAAAGTTATTCCTGTAGTGTTTTTATACTAAAAGCAATAAAGAAAAAGAATGTCATTAATAAAATTCCTTACGAAAATGTTTTAGAATGTAGAGATAAGATTTTTGGAATAATTAAAGAATGTAAAAAATTTAATGAATTATCCATATGTAATAAAAAGAATGTAATAGATATTAGTACCTCTGCCTGCATACCAAACTTACTGAAGAGCATCAAACCAACATGTACGCAAATAAACAACGAACACATTCCATCACTCGAAGAAATATCTCCTGGAATTCTCCTCCTCAACCAATTCAATTGTCCTGCAGTTATTAATAACGAAACAGTCGAACTCAATGGAACCTACATCATCCGCCATACAAACTCTTTGATACAAATAAACCAAAGAGAATCCACTAACAGAGAAATCATCAACCATCATCCTATGCCAGCAGTTCTTCAGCCAGCTCCAATGTTAGAAGCCAAAGAAGAATTCTTATCACTCGAGAGACTTAAGAATCTCTACGCAAATAGCACAAACAAAATAGACTTGCTATAGAAAACAACAATATCATCCATAGCACAACCAGCTCAGCACTAGCATTTTGCCTAATAATAGTAACAATAATATTGGCTTTCAAATTCCTTCGAAATCGAAAGAACAAAACTATTGGGAAAAACGAAAATCTAACTACAACACCAGGATTAGACAAAAACCCAAAAACTATGGTAATAGGAATTGAAGACATCAAGAAACACCTGAGGTCATCAAACGAGGACGTTCGAATTTAAGGGCGGAGGAGTTAACGTCAACAAAATTATCCAACTCAACATATCCACGCGCAGCAACCTGAATTGCAATTATTGCATAATTGCATTATCGAATTCCCGAAAACAGCACAGACGACCTCAACGACGGTCATCACCCCAACACCGGCGACAGGTCGTCAGCAGTTTTAGAATGGCAGCAGAGGTTTCGATTAAGCTAGGTAGACTTAAGTAGTTTAGTTCAATTTTGTACTCCGTGAAGTTAATAAACAATGAAAAAAGGAAATTAAAAGTCTTTTTTTTAAGACAAACAAATGTAAAATAAAATAACTTATATAAGTATGTAGATAGGTATGTCTATTTATAGATATGTACAGTACATACAAAACAATTTCATGTTTCAACATGTTTATTGATACCTTTTCATGACAATGTTTGTTTGTGTTGGGCATAGGGAGATGTATGTATATATGTAAGTATGTAGGTAGGTATGTCTATTTATAGATATGTACAGATTTCATGTTTCAACATGTTTCAACATGTTTATTAAAACGTTTTTCATGATAATGTTTGTTTGTGTTGGGCATAGGGAGATGTATATAGGTATGTTTATTTATAGATATGTACAGATTTCATGTTTCAACATGTTTCAACATGTTTATTAAAACCTTTTCATGATAATAATTGTTTGCGTTGGGCATAGGCGGATGTATGTGTGTAGGTAGGTATGCTTATTTTATTTATATGTATATGTATATACATATGATGCAATTTATAGTAGGGTTCTTGATTTTTTGAGAAAAAAAACCTATAAAAGGAGCATTTTGAGAACGTGATAGGACATTATGTTTTTGTGAATAAGACAGTCAATTTCTTTATTTTTTGAATTTTTCATTGAAAATCTGAGTTTTGTTAATTAATTATTAAACAATCAAGTTCAAATTTATTGAATTTTTCTTTGAAAATCTGAGTTTTGTTAATTATTAAACAATCAAGTTCGATTTTGTATTTTTATACATATATTTTTTTTTTTTTGTGTTTTCTTTGCCAATAATATTTAAATTTTTAAAAATGTTTAATTGTGAAAATTGTGAAAAATCATTCGTCTTAAAGGCGTCTTTGACAAGACACATCAACCATATCCATAGCGATGAAAGAAAAATATTTAAGTGTGAAATATGCGAGAAGGTTCTGTCTAGGAAAGACATACTTGATAAACACATCAGAAATAAACATTCAGCAGGAGCTGGTGTAATTAATGAAAGAAGTTCGAGAAAAAGGGAACATTCTCCTCAACCTTCAACATCTGGAGCGATTTTAGACAAAAGGCCTAGAATAATTGCTAATGACTATTGTGATATCTGTGAAGAAGATGTTGTAGAATGGAGTGAACACAATCAAAAAGCTTCTCATATGACTCTAGTTGATGAACTGTATTCGGAAAATGGTGATGGAGGTTCTCCTCAAGAAAATGATGATGGAGGTTCTCTTCGAACTTCATATTGTCCCATCTGTGAGAAGGTTATCGAGCAAGGAAAAATGATACATCATCAAAGAAAAGCTTCACATAGAGCACTTGCTATGCAGCTCCTGACCGAGAATGTTAGCGTCATAAGTGGAGCTTTCAAAAATAGAATTAAGACCTATTGTATAAAGATTGATGATGAATCAATTTTGGATGTTGATGTTTTGTTTGACCAAAATAAGTGCCTCATAAAACAGTTGCTGGAAAACGAGATTGGTATTTTAGGTTCATTGAAGCTAAACATTGAACTTTTCGGTGATTTTGTCAAGTCCAACAATAGTCCTGATGAATTGATCTCTGATGTGAAAAATATTCAAACAAAAATGTGTGTGGTGCTGAATGAAAATGACATAGATGAAAAGCTTCAGCAATTTATTGCTGAAATAAAAGCAAAATTAGAAGAATTTCAAGAAAAAGACAGCGGATGGGCTTTGTTATCATTTGTGCGAATTGAGATAAACATCAATAAATACCAACCTGTTGGAGGATCATCGTATTTTGAACTACCAGCTCAAATAAGAAACAAAAAAGCATGTATAAACGTTCAAGACAATGATCAGTACTGTTTCAAATGGTCAATAATAGCTGCTCTCGCAGTAAACATATCAAATCCTAAAAGGACTACTTCATACCCATGTGAAAATAACATTGCTAACGAAACAATAGAAGCATTTAATCAACTCATAAGCTTTAAAGACTTGCAGTTCCCTCTGGCTATAAAAGATGTTAAAATATTTGAGGAGAACAATCCTGAGATAAGTGTTAATGTTTTTGGTTATGAGATGAGTAAGAAAACTAAAGATGTACAAATAATCGGTCCATTCTATCATACACAAAAGGAAAAGAGTAAGCATATAAATTTACTCTTTTGTGAGAATGAAGATGGTCGAACTCATTATGTTTTTATTAAAAACATGTCACGCTTAATCAGATCACAATTAACACAACATCATAATAAAAAACATTTTTGTAATGGGTGTCTACAAGCTTTTGCTAATGAAGATTCATTAAAGAAACACAAAAGCGAATGTTGTAAGATCGTTACAATAATGCCAGAGGGAGATAAGACCTCATTAAAGTTTGAGAAGCATGGAAAGAAATTGGAAGTTCCATTTGTAGTTTACGCTGACTTTGAGTCTATTTTACAACCAATAAATCATCAACAGCCCAACCCGGATTTTTCTTCAACAACTGATGTACAACAGCATGTTCCTTGCGCCTTTTCATATTTTATTAAATGCACATTTGATGAAAAGTTCAACACTCAGAAAACATTTGTTGGTAAGAATTTAAATATGAATATAATAATATTTCCCAATATACATATTTATAATTTTCCATTTTTTCTATTTTAGGTGAGAATTCGTCAGATAAATTTGTAGAAATGTTGGTGAAAGATTTGACGAATTTATATCAGCAAGTCATCAAGAATCCGAAACCGATGCCCATGTTGACCATAGACGAGGATTTCAGACAGAGATATTCACCAACATGTCATATATGTAAGAATAGTTTTAAGAATTCAGATTTAAGGGTAAGGGATCATTGTCACTTCACCGGGTTGTATAGGGGACCCGCCCACCATCATTGTAATTTAAATTTTAAAATTCCAAAATTTTTCCCCGTCTTCTTTCATAATTTTTCGGGATATGATTGTCATCTCTTTGTAAAAAGTCTTTCTAAGATCAAAGGAGAAATTTCAATAATTCCATTGAACAAAGAAAATTATATTTCTCTTTCTAAACGAATTTATTTAAATGCCAACCATAGTTTTGAGATAAGATTTTTAGATTCAAATAGGTTTCTTCAGTCAAGCATCGCATCTTTAGCAAAGAATTTATCGCCTAATGACTTGAAAAATACTAAAAGTGTTTTTCAAGACAATGTGTCATTTAATTTAATGCAAAGAAAAGGTGTATTTCCTTATGATCATTTAGATTCTTGGGAACGATTTGAAGAAACCTCTTTACCCTCTAAATCAAAATTTTATAACAAAATGATTGATGAAGAATGTTTAGTTGAGGACTATAAACATGCTCTTAATGTATGGGATCACTTCAAGTGTAAAAAACTTGAAGATTATATGGTTCTCTATCTTAAGAGTGATGTGCTTTTATTAGCAGATATTTTTGAAAGTTTTAGGAAACTTTGTATTTCAATTTATGAACTTGATCCTTGTCATTATTTTACAGCTCCTGGGTTATCATGGGACGCTATGCTCAAAACAACTAATATCAAGTTAGAGCTTTTAACTGATGTCGATATGTATAATTTTTTTAAAACTGGAATTAGGGGTGGTTTATGTCAATGTAGTCACAGAAATGCTGTAGCTAATAATAAATACATGTCAAGCTATAATCCAAACCTAGCATCGGAATACTTAATGTATCTTGATGCTAATAACTTATACGGATGGGCTATGTCACAACCCTTACCATATGGTAATTTTCAGTGGGATAATCCTCAGATTTATACATCTGAATACATCTCCAACATTAAAGGTGATAATGTAGGATATGTATTGGAAGTAGATTTAGATTATCCATCGAGTATTCACGACTCACATAACGATCTCCCATTTTGTCCTGAAAATATAGCCACCCCAGGTTGTAAAATTCCTAAGTTAGTTGCGCACTTGAATTCAAGGAAAAATTTCAAAATTCACTTAAGAAATTTACAGCAATGTATTTCCCAGGGATTAGTTTTAAAAAAAGTACATAGAGTCATGAAGTTTAGTCAGTCGAACTGGCTCCAAAAGTATATTTCACTAAACACCGAAAAAAGAAAGGTTGCCAGGAATAAGTTTGAAAAAGACTTTTTCAAGTTAATGAACAATAGCGTCTATGGTAAAACCATGGAAAATGTTGAAAAGCGTAGAAATGTGAAGATTGTTACAGAATGGGATGCGCATAGAAACCAATTTTCAGCAAGAAAGCTGATTGCGCATCCCAATTTTCATAGTAGTAGCATATTTACACCGAATATGTGTGCTATTGAGATGAAGAAAGGAAGTGTTGAACTAGATAAACCAATTTATTTAGGTTTTGTCGTTTTAGAACTCTCAAAGTGGTTAATGTATGATTTTCATTATGATTACATGAAGCCAAAATTTAGCGATAAAATTCGTTTGAATTATATGGATACAGACTCTTTTATCTATTCCATATTTACAGACGACTTTTATGCTAACATCTATGATGATATTATTAATCCTGAGAGATCTAGGTTTGACACTTCTGAGTATCCGGTGAATAACATTCATAATTTCCCTTTAAATAATGGCAAGGTGATAGGACTTTTCAAAGATGAAAATAATTCGAGGATTATGACTGATTTCGTAGGACTAAGGGCTAAATTATATTGTTTTGGGATTGATACCGGTGAAGTGACAAAAAAAGCAAAAGGAATCAAAAAATATATAACGAATAATTTAGAATTAAGAGATTATAGAAATTGTTTAATCAAGAAACGAGATGTTTATAGAAATATGTATATATTTAGAAGTAAGCAACATTTGATATATACCCAAATGATAAATAAAAAAACCTTAAGTTGTAATGATACAAAAAGGTTTATATGTGAAGATGGTAAAAGCACCTATGCTTGGGGCCATAAAAATATACCACATATTTAAATGTAAAATTCATTTCAACTCAAGGTAATAAAAAAAAAAAAAATATAACAAATAAGATCAGTCTTACAGATGATGATGATAAAAGATTTACTATCCCTAATTCCTTTACAGCTTTAGCGTATAGAAGACTATTATTTTATCTAAAAATAGTCTTAAGATATACCTGCATGTGTAAAATGTTATATCAAAAAAAAAAAAAAAAAATTTGTATGATTCCATATTTACAGACGACTTTTATGCTAAAATCTATGATGATGTTATTAATCCTGAGAGTTCTAGGTTTGACACTTCTGAGTATCCGGTGAATAACATTCATAATTTCCCTTTAAATAATGGCAAGGTGATAGGGCTTTTTAAGGATGAAAATAATTCGAGGATTATGACTGATTTCGTAGGACTAAGGGCTAAATTATATTGTTTTGGGATTGATACCGGTGAAGTGACAAAAAAAGCAAAAGGAATCAAAAAATACATAACAAATAATTTAGATTTAAGAGACTATAGAAATTGTTTAATTAAGAAACGAGATGTTTATAGAAATATGTATATATTTAGAAGTAAGCAACATTTGATATATACCCAAATGATAAATAAAAAAACCTTAAGTTGTAATGATACAAAAAGGTTTATATGTGAAGATGGTAAAAGCACCTATGCTTGGGGCCATAAAAATATACCACATATTTAAATGTAAAATTCATTTCTACTCAAGGTAATAAAAAAAAAAAATATAACAAATAAGATCAGTCTTACAGATGATGATGATAAAAGATTTACTATCCCTAATTCCTTTACAACTTTAGCGTATAGAAGACTATTATTTTATCTAAAAATAGTCTTAAGATATACCTGCATGTGTAAAATGTTATATCAAAAAAAAAAAAAAAAAAAAATTTGTATGTTAATAAAATGTTGATATTTATAATAAAATTATGATGATTCTTGTTAAACTTTAAGGTATAATGTAATGAGTAAAGACATAATTCTATTCATCATGAAATGTATTATATTAAAGAATATATCAATCAATATGAGAATAATTTCTATATACAAACATATATAAATAATAAAGTCAATTAAAAAAATGCTTATTGTTTTATTTTTTATTTTAATTTCTTAGCACTTTTTTAGACAGCAGTTGATTGCGAAATACAAATCGGACAAACTTATTTTGAAAGTAAAGGCAACAGCAATAAGCCCTAAATATTAAATAACAAAAATGACCAAAAACACTTAATTTCATAATTCTTCTATATTATGTGGATACAAATTGTTATATGGAGAAAAAATGATTGATATTTTGTGTGGTGGAAAGACAGGTCATTGTGAACGTTATGTAGGGTATGGGGACCAATCCAAGTCTATCTCCAAAACGTACCCAATATCTTTATTTTTATAAGACATTATAAGATTAAATTGGATCACTTCATACCCCCAAATTTCCATTATTCCATTATAGTTAGCAGCTTATAACCCATTTCAATAGCTTTCACTACTTCGTTAAATACACATGTTCCTAATAAGGACCTCTGTTCATCAAAATGGGTGCAGACTCTTTCTTGGTTTTTTTTTTCACTACTGCAGGTTCTACACAATGAGAAAAGGCTTTCAGGGACCCATCGTGGTGTCTCAATTCTTATGATTTTGCTCCTAATGGAGTTCATGTGTTAGCCTGTGAGTAGGTTGCAAATTTGGAATGAGTTGGCTGTTGTGGTTTTGTGTGGACGAAAAAGTGGTGGATGGTAATTTTTAGTTCTATTTTAAGAATTAAAACTATAATTCAAGGATTATGACTGATTTCGTAGGACTAAGGGCTAAGATCAGAGCAGTTCAGACCAGTTCAAAAGCAGTTCAAAAGCAGTTCAAAAGCAGTTCAGACCAGTTCAAAAGCAGTTCAGACCAGTTCAAAAGCAGTTCAAAAGCAGTTCAGACCAGTTCAAAAGCAGTTCAAAAGCAGTTCAAAAGCAGTTCAGACCAGTTCAAAAGCAGTTCAGACCAGTTCAAAAGCAGTTCGAAAGCAGTTCATACCCGTTCAAAAGCAGTTCAACAGCAGTTCAGACCAGTTCAAAAGCAGTTCAGACCCGTTCAAAAGCAGTTCAAAAGCAGTTCAGACCAGTTAAAAAGCAGTTCAAAAGCAGTTCAGACCAGTTCAAAAGCAGTTCAAAAGCAGTTCAGACCAGTTCAAAAGCAGTTCAAAAGCAGTTCAAAAGCAGTTCAGACCAGTTAAAAAGCAGTTCAGACCAGTTCAAAAGCAGTTCAAAAGCAGTTCAGACCAGTTCAAAAGCAGTTCAAAAGCAGTTCAAACCAGTTCAAAAGCAGTTCATACCCGTTCAAAAGCAGTTCAAAAGCAGTTCAGACCAGTTCAAAAGCAGTTCAAAAGCAGTTCAGACCCGTTCAAAAGCAGTTCAAAAGCAGTTCAGACCAGTTCAAAAGCAGTTCAGACCAGTTCAAAAGCAGTTCATACCCGTTCAAAAGCAGTTAAACAGCAGTTCAGACCAGTTCAAAAGCAGTTCAAAAGCAGTTCAGACCAGTTCAAAAGCAGTTCATACCCGTTCAAAAGCAGTTCAACAGCAGTTCAGACCAGTTCAAAAGCAGTTCAAAAGCAGTTCAGACCAGTTCAAAAGCAGTTCAAAAGCAGTTCATACCCGTTCAAAAGCAGTTCAAAAGCAGTTCATACCCGTTCAAAAGCAGTTCAACAGCAGTTCAAAAGCAGTTCAGACCAGTTCAAAAGCAGATCAGAGAATTTCAAAAGCAGATCACCAAAGACTATTATTATTTTATACATACAGTTCTTAAAATAGAACTAAAAATTACTATCCACCACTTTTTCGTCCACACAAAACCACAACAGCCAACTCATTCCAAATTTGCAACCTACTCACAGGCTAACACATGAACTCCATTAGGAGCAAAATCATAAGAATTGAGACACCACGATGGGTCCCTGAAAGCCTTTTCTCATTGTGTAGAACCTGCAGTAGTGAAAAAAAAAACCAAGAAAGAGTCTGCACCCATTTTGATGAACAGAGGTCCTTATTAGGAACATGTGTATTTAACGAAGTAGTGAAAGCTATTGAAATGGGTTATAAGCTGCTAACTATAATGGAATAATGGAAATTTGGGGGTATGAAGTGATCCAATTTAATCTTATAATGTCTTATAAAAATAAAGATATTGGGTACGTTTTGGAGATAGACTTGGATTGGTCCCCATACCCTACATAACGTTCACAATGACCTGTCTTTCCACCACACAAAATATCAATCATTTTTTCTCCATATAACAATTTGTATCCACATAATATAGAAGAATTATGAAATTAAGTGTTTTTGGTCATTTTTGTTATTTAATATTTAGGGCTTATTGCTGTTGCCTTTACTTTCAAAATAAGTTTGTCCGATTTGTATTTCGCAATCAACTGCTGTCTAAAAAAGTGCTAAGAAATTAAAATAAAAAATAAAACAATAAGCATTTTTTTAATTGACTTTATTATTTATATATGTTTGTATATAGAAATTATTTTCATATTGATTGATATATTCTTTAATATAATACATTTCATGATGAATAGAATTATGTCTTTACTCATTACATTATACCTTAAAGTTTAACAAGAATCATCATAATTTTATTATAAATATCAACATTTTATTAACATACAAATTTTTTTTTTTTTTTTTTTTTTTTTTTTTTTTTTTTTTTTTTTTTTTTTTTTTTTTTTTTTTTTTTTTTGATATAACATTTTACACATGCAGGTATATCTTAAGACTATTTTTAGATAAAATAATAGTCTTCTATACGCTAAAGTTGTAAAGGAATTAGGGATAGTAAATCTTTTATCATCATCATCTGTAAGACTGATCTTATTTGTTATATTTTTTTTTTTTATTACCTTGAGTTGAAATGAATTTTACATTTAAATATGTGGTATATTTTTATGGCCCCAAGCATAGGTGCTTTTACCATCTTCACATATAAACCTTTTTGTATCATTACAACTTAAGGTTTTTTTATTTATCATTTGGGTATATATCAAATGTTGCTTACTTCTAAATATATACATATTTCTATAAACATCTCGTTTCTTAATTAAACAATTTCTATAGTCTCTTAAATCTAAATTATTTGTTATGTATTTTTTGATTCCTTTTGCTTTTTTTGTCACTTCACCGGTATCAATCCCAAAACAATATAATTTAGCCCTTAGTCCTACGAAATCAGTCATAATCCTCGAATTATTTTCATCCTTAAAAAGCCCTATCACCTTGCCATTATTTAAAGGGAAATTATGAATGTTATTCACCGGATACTCAGAAGTGTCAAACCTAGAACTCTCAGGATTAATAACATCATCATAGATTTTAGCATAAAAGTCGTCTGTAAATATGGAATCATACAAATTTTTTTTTTTTTTTTTTTTGATATAACATTTTACACATGCAGGTATATCTTAAGACTATTTTTAGATAAAATAATAGTCTTCTATACGCTAAAGCTGTAAAGGAATTAGGGATAGTAAATCTTTTATCATCATCATCTGTAAGACTGATCTTATTTGTTATATTTTTTTTTTTATTACCTTGAGTTGAAATGAATTTTACATTTAAATATGTGGTATATTTTTATGGCCCCAAGCATAGGTGCTTTTACCATCTTCACATATAAACC
Source organism: Melanostoma mellinum (assembly GCA_914767635.1). Taxonomy (NCBI): domain Eukaryota; kingdom Metazoa; phylum Arthropoda; class Insecta; order Diptera; family Syrphidae; genus Melanostoma; species Melanostoma mellinum. The sequence continues at coordinate 108,133,419 of OU612059.1, forward strand.
TTTTTGTATCATTACAACTTAAGGTTTTTTTATTTATCATTTGGGTATATATCAAATGTTGCTTACTTCTAAATATATACATATTTCTATAAACATCTCGTTTCTTGATTAAACAATTTCTATAATCTCTTAATTCTAAATTATTCGTTATATATTTTTTGATTCCTTTTGCTTTTTTTGTCACTTCACCGGTATCAATCCCAAAACAATATAATTTAGCCCTTAGTCCTACGAAATCAGTCATAATCCTCGAATTATTTTCATCTTTGAAAAGTCCTATCACCTTGCCATTATTTAAAGGGAAATTATGAATGTTATTCACCGGATACTCAGAAGTGTCAAACCTAGATCTCTCAGGATTAATAATATCATCATAGATGTTAGCATAAAAGTCGTCTGTAAATATGGAATAGATAAAAGAGTCTGTATCCATATAATTCAAACGAATTTTATCGCTAAATTTTGGCTTCATGTAATCATAATGAAAATCATACATTAACCACTTTGAGAGTTCTAAAACGACAAAACCTAAATAAATTGGTTTATCTAGTTCAACACTTCCTTTCTTCATCTCAATAGCACACATATTCGGTGTAAATATGCTACTACTATGAAAATTGGGATGCGCAATCAGCTTTCTTGCTGAAAATTGGTTTCTATGCGCATCCCATTCTGTAACAATCTTCACATTTCTACGCTTTTCAACATTTTCCATGGTTTTACCATAGACGCTATTGTTCATTAACTTGAAAAAGTCTTTTTCAAACTTATTCCTGGCAACCTTTCTTTTTTCGGTGTTTAGTGAAATATACTTTTGGAGCCAGTTCGACTGACTAAACTTCATGACTCTATGTACTTTTTTTAAAACTAATCCCTGGGAAATACATTGCTGTAAATTTCTTAAGTGAATTTTGAAATTTTTCCTTGAATTCAAGTGCGCAACTAACTTAGGAATTTTACAACCTGGGGTGGCTATATTTTCAGGACAAAATGGGAGATCGTTATGTGAGTCGTGAATACTCGATGGATAATCTAAATCTACTTCCAATACATATCCTACATTATCACCTTTAATGTTGGAGATGTATTCAGATGTATAAATCTGAGGATTATCCCACTGAAAATTACCATATGGTAAGGGTTGTGACATAGCCCATCCGTATAAGTTATTAGCATCAAGATACATTAAGTATTCCGATGCTAGGTTTGGATTATAGCTTGACATGTATTTATTATTAGCTACAGCATTTCTGTGACTACATTGACATAAACCACCCCTAATTCCAGTTTTAAAAAAATTATACATATCGACATCAGTTAAAAGCTCTAACTTGATATTAGTTGTTTTGAGCATAGCGTCCCATGATAACCCAGGAGCTGTAAAATAATGACAAGGATCAAGTTCATAAATTGAAATACAAAGTTTCCTAAAACTTTCAAAAATATCTGCTAATAAAAGCACATCACTCTTAAGATAGAGAACCATATAATCTTCAAGTTTTTTACACTTGAAGTGATCCCATACATTAAGAGCATGTTTATAGTCCTCAACTAAACATTCTTCATCAATCATTTTGTTATAAAATTTTGATTTAGAGGGTAAAGAGGTTTCTTCAAATCGTTCCCAAGAATCTAAATGATCATAAGGAAATACACCTTTTCTTTGCATTAAATTAAATGACACATTGTCTTGAAAAACACTTTTAGTATTTTTCAAGTCATTAGGCGATAAATTCTTTGCTAAAGATGCGATGCTTGACTGAAGAAACCTATTTGAATCTAAAAATCTTATCTCAAAACTATGGTTGGCATTTAAATAAATTCGTTTAGAAAGAGAAATATAATTTTCTTTGTTCAATGGAATTATTGAAATTTCTCCTTTGATCTTAAAAAGACTTTTTACAAAGAGATGACAATCATATCCCGAAAAATTATGAAAGAAGACGGGGAAAAATTTTGGAATTTTAAAATTTAAATTACAATGATGGTGGGCGGGTCCCCTATACAACCCGGTGAAGTGACAATGATCCCTTACCCTTAAATCTGAATTCTTAAAACTATTCTTACATATATGACATGTTGGTGAATATCTCTGTCTGAAATCCTCGTCTATGGTCAACATGGGCATCGGTTTCGGATTCTTGATGACTTGCTGATATAAATTCGTCAAATCTTTCACCAACATTTCTACAAATTTATCTGACGAATTCTCACCTAAAATAGAAAAAATGGAAAATTATAAATATGTATATTGGGAAATATTATTATATTCATATTTAAATTCTTACCAACAAATGTTTTCTGAGTGTTGAACTTTTCATCAAATGTGCATTTAATAAAATATGAAAAGGCGCAAGGAACATGCTGTTGTACATCAGTTGTTGAAGAAAAATCCGGGTTGGGCTGTTGATGATTTATTGGTTGTAAAATAGACTCAAAGTCAGCGTAAACTACAAATGGAACTTCCAATTTCTTTCCATGCTTCTCAAACTTTAATGAGGTCTTATCTCCCTCTGGCATTATTGTAACGATCTTACAACATTCGCTTTTGTGTTTCTTTAATGAATCTTCATTAGCAAAAGCTTGTAGACACCCATTACAAAAATGTTTTTTATTATGATGTTGTGTTAATTGTGATCTGATTAAGCGTGACATGTTTTTAATAAAAACATAATGAGTTCGACCATCTTCATTCTCACAAAAGAGTAAATTTATATGCTTACTCTTTTCCTTTTGTGTATGATAGAATGGACCGATTATTTGTACATCTTTAGTTTTCTTACTCATCTCATAACCAAAAACATTAACACTTATCTCAGGATTGTTCTCCTCAAATATTTTAACATCTTTTATAGCCAGAGGGAACTGCAAGTCTTTAAAGCTTATGAGTTGATTAAATGCTTCTATTGTTTCGTTAGCAATGTTATTTTCACATGGGTATGAAGTAGTCCTTTTAGGATTTGATATGTTTACTGCGAGAGCAGCTATTATTGACCATTTGAAACAGTACTGATCATTGTTTTGAACGTTTATACATGCTTTTTTGTTTCTTATTTGAGCTGGTAGTTCAAAATACGATGATCCTCCAACAGGTTGGTATTTATTGATGTTTATCTCAATTCGCACAAATGATAACAAAGCCCATCCGCTGTCTTTTTCTTGAAATTCTTCTAATTTTGCTTTTATTTCAGCAATAAATTGCTGAAGCTTTTCATCTATGTCATTTTCATTCAGCACCACACACATTTTTGTTTGAATATTTTTCACATCAGAGATCAATTCATCAGGACTATTGTTGGACTTGACAAAATCACCGAAAAGTTCAATGTTTAGCTTCAATGAACCTAAAATACCAATCTCGTTTTCCAGCAACTGTTTTATGAGGCACTTATTTTGGTCAAACAAAACATCAACATCCAAAATTGATTCATCATCAATCTTTATACAATAGGTCTTAATTCTATTTTTGAAAGCTCCACTTATGACGCTAACATTCTCGGTCAGGAGCTGCATAGCAAGTGCTCTATGTGAAGCTTTTCTTTGATGATGTATCATTTTTCCTTGCTCGATAACCTTCTCACAGATGGGACAATATGAAGTTCGAAGAGAACCTCCATCATCATTTTCTTGAGGAGAACCTCCATCACCATTTTCCGAATACAGTTCATCAACTAGAGTCATATGAGAAGCTTTTTGATTGTGTTCACTCCATTCTACAACATCTTCTTCACAGATATCACAATAGTCATTAGCAATTATTCTAGGCCTTTTGTCTAAAATCGCTCCAGATGTTGAAGGTTGAGGAGAATGTTCCCTTTTTCTCGAACTTCTTTCATTAATTACACCAGCTCCTGCTGAATGTTTATTTCTGATGTGTTTATCAAGTATGTCTTTCCTAGACAGAACCTTCTCGCATATTTCACACTTAAATATTTTTCTTTCATCGCTATGGATATGGTTGATGTGTCTTGTCAAAGACGCCTTTAAGACGAATGATTTTTCACAATTTTCACAATTAAACATTTTTAAAAATTTAAATATTATTGGCAAAGAAAACACAAAAAAAAAAAATATATGTATAAAAATACAAAATCGAACTTGATTGTTTAATAATTAACAAAACTCAGATTTTCAAAGAAAAATTCAATAAATTTGAACTTGATTGTTTAATAATTAATTAACAAAACTCAGATTTTCAATGAAAAATTCAAAAAATAAAGAAATTGACTGTCTTATTCACAAAAACATAATGTCCTATCACGTTCTCAAAATGCTCCTTTTATAGGTTTTTTTTCTCAAAAAATCAAGAACCCTACTATAAATTGCATCATATGTATATACATATACATATAAATAAAATAAGCATACCTACCTACACACATACATCCGCCTATGCCCAACGCAAACAATTATTATCATGAAAAGGTTTTAATAAACATGTTGAAACATGTTGAAACATGAAATCTGTACATATCTATAAATAAACATACCTATATACATCTCCCTATGCCCAACACAAACAAACATTATCATGAAAAACGTTTTAATAAACATGTTGAAACATGTTGAAACATGAAATCTGTACATATCTATAAATAGACATACCTACCTACATACTTACATATATACATACATCTCCCTATGCCCAACACAAACAAACATTGTCATGAAAAGGTATCAATAAACATGTTGAAACATGAAATTGTTTTGTATGTACTGTACATATCTATAAATAGACATACCTATCTACATACTTATATACATACATCTCCCTATGCCCAACACAAACAAACATTGTCATGAAAAGGTATCAATAAACATGTTGAAACATGAAATTGTTTTGTATGTACTGTACATATCTATAAATAGACATACCTATCTACGTACCTATATACATACATCTCCCTAGCCCAACACAAACAAACATTATCATGAAAAGGTTTCAATAAACATGTTGAAACATGATGTGATAAACCATGACGCATTTCTTTAATCTACTACAGTAGACGCTTTATGTATCTATATGTATGATATTTAAATTAACTGATGGAAAAATACCTACCATATACATATACAAATCTGATTTTTTTTTTCTTTTCTGTACAGCACCAAAGTCGCGCACCACGACAATCTATAACAACAAAGAATCCTTTCAACATCTTACTATGTGAATGCCATAGTTTCTCCCTGATACCATCATGCCGTATTATCATAAATTTTAGTTTTTTTTATATACAAACCAAAGTAATTAAGAGAAAAAAAAATTGTAAAAGGACACTTCTCATGTTATGTACTCCATGGTTTTTCCATACCGTAGTAAAACAATCTATTTTTACTATCCACCAGACGCTACCATCAAAAAACCATCCCGCCAAATAAAAAACTACCTGCCGAAAAAATATCATCATAATGATACACAACTATACATCATGACTGCTGCACCCTGAACCCTCATGTCGACTGCTGTACCACATACTGTACACCGTACACCAACTATACACCATCTGAGCCAGAACAGCTACCTGAGCCACCTGTACACCGTACACCAACTGTACACCATCTGTACCACTGACCCAGAACAGCCACCTGAGCCACCATCCCAGAACAGCTACCTGAGCCACCATCCCAGAACAGCCACCTCAGCCATCTTGCCAGAACAGCCACCTCAGCCACCTCAGCCACCTCAGCCACCTCAGCCACCTGACCCAGAACGAACCAAAACATACTACTTGCTTCCTTTCCATTTCTTAGAGCTTTATATTTCTTTCGTAGGGCATCAGTAGTTTTAATGAGTTCACTTGTCAGTTCCTTATTTAAATTCATCATTATGAAGCTGTATTGTTTTTACAACAGACTGTAAATAAACTTCGTATCCTATGAAAGAATCTTTCAATCGGTTTGAAATTGAATTTTATGTTGAATTTACTGCTTCTGATTGATCAACATCGATTTTTAGGCCGAGTTGAACGACTTCGAACTTCTACGGATTGTGCGTTGAACTGTTTTGAGCTGCTCTCATAGAACATTACTCTACGTATGTTGTAAACGGTAGGAAGAAATGTTTTTTATATTTCTCATCTATGAACTGCTTTGAAACAGCTTTTTACTGCTTTTAAACTGCTTTTTTCTGTTTTTTTACTGCTTTGAAACAGCTTTTTACTGCTTTCAAACTGTTTTTTTCTGTTTTTTACTGCTTTGAAACAGCTTTTTACTGTTTTCAAACTGCTTTTTTCTGTTTTTTACTGCTTTGAAACAGCTTTTTACTGCTTTAAAACAGCTTTTTACTGCTTTTAAACTGCTTTTTTCTGTTTTTTACTGCTTTGAAACAGCTTTTGAACTGCTTTTGAACGGGTCTGAACTGCTTTTGAACTGCTTTTTTCTGTTTTTTACTGCTTTGAAACAGCTTTTGAACTGCTTTTTACAGGTTTTACTGCTTTTGAAGTGCTCTCATAGAACATTAATGCACGTATGATGTAATCTGTTATAAAGATCTGCTTTTTATAGTTTCAGGAAATGATCAAAGCCCTTCCTATATCGACCTTCTTTCAAAGGACTGTCTTTATCAATTACCAAGAATCCATATTCATCATTCCAACATTCTGCACATACCTTTTGAAATATATTAAATGTCATATCAGAATTAACATGATCATTATAAATATGTTTCAAGTTCATATCGTCCTGTTTGAAAACAATTAAAAAATTTGCATTGTCGCGTATATGTACGGTGACCATATTCTCCAAAACAAAATAATGAACAATAAGAAAAAAACAAATTTTAACCGATTCTTTTCTATTTATTAAAAACTTTTTAAACAGAAAAAAAAACTCAACATAAATAAAATTCATTTTGTGCATTGAGGGAATTCAGTCTTTGAATTATAGGAATACAGTCTTACATGGATTTAAAATGAAAAAGAGGTTAATAAAAACAAAAATTTATGAACAAAAATGAAAAATGAGAAAAAAAAAACCTAACGTGAAACTGTTTTTTCTAACACGAAATCCGTCTGTTACTGTCCCAAAGCTGTATCTAAGGTAGTGTTAGTAGATAAAGGGAGTCTTAGCAAGTCCTTAAGTTGAACTCACAGTTGTGTAGGTGAAGAAATGGTGTCCAAAAGCTGTACTAAAAGATGTGCCAGTGAAATCAATTCTTGGGTAGATTTCATTGTGTTTGTACGGTTTGCCTTTGCATATGCAAATGACAGATGATGTAGAAACCAATAGAGTGCGTTCAGAAAACAGTAAATTTGTACGAGATGATTTGCAGGCTCCTCGTTCAGCAGGTTAAGGCACGTTCAGCATCGTTCGGTCATTGAAATCTTGGCACACTTTTTGTTTACATTTTGAATTTTAGGAATTGATATGAAATACAGAACAAATAATGAACAACTTTTATAATACAGAACATTTATGTGTTTTTGTTTCCATCAAAATTCATAATGAACATCGTCTTCAAATACAGAACAGTTCATTATTATAATGAACGGATGGTCACCGTACGTATATGATGTTTTGGAATTCTTGTATATGTTTGACATAGATAAAAACTATAAATGAGATGATGTCGTCCCATACTAAAGTAAGTTCGTATAGTATCTTGTTTTTCACATGCAATATCATCAAAGATAAAGACTGAATTGGGTTTTGCTTCTTCAGGTGGTATAACTTCACTGTTGTTGGAAAACGTAAAGGAACCCATTTCTTTGATTGGCTTGATAGCTCTTCGTAAAAACTCATACTTTGGTTGATGTAATGACTTTGAATAAATATAATTGTTTTCAAATCTTAAACCGTTAGGATGTTGTAGTAAACTCATCATAGCATTTGTTTTTCCGCAATTTGAGGGACCCGTAATTAAACCTCTTATGCTATTGGGTAATAGTTTTCCATGTTTTCTTGACACATTACTTTTAGTCAAATCCAAATTTTGTAATGGTAAAAGTTGTTGTTGTTTCACGAATCGCATGATGAAAGGTACTAAGCAGTTTCCTTTAAATGCGAAGGTTATATTAAAAAATAGTCATAACATTGTAAGCCGTTCTATTGAGAACATAAGTTTATTTCTATAAAAATGCTGGATTTTTCAAAAAAACATATCAGTCAACAAAGCATCGTTAGAGGAGACGGTTTAGTAAACTCTATAATCAACAAATTACCCCTTGAACTTCATCTTCCTGGCTATCAATATTGTGGACCTGGAACAAAACTAGAAAAACGATTAGCAAGAGGAGATCCAGGAAATAATTTGCTTGATCAGGCATGCAAACCACACGATATATCTTATTCTAAATTTAAAAATACATCTGAACGTCATACAGCAGATAAAATCTTTACTGAGAAAGCTTGGAAACTAGCGACATCTAAGGACACTGGTTTAGGTGAACGAGCGAATGCTATACTAGTTACAAATCTAATGAAAGCTAAACTTAAATTAGGTATGGGTTGCTCTACCAGTAATGAAAAAACAAAATCGAAAAATAAAAAAGAGAAAACCAAGAAGAGAATCACTTTTAGTAGAACCATTAAAAGTCTTGGAAAAACTATTCAAAGAAAAAAAACCACATAGTCTCGAAAAAGCTATCAAAATAGCATTGTCATCTGTTAAGAAAACAATTAATAAAAATGGGCACAATATTAAAACACCAAGAGTTATTTCAGTACCGAAAATTGGTGGTGTCATACCATTCCTTGTTCCACTCTTTGCTGGACTTTCAGCTCTCGGAGCTTTATCTGGAGGTGCTGCCAGTATTGCTAAGGCTGTCAACGATGCTAATAACGCTAAAAAAGATTTAGATGAGAAAAAACGACATAATCGAAAATTGGAAGCTATTTCAATGGGTAACGGTCTACATTTAAAACCTTATAGAAAAGGACTTGGACTTTATTTGCGTCCGCATTCAAAAAACTTATAAATTCGTTACCCAAACGTGCCTTGAATGAGATGGATTTGAGAGCTTTTGCCATGAGATTAATACCACATTTTAGGGGAGTTTTCATGCGTGATAATTTACCGGAAAGTAAACCCTTAAGAAATGAATGTGCAATAGTGAATTTAGATTCCTCAAATAGACCAGGAACACATTGGGTAAAGCGTATTATAAAAAAGGCAGTCACATCGAATATTTTGATAGTTTTGGAAACCTTCAACCACCGAACGAATTAATTGATTATTTAGGCGATACCTAAGATTAAATATAATTATATTAAGTATCAAGATTATAGCTCTGTAAATTGTGGACACTTATGTTTAAAGTTTCTATATGATCACTATATGAATAAATAACAAACATTTTGTAAAATTATTTTCATTGTCTTTTTTATTGTCATGGCGTTCACACTCACACTGAGCGGAAATACTTCTCATTTGACTGCGGAATATTTTCCACCTTTAAAATTGGATCGGGAGTACGTTTGCGGCTTGATAGATTTTCAAACATATAACTCTATACCTAATGTTCCTTTGCGCGGCAGACACCTTGACGTGGTGCGGAGGCTTAAGTTTTTCAATGACTCACCTGCTCAACCGATCTAGTTAAAAGCTGGGTAGGATGAGCAATTGAGGAGTTAAACGAACTAAGAGCTGCCAACCCCCTAAGCCAGGGTGTAATGCGATCCGTGCCCATTGGTTGGTTTGCAGTCAGGGGTTATACCGACTGTAGTATAACGGAACCTTCGTGACACCGGGTCGAATCACGAAGTAACTTAGACCTTACTGTGTTATGCGGAGCTCTGACACAGCTGACCTATTTTCTCTAGCTACTCGTGGGAACATATGAAAAGAAACAACAACAAAAATTTTAAAAACTTTTATCTTCCGCAGGGAACATCTGCTGGAAACCCATAAGTCCAGCACTACTATTCCAAAGAAGAAAGTATGGAAGAGGAAAACCATCCCTCGTCCGGCGCTGGGTGAACCAGGTGGTTTGGACGATCCACACAGACAGGGTCTGAGTGGTGCGGGAGTAAAATGGTACCTCCGATTTATCAAGCAGGGCTTCTCGCGGATAGAATCGAGGAAGAAGGTCGACGAAAGAAAGTTGGCACAAGCAGAGGGCAGACCGGTAGAAAGCTGTGGAGGTAAGAGAGACAGTAAACACATATCTCCCCCCCAGCAGGCAGCCCAGAAGAAAAGAAAAACCGTGACCGAAACCGAGACACATGCCTCGGTCAGCAAGGGCCCGGTAGCAACAAGCAGGGCAGTCTCTTACGCGGCGGCTGCCAGAACCATACGGGTTGCGATTTTACCGAAGGAGTACCCCCGAATCACTCTCTCGCAGAGTGAGCTCTCTAAGCTCGAAGACGCAATGGTGGACGAGATGAGGATAGGGTGGGAAACGGAGATGAAATTTGAAGGCATTTCCTTCAAACCCGGTATGATTCTAGTAGATTGTACCAATCAAGAAACAGCAGACTGGATCAGGAAGACAGTCCCGAAGCTGAGTGGGTGGAAAGGTTGTGAGCTTACCACAAGACAGGGGGACCACATACCCAAGCCATACAACATCACAATCTTCGTACCAAGAAGCAGTGGCCAAGACCACGGCATGATTCTTGCTCTAATAAAGCAGCAGAATGGAGAAATGAGTACCCATGTCTGGAAGGTTCTTTCCTGCAAGGAGGAGGGTAATGGCCAACTGCTAAACATTGGCATAGATGAAAAATCTGTGGAGGCGATTGTCAAAAACAATCATAGCATCCACTACAGATTCGGTAAGGTCCAGGTGCATGGCCTGAAAAAAAGAAGTGGTATAGAGGACAAGCCGCCTACTGATACCAATCCAATCAGCACTCTGCCAACTCCCCAAATCCCCAGTACACCCACCCACATCCCTTTGCAGGAGAAACAGGAGACACCTCCGAAACATCTCCCAGCAAAATCTATCCCAAATCTATCCCAATCCCTTATTCTACCATCCAGTCCACTACCTAACCCCATTCCAACCCTATTCCAATCCCCTATCCTACCACCCAGTTCACTACCTACCCCTATCCCAGCCCCCAAACCATCATCACCAACAAAGGTCATGATGGATATAGTAGAGGAAGAGGAAGAAGTTCCCCTCACAACAGAGGAGGAAAACGACCTGTTAACAGGTCCGGGGGCAGAAACCCCCGAAGAAGAAGATTTTTAATGGAGGTACGCGGGATCAGTACCAAGCTAGTCCAAGTAAACGTTCATCATGCCATAGCAGCCTCAGCTATCACAGCGAGGAAAATTACGAGAGAAGGCATTGGACTAGCACTGATCCAAGAACCCTGGACCTATGGGGGACAAATTAAAGGTCTATCCATTAGAAATACGAAGGTAATATGGGATAAAGAGTCAATCTCTCCTAGAACAGCAATCATAGTAAGGAACGATATTAATCATTTCTGCCTTTCAGAGTTTATGACGAGAGACCTGGTTGCAATCCAGGCCTCAATCAACATCGGAGGCCAAACCAGGTGGGTGGTAATCGCATCAGGGTACTTTCCGGGAGATGAAGCGAACATCCCTACCGCTGAGGTAAAGAAACTGGTAGATTACTGCCGGAGGAAGAAGTTACCAATACTGGAAGGTTGCGACGCAAACGCACACAACACCATCTGGGGTAGCACAACACGAATCAAAGGGGTGAGTACCTTTTAGAATTCTTTTTAGAAAAATGCTTAGAAATTTACAATATAGGGAATACTCCTACCTTTGTTACTAGAAATAGGAAAGAAGTACTAGATATTACCTTCGGCTCTACAGTCCTGAAAAACTGTATCAGTAACTGGAGGGTCTCGAATGAGCCTTCTTTATCAGATCACAGGATAATTGAATTTGTTCTAGATGGAATTCTTTGTGGGAATACTCCTAGGAGAAATCCAAAAAGAACCAACTGGGATCTATATAGAGACAATCTCACATACAACATAGGAAATATAGCCACTAACAGGGAACCCAAAAGTCGTCTGGAGCTTGAAAATGCGGTAAGCTAGCTTAATACAGCTATGATTGATGCATATGAATCAAGCTGCCCCCTAAGCTCCGCAAACAAGAAAACAGATGCCCCCTGGTGGAACAACCTAGAAGCGCAAAGGAAGAGGGTAAGAAAACTCTTCAACAGTGCAAAAAGTAACAGCAACTGGCATGCTTACCATGCGGAACTTACAGCCTATAGTAAGGAAGTGAGGAAAGCAAAAAGAAGAAGCTTCGTAGACTTCTGTGAAAGCATAACAACAACCCCGGCAGCAGGCAGACTTCATAAAGCCCTTTCAAGGGAAAGGTCTTAAACCATCATGGCCTTGAAATACGCTGACGGCAGTTTCACAGAAAATGAAGAGCAAAGATCGCTTCTCCTGCTTAACACTCACTTCTCTGGAAGCATACTAACAACAGGATATGATAGACCTATACCTGTGCACAGTACTGATAAGCAAGACTGGAAGACAGCAACGATAGTTTGCTCGAAGAAAAGGCTAGAATGGTCATTAAGTACCTTTCAACCCTTCAAAACTCCAGGGGTAGATGGAATCTTTCCTGCATTATTACAAATGGGAAAAGAAGTGATTCTACTACACTTACTCAAAATTATCAGAAGCAGTCTGGCTCTAGGGTACATACCTAGTCCATGGACACGAGCAAAGATTATCTTTATACCAAAAATAGGTAAGAAAGACACAACTCATCCTAAATCTTTCAGGCCAATAAGCTTAACATCCTTTGTACTGAAAACCATGGAGAAGGTGATCGATAACTTCTTAAGATCAGAAGTTCTAGTGTGTAATCCACTAAACACTAGACAGCATGCATACAGAGCAGGTAGATCTACAGAAACTGCCCTATACCATCTCTCAACCACTATCCAAAAAGTAATCGACTCAAAGGAAACAGCGATCGGCTGTTTCTTGGATATTGAGGGTGCCTTTGATAATACCTCACACGAGGCGGTTAACAAAGCACTTCAGAGGAAGGACACTCCGATTACAATAATAAAGTGGGTTAGTGCAATGCTAAGTATAAGAACGGCAGAAACACACTCTAGCCAAACGATTCAGAGAATCATCACTACGAGAGGCTGCCCACAAGGAGGGGTCTTGTCACCTCTACTTTGGAGTCTAGTAGTAGATGAACTATTAGAAAAACTAACCACGCAGGGCATAAGATGCATTGGCTATGCTGATGACATCACATTATTAGCCTGTGGGAAATATGAAGAAACCCTATGCGATATAATACAGAGGGGTCTGGCAATCACGAAAAAATGGTGTACATCTGTAGGACTGAGCATCAACCCCACAAAAACTACAATTGTACCATTCACCAGAAGAAGACTCCTACCACTCATGAAAGACATTACACTGGATGGAGTAACCTGTAGGACTGAACATCAACCCCACAAAAACTACAATTTTACCATTCACCAGAAGAAGACTCCTACCACTCATGAAAGACATTACACTGGATGAAGTAACCATAGTACCCACAACAGAGGTCAAGTATCTAGGCGTGATTCTAGATAGTAAACTCCTGTGGAGAAAACAAGTTGAAGCAGCTACTGAAAAAGCTAAGAAAACCTTAATGATATGCAAAAGTATAGCAGGAAGATCATGGGGTTGTAAGCCGAGCATTATTCGGTGGATGTACATAATGATGGTAAGACCTATCCTTACCTATGGAGCGGTAGTCTGGAACAAGAGAGCGGACCAGGTGACCACCAGAAAAACATTAGAAAAAGTACAAAGACTTGCGTGCATATGCACATCAGGAGCAATGAGAAGCTGTCCAACTGCAGCTTTGGAAGTATTGCTAAACCTGACACCTTTGCACCTGGCAATAAGAAGCATCTCAAATAGCTAGATTTGCCAAAGAAACTGAGTGTGTCCTGAAATCTAGCGAAAAGAGCATAATATCGAAAGAGTTAGCACTCATTGACTTTCCTCGGGATAGCAAGACCAAGGAATTCAAATTCGATAAACTCTTTAGCGTTGAGCTAAGTAACAAAAAGGCATGGCAAGGTGAGAAAGAGACCTACTCAATGAAGATTCATGCAATAAAATGGTATACAGATGGCTCAAGAACAACTGAGGGAACTGGAGCAGGAATTTTTGGGCCAAGAGCAAAAATTTCAGTACCTATGGGAAGAATGTCAAGCATATTCCAAGCAGAAGTCTATGCAATAGGCAAATGCGCGGAAGTAAACATTGACAGGAAATATAATAACAAACATATTGCAATAATGACGGAGAGTCAAGCTGCAATTAAGGCCCTACGGTCCTACACAATCTCCTCAAAACTTGTCAGCGAATGCATTGACAAATTGAACAAACTGGGCAGTAATAACAAGGTTACAATCTACAGGGTACCAGGACATGTAGGAATCATAGGTAATGAACAGGCAGACGAACTGGCAAAGACAGGAGCCGGATTACCACTCACTGGACCGGAACCTTTTTGTGGAATAACAGAAAGCCACATTAAGAATGAAATCAAAAAGTTGGAGGTAGACAACAGAGCTAAACACTGGAATGACCTCCCCAAGATGCGCCAAGCCAAACTTCTACTTGGCACTTTCAACAAAAAACGTTACAAAGACGTAATAAAACTTAATAGAAACAATGTAAGAATGCTAGCCGGGTTTTTAACCGGACACTGCAGGCTAAGAAAACATCTAAAAGTACTAGGCATAGAGAGCGACGACCAATGCAGATTTTGCAACGAACAGGAGGAATCTCCTATTTTAATTAAGGAATATCACTTAAGAAGTAGGGGGTACAATAGATCTAAACAGGTCGAGGTACAATACAAAACCCCAATTTTCATTCATTCATTCATTCATACCTAATGTTTATGAGCGAAACAATTTGCTGCATATTGGAGCACATGTTATTGAATTTCCAACGGGTTCATATGAAATCGACGACATTTATTCTTTTATTAACTATGCATTAAAAGAAAATAATTTTCCAATCTCCATGAAAATTGAAGCTAATAATAATACATTACAATGTGAGCTGATTAGTACAGAGACTGTACATTTCGAGAAAGATCGATCTATAGGAAAATTATTGGGATTCAGTAAACGATCTTTGAAAGCTGATTTGTTACACACTTCCGATTTACCTGTTGACATAACCAAAGTGAATGTTATACGAATTGAGTGTAATAATATTTCAGGTTCATATTTTAATAACAAACCAATGCATACAATACATGAATTCTCACCAGAAGTAGGACCTGGATATAAAATCATCGAAGTTCCCAGAAATGTCATCTATTTACCAGTGAGCGTCAAACAGTTAAGTTCGATTTCATTGAAACTTGTTGACCAGGACGGAGATTTAATAAATTTTAGAGGAGAAATAATTACCATACGTTTACATTTAAAACCATTAGGAGGTGCTACATAATGTAAATATATAATAATATAATCGACCGCAAAAGTGGCGATTCGGTTAGTTCTACAAGAGCAGCAAAACTGACAAGACCAAAGCTCACATCTGAAAATAAATCTTATCTCCAGTCCTTAGGATTTGTTTTAAAATAAAAATATAATAACAAATAAAATAAAAAAAAATAAAAAATAAAAAAACACAAAAAAAGAAGATAAACATGAGCGAAATATTGAATATAACCCAAACAACTGGTTATGATAATAGCATCGCCAAATTTGAATATCACTGCTACTCCCCGTTTTTGCAGTCTTACAATGCAAGATATGAAATACGTATTTCCATTCAACAACAAGACCTCTGTATTCTGCCCAGCGAAAGTTATATATACATTGAAGGAACCCTAAAAAAATTAGATGGAAGTAATTCTAATTCAGCTAAATTATGTAATAATGCTATGGCCTTTCTTTTTGAGGAAATTCATTATGAATTAAATGGTGTGGATATTGAATACAATAAAAATGTTGGTATTACAACAACATTAAAAAACTATATATCCTTAAATGAGAATGAAAGCAAATATCTTCAAAATGCCTCATGGTATAGAAAAGACACCATTTTGACTTCATCTGATACTTTCAACTTTTGTGTACCTCTTAAAAGTTTACTTGGATTTGCTGAAGATTATAAACGGATTATAACAAATGCAAGACATGAGTTGATTTTAATACGCACTCGAACAGATGAGAATGCTTTTGTTTCGTCGGAAGAAATGCAAATTAAAATTCTGAAAATGCAATGGAGAGTTCCTCACATCACATTGGCGGATGCTGATAAGCTTACCTTACTTAAACAAATACAATCAAACCCCATTCAAATTCATTTTAGAAACTGGGAAATGTATGAATATCCAACACTACCAGCTGCAACCGATCATATATGGACAATTAAAACATCAAATCAACTCGAAAAACCTAGATACAGTAGACGCTCGATATAGTGTATAAGGAAACTGCTCCAATTATTGTAATTGATTGTTCCCGCCAAAATGAGTCTATCAAATCGGCTCCTGTAGATGTGAAACTTGAAATCAAAACAAACGTAGCTGTACCGCCAAATACTTCAGTATATTGCATGATCATACATGATCGTATTATTGAGTACAGTCCCTTAACTGGAGAAGTTCGAAAACATACATGAATTATGAGAAACATCTGTTACAACATCTGCTACAACAAGAATCTGTTTTTCTAGGAATAGAAACACATAAAAATAAAATTAAGAAAGGAAAAAACATGAACAAAATTGTCATACATGAATTATGAGAATCATCTGTTACAACATCTGTTACAACATCTGTTACAACAAGAATCTGTTTTTCCAGGAATAGAAACACATAAAAATAAAATTAAGAAAGGAAAAAACATGAACACACTTGTCATACATGAATTATGAGAAACATCTGTTACAATATCTGTTACAACATCTGTTACAACAAGAATCTGTTTTTCTAGGAATAGAAACACATAAAAATAAAACTAAGAAAGAAGGAAAAAACATAAACAAACTTCTCCCTAAGAAGATAAAAATAGAGAGAACAAAAAAAAAAAAAAATCCGTATAAATTCAACTGTTTGAGATGAAATTATATTATTTTAGTCTGAGAAGTCATTATTATCAAACCATGTCTCAAGAATTTGAAAAAGAAATTCAAAAATTTGAAGTTGAAAACAGTTTTAATACTGTGATTAATATAAAAAACTTGGAGCAAAATCTGATTAATGTTTTAAACGAAAGAAAAAACAACACGAATGTTTAATGTTTAAACGAAAGAAAAACAACTTGCAAATTCGAAAATAAGAACACGACAATTTCAAAGAATCACTCCAGAGAAACACGACTGTTGTCAATTGATTTCAGATAGGTAATGAATTTATTCTTGACTAGGTATAGGTACAGAAAATGTTTTGGGAAAGCTACCGTGTGAACCATGTTGATTATAAGTTCCCGTCAATACGTGGGAATCGCAAACTAAACAAAACGTGCCAACAAAAATACGCAAGTTTCGTATTGCGTCTGGCAAGTTGTATAGGAGCAATGGTTCACACAGTGGCTCTCGTTACTAGGTGAACAAACAAAAGTATTGAATTCATGCACATGCAAGTTGCAAGATGAAATTAAAGAATGAAAAATAAAAGTATTAATGAAACTTAAACATACTCCCCCCTTTTGAGGGTTCTTAACTCTCTAAATTTGAACTTTAAAATAAATATAGCTTAATTTTAAATGTTGACCTCGAAGTTTCTTGGCCGAGGGGTTGGTCTTCTTGTGCGACGAAAAAAAATGATGAAGATCCCAATCATGCATGCCAATAACAACAAACTGCTTCCATAGTGATGATAGTCATGGGCGTTGATGTCAGTAGTGGGGGCAGGCAGTTTCTTAGAATGTTCAATTACTTCTCTGATTTTGGACTTCAAGCTCTCAAACTCGGATTGGTCAATGCGATCCTGTATTTTCATATCTGTTGTATTTGCTGTTTTTCCTTGGCTTATAGTTATGTTCCAGCTACTTGTATTTAATCTCGGAATAAATGGTGAAGTTATTTTGCTCTCATAATTCATTTTACCTTTGATGATTACATTGGGCAGTTGAAGAACACAAGTTTTCTTGAACTCCAGAACACCGTTTCCATATAAATTAATAGCTGTACTTACATCGTTGCAAATCAGATGGCCAGAAACCTTTGATGGAATAGAGAAAATCCAACTGTTTGAAAACTTGAGTGCTTTCCATACGTTTTGTGACTGCGTTTCCCTCAAGGTACATTTGTTGAAACTCTCTTCTTTATGATTTAGTAAAATCATTTCGCAGACCTCCAAAGTTCCTTGTTGGATGTTAGTAGGATGAACTTGATTACACATGTAGTTGGTTGACGTCATTCGTTTGCATGCTCCCAGCTCGAGATCACTCAATAAAAAATGTTTATCTCTAGGTTATGACACAGCTAGATATGGCGCAGATGTTTTTACTATAAAGGTATTGTTTCTGTGAATAATAGGAACGGGAATAAGATTAAAAAGTTTAAATTCTTCTGAGTCCGTCAATGGCAATAGCATTTCAAACACAATTGAATCATTTAAGTACCGACCTTTCACTGTTGAGATTTTATACATATCAGTAACTGAACCTTCTGGCAATGATAAATAGGAAGGTAAATTATTCCTTACAAGCTGCAATTGCTCACTTAATTGTTTGGGTGTAATTAGTTGTGGATTAATTTTTCCGTGATTTAAATCCAAAAGAACATCTAAAAGCATTTCTTGTATATGCTCGAAATTTGTGAGAACAAGAATTAGATAAGAGGTCAATGCTCCGAGGTTCTGCTTTATCCCATTAGTCTTTTGTTTCTCGTTGATGATTGCAAAAGTTTTTTGGAGATGTTCATTTAAAGCTTTAAATTGATCCTGTACTTGAATGTGATCACGTTTTAAAATATTTGACGTAGCATCTGCAATTGAACTTTGTTTTCTCAAAAGCTCAATCAAATGATTTTCATTCTTGAAGGCATTGTTGATTTGACCCTGAATGTTGTCTGCACTTTCTTGGTCAAGGATACAAAACAAACTATGTGCCAGAGTTCCTACAATGTCAAATGGTGATCTTGCCATCCTTGTTTTTTCATATTTTGGTGCATGATAATTTTGAAGCAACTCATTGTTGTGTTCGATTACTGCGATTCTGTTTCGTAGTGTGTCTATTATTGGCTTGTAATACATTTGAATAGCAGGAGCTTCTGTGCTTATATCTTGCATTCTGTTGACATATGCTTTAAGCTCATTGAATTCTTGCCAGTACGTTGTCAAATTGTAAAATACAAAAATTTTCCAGTACGTGTTTAACGTGCGAATCCTGCCAATATCTTCAAAGTACATGCCAACACCATCATCAAGTTTCTTGATATTTACTTGTTCCTGTGTCAAAGCTTGACCTAAGGAAGCAGGTATCATTATAAGTGTTACAAATAAAACCGAAAGCAACGTCAATTTTTTAGCTTTTCTAGGTCTTTAACGTCTCGTGCTTCTAGTTGGTTCAACACTGGAGCAATCTGTATTTTTGTTTTCATTCTCCGGTTCATTTATTGGAAGTGGGCAAAGATTATGTATTGCTCTTTTGTACGTACCGGTTTGAGTTCTAACATTAGCTTCGCGTACTTTATCATCACTTCCCTTGAAGATTTCAATCACACGTCCTAGTTTCCAGCGCATTGGAGGAATATTTTCTTCTTTGATAAGCACCAAGGTGTCAGGCTTGAGGTTGTTTGATTCAGTCTTCCACTTAAATCTTTGCTGCAGAAGATGTAAATACTCATCTGACCACCTTTTCCAGAAGTGCTGTTGAATATGTTGAATTCGCCGGAATTTATTTAGGCTATTCATTTCGCAGTTTGTTACATCTGGTTCTGCCATTGCTGTAAGAGGACTTCCTATTAAGAAGTGACCGGGTATAAGAGCTTCCAGGTCGTTTGGATCAGATGATAATGGTGTCAAAGGTCGAGAATTCAATATAGCTTCGATTTGTATGACAACAGTTAGCAATTCTTCGTACGTAAGTGAAGCTTCACCTAAGTGACGAACGAGTAGGGACTTTGCAGATTTTACGGCAGCCTCCCAAAGGCCTCCAAAATGAGGTGAACGTGGCGGAATGTTTTTCCAAGTTATTCCTTCCTCGAGGCAATGTGTCTGTATTGCCGCTTGCATTCTACTGGAATTGAATTCTCTTGTTAGCTCTGCTAATTCATTCTTGGCACCAACAAAGTTCGTTGCATTGTCGCTAAATATTGTGTGGCAGAGTCCTCGCCGTGCTATAAATCGTTTTAGAGCATATATGAATGATTGAGAAGATAAATCTCCTACCACCTCTATGTGTATGGCTTTAGTAGAGAAACAAACGAAAATAGCTAAATATGACTTTGTAGGAGTCTTACCTCTGACCTTGTAGTGAGTTTTTATGGGACCGCAAAAGTCCACCCCAGCATAATAAAATGGTCTTGCTGAATTCACCCTTTCCACAGGCATGTTTCCCATCCCCTGATTGATGAATTTTGGCTTTGTTCTAAAGCATATGATGCATCTGCTAATTACTTGTCGAGCTGCATGTCCAACACCTAAGATACAGTATTGTTGTCGAGAGATGGCTATTAACGCTCTATGTGCGGCGTGCATGTGCTTGAAATGAAGATATGTTAATATTAATTTAGTTACTGTATTGTTTTTTGGAATTAAAATTTGATGCTTAGAGTCTGAAGAGATCTTGGCATTTGTCTTCCCCCAACTCGGATCAATTTTGTTCTTTCATCAAAATATGGAGCAAGAGAAACTATAGATGAATTTCTATGTACAAGCCTTTTTCCTTCTAACGCACGGTATTCGTCAGGGAATGAGACTCTTTGCGTGTAAACAAGAATCCATCGCGTTCCTTCTCTTAATTCTTCAGTTGTTAGCTGGCCTGTGTTTCTTAGTTCATTTGGTTTTCTGCAATTATAGTAAAATCTGAAACAGAATGCAAATATTTTTCTCAATGTAAAAAATGAACTACTATAATTGATATTTTCGATTAAGCTTAGATCGTTTTGAATTGTTGCCGACAGCACCGATTTTTTCCTACGTCGTTCTGGGACTACGTCAGGATATTCGCATTCCTCAAATTGATCGATTTCTCGATTTTGAAGAAACTCTGGACCTTTGAACCATACTGATGATTTGAATAGTCCTGATAAATTTGATCCTCTCGATACCAAATCCGCTGGATTTAAATGGCCCTTGATGAATTGCCATTGATGAAACTCTGAGAGTGATTGAATTTTTGCAACTCTATTTGCTACAAAAGTTTCCCAAGTGTAGGATGGTGATTTAGGCCAGGCCAGCACGGTGGTAGAATCTGTATAAAAACATACCTTGTCAATTTTCTTTGGAAGTACCATAAGTACTGCTGCTTGTAGTTCCAGGCGGGCTATGCTGACAATTTTCAGTGGAACAACTCTTGATTTTGAACAAAGCAGTTGGCACAATGTTTGATTTCTTTCATCGATTGAACGTAAGTAAACGCATGATCCAAAGGCACTTAAACTGCTATCGGAGAAAGCATGAAGTTCAATTGTCTTGGCAGAAGGAAGAAGAACGTATCGTGAAATGCTTATATTGCTCATTAGGGAGAACTGTCCAATGTATTTAATCCACTTTTGAGCCTTTTCATTTGAAAGATTGTCATCCCAAGACAATTTTGATTTCCATAATTCTTGTAAGAACAGCTTTCCAATGACAATCAGGGGTCCAAGCAGGCCAAGAGGATCAAAAAGTCTGGCAAGATCGGCCAAAACTGTTCGTTTTGTTATTTGTGTGGATATTTTGTTTACTTTTTCGTCATTGAAGCTGAAATCAAAGACATCTTGAGAGGGATCCCATAATAGTCCTAATGTTTTTACTATCTCAGATTGATGAAGTGTTACTAGTTTCTCTTTATCTTCTTCAGGAATTCCCTTTAAAATCATAGGATGATTGGAACAAAATTTTTTCAATTCAAAATTGCCTGCCTTGAGTAGACAAATTACCTCATTAAGCAACTCATAAGTGTCATCAATAGTCTCTGAACCAGCCAGGCAATCATCCACGTATACATTGTTTTTAACGGCTTGTGATGCTCTAAAGAATGAATCTTGATTATCTTCTGCTAATTTAACTAGACATCTAGTTGCTAGGTAGGAAGCCGATGCGGTCCCATACGTGACGTTTAATGTTTAATTTGTACAGCTGTAATGGCTCATCATTTCTTGTTCTCCAGAAGATAAGTTGTAATGCTCGATCATCCTCGTGCATTAAGACCTGGCGATACATCTTTGTTATATCTGCTGTAAAAACATACCTGTGCATCCTGAATTTTAGAACTATTGAAAATAGATCTGGTTGAACAGTTGGGCCTACCATGAGTATATCATTTAGTGAGTGACCAGAAGTAGTCTTGGCTGTTGCATCAAAAACTACTCTAAGTTTCGTTGACGAGCTTTCGGGTTTCATCACGCAGTGATGAGGTATGACGTAGTGCCTCTTTGGAATATTGTCCTTGTTAATTGGCGTCATGTGACCCAATGTCTTCTATTCCTCCATGAAGTTGATGTAAGATATTTTTAACGTTTCATCCTTGCTCAACTTGTTTTCTAATGAAAGAAACCTTTTTCTTGCAACTTGAAGAGAGTCACCTAATGCTATGGTAGGATCGTCTTTAAATGGTAATTTAACAACAAATTTACCTTCAGAGTTTTGCACTGTGTATTTCTGGAAATTTTCTTCGCACTGATGTTCTTCTTCGTTCTGGGTGTTAGTTGGAGTGTCATGGCTTTCTGTTTCCCAGAAAGAGCGAACGAGTTTATCCAACGATGTTAACGATGGCTTTGTAACTATGTGACAATGAGCACATGAATTTGAAGCTGGAGCACTTCCGGCTACTATCCATCCTAGAACTGTTTTTCGTAAGATTGGTAGATCTTTCGAAACTCTATGTTCTCCTGGTAGAAACAGATCAAAGAATAGTTCGGCTCCCAATAGCATGTCGATTTGCTTGAACTTGCAGAAAGATGGATCAGCCAGTTGGATGTAAGATGGAATCTTCCACACTGAGACGTCGATTTCTTGACTACACTGGTAATCACTTATTCGAGGCATGAGGTTCGCTTCTATTGTTGTTTGATAGGTTGACGTCCTAGATTCCAATTTTATTGTGGCCGCAAACTCAGATCTGCATTCATTGCCACCTATTCCGCAGATTGATGTGTCCTTGTAATGTTTCTTGATTCCTAGCTGCTGTAGTAACGATGTTGTTACAAAATTCAGTTGTGATCCAGAATCAAGAAGCGCTCTGCACGGGATTCGTGTACCGTGTGATGAGATCACATTGACCACTGCCGTTGCTAAATAGACATGACGTTTCTTGAATTGTGTTCCTGCTGCTGCATTGACAGCTTGAAGTGTTGGTTGTGAACTACCCTTCTCACCCAACTGATGCGTACTTGGTGAGTTTTGCTGCTGCTTCTGCAAATGAAGTAGTGTGTTGTGTGGCATGTTGCATTTTTGGCACTTTCGAGATGAGCATGATTGGGAGTAGTGGCCCTTCTTTAAACAGTTTCTGCATAACATCAGCCTGTGAACAGCCTTTCCTCGGTCCGAACCTGAAAGTGACAAGAATTTAATACAATTGTAAATCCCATGCTTACCAGAATTGCAAAATTGGCAATTCAGTGTCTTATCCAGATCCATCTTGGGGGCTATTGACTTCCGTCCATTGTGGCTGCTAGTGGTGACCTCTAGGCTCTGGAACTTTCTTTTTTCGTCTCGGGAGTTGATTGCTTCGAGTGTTTGAAATCTGGACTCAACAAACGTCAGGAACTCTTGGATGGTGGGACTGTTTCTCGGATCTTTTAACACGAACTCAAACCTTTCTCTGCTCTCCTTGTCGAGTTTTTGCAGCAGAAGATGTACCACTATTGGGTCCCAGCTTGCGATATCATAATTCATATTTGTTATAACTTGTAAACACTCTTTTGTAATGTCGTGAAGCTTTCTTAAGCTTGAACTCGTCGATGTTGTAATTGACTGTGTTAGCAGCTTGTTTAGTTGAGCAGTCAAAAGCAATCTTTTGTTGTTGAAGCGTTCAACTAGTACTCCCCAAGCTACCTCGTAGTTACTGTCTGTTGGCTTGAAGTTTTGTATCAAATCCAGGGCCTTTCCAGTCACATTTGCCCTCAAAAAATATAATTTTTGTGCCGGCGGTATTGGCTGATCATGGATCATTTGTTTGAACAGGTCATGAAACTGCAACCAATTCAAATATTCACCGTCAAATTTAGGCAGCTCGATTTTGGGAAGCTTCATCATTACATTCGGCGGCCTTGGACCACCTCCACTTTCTTGCACTGCTGGAATGTCCATGAAAAGCTTAAGTAACGTCTCCTCAACGCTCTTTTGCAGATTGAAGTATTCTTCTACTTCCACCGTAGTCAACTCCTGGTCCAACTTACGATATAGATTTGCAATCTCCTCCCAATTCTGCTCCAAACTTCTTGCCTTTATTTGGGAGAATTGTTGATTATTATTCATGGCTGACTGCCCATGAATCTTGATAATTGACCTTTTTAATATATTAGTCAACAACATATATCGTGCCTTGGAGTTCATTGGCGCGCCAGGAAAGGTTGACTCTTGATTAGAATTTGTAACAATCCCCTTCTTGGGTTTGGGAATTGCACCTTGTTGCTTACCAACTGCAGAAACTTCATCTGCAGGTTTCTCCCTGAGTGGTTTTACTCCTCCTGAACCTTGTATCCGCATCTGAAGATCACCTTGGTCTGGAGTCTCATGTTGTTTAAAATCTTCTATTCTCGTATAGATGTCGGCAGTCAAGGCTTCTGCTGCCTTTCGTACCATTTCGAAATAATCCTTTTCGAAGTATGGATGATTCATGTGTTCTGAGAACCTCTCTCGCAGAATCGAATCATTCTGGTCGAATTGTTCCCAGAGAGGTTCTAGTTGCGCCTTCTTCTTGTTAAGGTATTCCAGCGTCTTCCTGCTCGAACTATCCTTGTTGTAGTTCCGCACAATCGTGCAGATGGATTCGCCCACTTGCTCTTGCTGAGCGGCGATCTCATCGATGGTGTGGTTTTCTTTAGAATAAGCAATTTTTTTTTTTTTTTTAATTTTGGTATTTCTTATTACGTGGATAATGACACTTGCACTTGCACCTTCCTTTTTATTTAAATAACACACAAACTAATACAGGCTGAGTAGTGTGTTTTGGGGGAGTCTGGACCCACCCAACCGCCCAAGGCATTGGTCTATCAATAAGAAACATTTGTATGGAGAGTAATGGCAATCTAGCTACTTTTAGGGTTGCCAACGCTGACATCTTTTTGGCTGGTGACTGTTGTGGTTTTGTGTAGACGAAAAAGTAGTGGATGAAATTTTTTAGTTCTATTTTAAGAACTGTGTGTGGAAAGAAATATGTGGTTATAGGACAAATGTCGTGTAAAAAAGTGGTGGATGAAAATTGTTGATATATTTTAAAAACTGTGTGTAGAAGAAATCTATGGTTGGAAATTAAAATTCTTATAATACTCGTATTTTGTGACATTGGTCTATCAATCGGACACATTTGTATGGAGAGTAAAGGTAATCTAGCTGCTTTTAGGGTTACCAACGCTGGCATCTTTTTGGCTGGTGATTGTAAGTTGGTTTTGCCGTCGACTAATGCATCACCATCGTCATGAGTTGAGTATTTGAATATGCAGTAGACGCTCGATATAGTGAAGTAATAAAAACCAGCCATTTTCACTATATGGAGATTGTTCACTATTTCGAGTAAGAGGCTAGAAACGCTTTCCAAAATTAAATTTGATTAAAAAAGCATACTTTGTTCAGTGTGGAGATAATTATATTTATTTAATCGATGAACAAACACTTTAAACAAGTTGAAACAGCTAAAAACAAAAACAATTCATATGTATTATGAAAAATATATGAAATAATATAAAACAAAGACATTTGAACTCATAAAAAACAAAAAATTTACTTAAATGTACATAAATATAACATGTACAAATTAGCATCATTTTTCTCTATAACAATCAAATTTTTGGAAAGTAGTTTGCTACTTATGTCTGCTGTTGTGCAAAAGTACCTACAACGCATTGCAGCTGCGATATTCTTGTCCAAAACTGAGAAAAATTATATATTCTCTATATCGAGATCTTTATTGTTCACTGTTTAGAGTAGTGCATGTAAAATCTTATGTGTTCTTAATACTGGATAGATCACTCTTCCAAGACTCACTATATCGAGCGACTACTGTAGTAGATTAAAGAAATGCGTCATGGTTTGTCACATCATGTTTCAACATGTTTATTGAAACCTTTTCATGATAATGATTGCTTGTGTTGGGCATAGGGAGATGTATGTTGGTATGTAGGTATGTTTATTTATAGATATGTACATACAAAACAATTTCATGTTTCAACATGTTTATTGAAACCTTTTCATGATAATGTTTGTTTGTGTTGGGCTAGGGAGATGTATGTATATAGGTAGGTAGGTATGTTTATTTACAGATATGTATGTTGTATATACAATACAATTTCATGTTTCAACATGTTTATTGAAATCTTTTCATGATAATGATTGCTTGTGTTGGGCATAGGGAGATGTATGTTGGTATGTAGGTATGTTTATTTATAGATATGTAAATACAATAAAATTTCATGTTTCAACATGTTTATTGAAACCTTTTCATGTGTGAGGATGCTGGTAGCTAAAAATTTAGATGATTATAAGTCTGTGAGACTAGATTTTTAATATGTGTGTTGGTGTTTATGTGTAATACATGTACCTTTGTTAGTTTGTAATCGCTTAGAGTTACCAATACCAGATGTTTTTTAATGTTTTGTGAATGTTTAAAAAAGGAGTATCAAGCATTTAATACAATCTAGTACGCTTTTCCCTTAATAGTTCTATATCTATTCTACGCTATGCTGCATTATGTACTATATAATACTACTTTTTTAGACTGTGACACAATTATTTTACTAATGTGGGTAACACTGATAATTTATTTTCTTATAAATACTTGATGTATGACGTCTTTAGAGTAGTTCTTTGTGAAATATTCATGGATAAGCATCAATCGTGAAGTCTATTATATAATCATAAGATTGTTTACTTATTATAACCAAAACATAATTAAAAAACATTATTTCTCAGTTATTTAGTGCGTTAAAAGTGAAACTTTTCCAAGAATATTGTTTAAATACCTACTATAAACATAGCAAAAATAAAAACACTATTCAGCAGTCCGTTAAAAGTGAATATTTTCCAAGAATAATAACGTCCAAGCAATAAAAACTTTTTGCAAACATTCTCTTGTAAAATCTGTGTCGATCTCTAAACAAATATGTTTACTTGCGAACACTGTCAAACCACCTTTACTAGACGGGATAGTCTTGTTCGTCATAGGCATATGAAACATGAGAAAAAGGTTTCAATTCTGTGTGATAAATGTGGTACGTTTTTCGATAACGCTAGGAATTATAGCTATCACATGAAGAAAAATCATCATGAATTCGTTTCACTTAACACAATATCGAAAAAAAGGAAAAACTCTCAATCTGGTGTGCAAAACAAACGGATTAAAATTGAAGGTGATTTGAGTGATGAAGTTAAACATTGCAATATTTGTAAGCTGAATATTAGGAAATCAATGTTTCAAGGGCACCTAAAGAGTGATTCGCATAAAACAAATGCTTGTAGTAAGCATGATGGGTATGGAGGAAATGTTGAAACTATATCTACGGCTTTTAAGAATCGCATAAAAAGCTTTAGAGTTCGAGATTGCAATCGTCAAATTGATTATAAGGACTTTATGAAGAAGCAAGAAACTATTATAATAGAACTTGTAAAGAAAACAATGGAGGTCGAAAGTGTTATAAAAGTAGCTTTTGAAATGTTTGGACTATATGTAAAAGATAATGCTAATGAAATGATGACTGACATTAAATCATTTAACACAAAATATAAGATCATAAACCAATCAAGTGATTTAAAAGAAATGTATAACACGTTTACTGGAGACATCATAACCAAGAGTGAAGAATTTCAGGAGCGTGATAGTGGATGGGCCTTACAAGATGTACTTTACCTTGAAATCAACATAAATAGATACAACCCTATGCATGGATCATCGTATATCGAATTACCAAGGAATATACAATTGAAAAAAGCTATCATCAATGTAAAAAATAATGATAATGCATGTTTTGCCTGGGCTATTGTATCGGCTCTACATCCCTCTAACCATCATGCAGATCGAGTTTCTTCATATCCTCATTACTCAGGAGTTCTTAATTTAAGCGGTATAAAATTCCCGATGGATATTAAAAAAATTCACCAATTTGAAAAACTTAATAATTTAAGTGTTAATGTGTATGGCTTAGAAAATAATACTATTGTAGGACCTGTGTTTTATACTAGTGATAAAAAGGAAAAGCATATAAACTTATTATATATAGAAAATGGTGAAAACAGACATTATTGTTGGATTAAAAACTTAAATAGACTAGTAAGCAATCAAATTTCTAAACATAAATGTACAAAATGGTTATGTGATGGATGTTTAATATACTTCCGTTGTAAAGCTTCTCTTAATGAACATCTCAAACATGATTGCAATAAGGTGCATACAGTATTACCAACCGAAGATAATAACATTTTAAAATTTAAAAACTTTAATAAGAAAATGCGAGTTCCATTTGTAATTTATGCAGATTTTGAAGCAGCTTTAAAACCAATAAAAACTTGTTCACCAAATCCTATAATCTCATTTTCGAGTAACGTTCAACTTCATGAACCTTTTAGCTTTGCTTATTATATTAAATGTAATTTTGATGATTCATTAAGTAAATTTATATTGTACCGAGGTGATAACTGCCCCAAGGTTTTTATGAATAATTTGATAGATGAAGCACGGCGTATTCAATTAATATTAAGAGAAGAGGCTCCAATGAAAAAATTAACTGATGTGGAAAAAGACAATTTTAAAAATTCTAAAACCTGTTTTATATGTGAGGATATTTTAAATGAAAATCGAGTAAGAGATCATGATCATCTCACAGGAGAATTTCGAGGTGCTGCGCATTCTAAATGTAATTTGAAATATCAAATACCCAATTTCATTCCAGTTATATTACATAACTTAAGTGGTTATGATTCACACTTCATTGTTAAAGAATTTGGTGATAATGATGAAAAAGTCGATGTTATACCCACTAATAAAGAACGATATATCTCCTTTACTAAATACATTAAAGGAGATACTTTTAAAAGTAGCATTCAACTTAGGTTTATAGATTCCTTGAGGTTTATGGCTTCTAGTATTGAAGAACTCTCAGAGAATTTAAATTCAGAACAATTTATTGAAACTAAAAAGGCTTTCCCAGAAGAGAATATGTTTAATCTAGTTACTAAAAAAGGCATTTTTCCATATGAATATGTTACATCATCTTTAAAACTTGAAGAAACTCAGCTTCCTCCAAAGTCAGCTTTTTATAGCACTTTAAAATCTAAAAATATTACTAATGATGATTATTTACATGCTCAAACAGTATGGAACACCTTCAATATAAAGACATTAGGAGAATACAGTGATGTTTATTTAAAAACTGATGTTATGCTTCTAGCAGATGTTTTCGAAAACTTCCGGAATGTTTGCATTAAAACATATGATCTCGATCCCTGTCAGTATTATACAGCACCAGGTCTAAGCTGGGATGCAATGCTGAAAAGTACAAAAGTGGAATTAGAACTTTTTACTGATATTGATATGACCCATTTCATACAAAAAGGAATAAGAGGTGGTTTAAGCCAATGCAGTGGAAGATATGCTAAGGCTAATAATAAATATATGGCAAACTTTGATGAAACTAAAAAATCGTCTTTTTTGGGGTATTTCGATGCAAATAATTTGTATGGATGGGCAATGAGTCAATATCTTCCCATCAACAAGTTTCGATGGTTAAATGAAGATGAATTTAAAAGCTTAAATATAGAATCAATACCTGATGATTCAAATAAAGGTTATATTTTGTGTGTAGATTTAGATTATCCTGATTATTTACATGATTTACATAATGAACTACCATTTTGCCCTGAAAACATGAAACCTCCATATAAAAGTTCTAAAAATTCAAAATTAATTGCAAATCAATTTAATAAAACACGATATGTTATTCACTATCGAAACCTTAAACAGTGTGTATCAAACGGTTTAGTATTGAAAAAAGTACACAAAGTTCTAGAGTTCAATCAAAGTGCATGGTTAAAATCGTATATCGATCTTAATACGCGTTTAAGAACTCAATCAAGTAATGACTTCGAGAAAGACTTTTATAAACTTATGAATAACAGTGTTTTTGGGAAAACAATGGAAAATGTTGATAAAAGAGTTGATGTAAAACTAATCACAAAATGGTGTAATAATGGTAAACGTATAGGAGCAAATTCACTTATAAGTAAACCAAATTTTCATAGTAGATCGATTATACATGAGAACTTAGTTGTCATTCAAATGAATCGATTGAAGGTTAAGTATGATAAGCCTACATACGTTG
Organism: Melanostoma mellinum; assembly: GCA_914767635.1. Classification (NCBI taxonomy): domain Eukaryota; kingdom Metazoa; phylum Arthropoda; class Insecta; order Diptera; family Syrphidae; genus Melanostoma; species Melanostoma mellinum. The sequence continues at coordinate 108,163,980 of OU612059.1, forward strand.
GATTTTCTATTCTGGATATATCTAAGACCTTAATGTACGACTTCCATTACAATTTTATGAAAGATAAATATGGCGATAAGCTACAACTATTATATACTGATACTGATTCACTTATTTATGAATTCGAAACAGAGGATTTGTATGATGATATAAACAAAAATTTAACCTACATATTTTGATACGAGTGATTATCCAGAGAATAATCAATATAATATCCCCAGAGTGAATAAGAAAGTCTTAGGAAAGTTTAAAGACGAGTGTTCAGGCAAATTGTTCCTTGAATTTGTAGGCACCAAATCGAAATCATATTGCATTGTCACTGAAGATGATATAGTTAAGAAAATAAAAGGGATTCCGAAAAATATTGTAGCAAATGAGATAACCTTAAATGATTTTAGAGATTGCCTTAATAACCCGTCTACTTCCTTATTAAGAAAGATGTATTGTTTTAGAAGTGACAAACATTTTATTTACACACAATTAATAAATAAGATCAGTCTTACAGATGATGATGATAAAAGATTTATTATCCCTAATTCCTTTACAACTTTAGCGTGGGGTAATAAGCGTATAGAAGACTATTATTTTATCTAAAAATAGTCTTAAGATATACCTGAATATGTAAAATGTTATATCAAAAAAAAAAAAAAAATTTGTATGTTAATAAAATGTTGATATTTATTATAAAATTATGGTGATTCTTATTAGACTTTAAGGTATAATGTAATGAGTAAAGACATAATTCTATTCATCATGAAATGTAATATATAAAAGAATATTCCAATCAATATGAAAATAATTTATATGTACAAACATGTATACATAATAAAGTCAATTGAAAAAATGCATAGTCTTAAGATATATCTACCTGCATATGTAAAATGTTGTAACAAAAAAAAAAAAAAAAAAAAAAATTTATATGTTAATAAAATGTTGATACTTATAATAAAATTATGATGATTTTTGTTGAACTTTAAGATATAATGCTATGAGTAAAGATATAATTCTTTTTATCATAAAATGTATTATATAAAAGAATATTCCAATAAAAATATATACAAACATATGTATTATGTATATAATAAAGTCAATTGAAAAAATGTTTATTGTTTTATTTCTTATTTTTATTTCTTAACACTTTTTTGATCAGCAGTTGATTGCGAAATACAAATCGGATGAACTTATTTTGAAAGTAAAGGCAACATCAATAAGCCCTAAATATTAGTAGTATAAATACTAGAGTTGAGCAATATTTTTTTGCTGATCGGTATAACTCTATATAAAAGGAATCTCAATTCTTATGATTTTGCTCCTAATGGAGTTCATGTGTTAGCCTGTGAGTAGGTTGGAAATTTGGAATGAGTTGGCTGTTGCGGTTTTGTGTGGACGAAAAAGTGGTGGATGGTAATTTTTAGTTCTATTTTAAGAACTGTGTGTATGAAAGAATAATGAACTGGTCTGATCTGCTTTTGAACTGCTTTTGAACTGCTTTGGAACTGCTCTAATCTGCTTTTGAACTGCTTTTGAACTGCTTTTGAACTGATCTGATCTGCTTTTGATCTGCTCTGATCTGCTTTTGATCTGCTTTTGAACTGCTTTTGAACTGCTTTTGAACTGGTCTGATCTGCTTTTGAACTGCTTTTGAACTGCTTTTGAACTGGTCTGATCTGCTTTTGAACTGCTTTTGAACTGCTTTTGAACAGGTCTGATCGGCTTTTGAACTGGTCTGATCGGCTTTTGAACTGCTTTTGAACTGGTCTGATCTGCTACTGGTCTGATCTGCTTTTGAGCTGTTTTGAGTTGTTCTCATAGAACATTACTTTAATTCCATTTTCAACCAGTAAAAAAACAGTAAAAAGCAGTAAAAAATAGAAAAAAGCTGTTTCAAAGCAGTAAAAAACAGAAAAAAGCATTTTCAAAGCAGTAAAAAACAGTAAAAAGCAGTAAAAAACAGAAAAAAAGCTGTTTCAAAGCAGTAAAAAACAGTAAAAAGCAGTAAAAAACAGAAAAAAGCTTTTTCAAAGCAGTAAAAAACAGTAAAAAACAGAAAAAAGCTGTTTCAAAGCAGTAAAAAGCAGTTCAAAAGCAGTTCAGACCAGTTCAAAAGCAGTTCAAAAGCAGATCAGACCAGTTCAAAAGCAGTTCAAAAGCAGATCAAAAGCAGTTCAAATCAGATCAGAGCAGTTCAAAAGCGGATCAGAGCAGTTCAAAAGCAGTTCAAAAGCAGATTAGAGCAGTTCAAAAGCAGATCAGATCAGTTCAAAAGCAGTTCAAAAGCAGTTCAAAAGCAGTTCAAAAGCAGATCAGAGCAGTTCAAAAGCGGATCAGAGCAGTTCAAAAGCAGTTCAAAAGCAGATCAGAGCAGTTCAAAAGCAGATCAGAGCAGTTCAAAAAGCAGATCAGACCAGTTCAAAAGCAGTTCAAAAGCAGATCAGACCAGTTCAAAAGCAGTTCAAAAGCAGTTCAAAAGCAGATCAAAAGCAGATCAGAGCAGATCAAAAGCAGATCAGATCAGTTCAAAAGCAGTTCAAAAGCAGTTCAAAAGCAGATTAGAGCAGTTCCAAAGCAGTTCAAAAGCAGTTCAAAAGCAGATCAGACCAGTTCATTATTCTTTCATACACACAGTTCTTAAAATAGAACTAAAAATTACCATCCACCACTTTTTCGTCCACACAAAACCGCAACAGCCAACTCATTCCAAATTTCCAACCTACTCACAGGCTAACACATGAACTCCATTAGGAGCAAAATCATAAGAATTGAGATTCCTTTTATATAGAGTTATACCGATCAGCAAAAAAAATATTGCTCAACTCTAGTATTTATACTACTAATATTTAGGGCTTATTGATGTTGCCTTTACTTTCAAAATAAGTTCATCCGATTTGTATTTCGCAATCAACTGCTGATCAAAAAAGTGTTAAGAAATAAAAATAAGAAATAAAACAATAAACATTTTTTCAATTGACTTTATTATATACATATGTTTGTATATATTTTTATTGGATATTGGAGCTTTTTCAAAGCAGTAAAAAACAGTAAAAAACAGAAAAAAAGCTGTTTCAAAGCAGTAAAAAGCAGTTCAAAAGCAGTTCAGACCAGTTCAAAAGCAGTTCAAAAGCAGATCAGACCAGTTCAAAAGCAGTTCAAAAGCAGATCAAAAGCAGTTCAAATCAGATCAGAGCAGTTCAAAAGCGGATCAGAGCAGTTCAAAAGCAGTTCAAAAGCAGATTAGAGCAGTTCAAAAGCAGATCAGATCAGTTCAAAAGCAGTTCAAAAGCAGTTCAAAAGCAGATCAGAGCAGTTCAAAAGCGGATCAGAGCAGTTCAAAAGCAGTTCAAAAGCAGATCAGAGCAGTTCAAAAGCAGATCAGAGCAGATCAAAAAGCAGATCAGACCAGTTCAAAAGCAGTTCAAAAGCAGATCAGACCAGTTCAAAAGCAGTTCAAAAGCAGTTCAAAAGCAGATCAAAAGCAGATCAGAGCAGATCAAAAGCAGATCAGATCAGTTCAAAAGCAGTTCAAAAGCAGTTCAAAAGCAGATTAGAGCAGTTCCAAAGCAGTTCAAAAGCAGGTCAAAAGCAGATCAGACCAGTTCATTATTCTTTCATACACACAGTTCTTAAAATAGAACTAAAAATTACCATCCACCACTTTTTCGTCCACACAAAACCGCAACAGCCAACTCATTCCAAATTTCCAACCTACTCACAGGCTAACACATGAACTCCATTAGGAGCAAAATCATAAGAATTGAGATTCCTTTTATATAGAGTTATACCGATCAGCAAAAAAAATATTGCTCAACTCTAGTATTTATACTACTAATATTTAGGGCTTATTGATGTTGCCTTTACTTTCAAAATAAGTTCATCCGATTTGTATTTCGCAATCAACTGCTGATCAAAAAAGTGTTAAGAAATAAAAATAAGAAATAAAACAATAAACATTTTTTCAATTGACTTTATTATATACATATGTTTGTATATATTTTTATTGGAATATTCTTTTATATAATACATTTTATGATAAAAAGAATTATATCTTTACTCATAGCATTATATCTTAAAGTTCAACAAAAATCATCATAATTTTATTATAAGTATCAACATTTTATTAACATATAAATTTTTTTTTTTTTTTTTTGTTACAACATTTTACATATGCAGGTAGATATATCTTAAGACTATGCATTTTTTCAATTGACTTTATTATGTATACATGTTTGTACATATAAATTATTTTCATATTGATTGGAATATTCTTTTATATAATACATTTCATGATGAATAGAATTATGTCTTTACTCATTACATTATACCTTAAAGTCTAATAAGAATCACCATAATTTTATAATAAATATCAACATTTTATTAACATACAAATTTTTTTTTTTTTTGATATAACATTTTACATATTCAGGTATATCTTAAGACTATTTTTAGATAAAATAATAGTCTTCTATACGCTTATTACCCCACGCTAAAGTTGTAAAGGAATTAGGGATAATAAATCTTTTATCATCATCATCTGTAAGACTGATCTTATTTATTAATTGTGTGTAAATAAAATGTTTGTCACTTCTAAAACAATACATCTTTCTTAATAAGGAAGTAGACGGGTTATTAAGGCAATCTCTAAAATCATTTAAGGTTATCTCATTTGCTACAATATTTTTCGGAATCCCTTTTATTTTCTTAACTATATCATCTTCAGTGACAATGCAATATGATTTCGATTTGGTGCCTACAAATTCAAGGAACAATTTGCCTGAACACTCGTCTTTAAACTTTCCTAAGACTTTCTTATTCACTCTGGGGATATTATATTGATTATTCTCTGGATAATCACTCGTATCAAAATAGGTTAAATTTTTGTTTATATCATCATACAAATCCTCTGTTTCGAATTCATAAATAAGTGAATCAGTATCAGTATATAATAGTTGTAGCTTATCGCCATATTTATCTTTCATAAAATTGTAATGGAAGTCGTACATTAAGGTCTTAGATATATCCAGAATAGAAAATCCAACGTATGTAGGCTTATCATACTTAACCTTCAATCGATTCATTTGAATGACAACTAAGTTCTCATGTATAATCGATCTACTATGAAAATTTGGTTTACTTATAAGTGAATTTGCTCCTATACGTTTACCATTATTACACCATTTTGTGATTAGTTTTACATCAACTCTTTTATCAACATTTTCCATTGTTTTCCCAAAAACACTGTTATTCATAAGTTTATAAAAGTCTTTCTCGAAGTCATTACTTGATTGAGTTCTTAAACGCGTATTAAGATCGATATACGATTTTAACCATGCACTTTGATTGAACTCTAGAACTTTGTGTACTTTTTTCAATACTAAACCGTTTGATACACACTGTTTAAGGTTTCGATAGTGAATAACATATCGTGTTTTATTAAATTGATTTGCAATTAATTTTGAATTTTTAGAACTTTTATATGGAGGTTTCATGTTTTCAGGGCAAAATGGTAGTTCATTATGTAAATCATGTAAATAATCAGGATAATCTAAATCTACACACAAAATATAACCTTTATTTGAATCATCAGGTATTGATTCTATATTTAAGCTTTTAAATTCATCTTCATTTAACCATCGAAACTTGTTGATGGGAAGATATTGACTCATTGCCCATCCATACAAATTATTTGCATCGAAATACCCCAAAAAAGACGATTTTTTAGTTTCATCAAAGTTTGCCATATATTTATTATTAGCCTTAGCATATCTTCCACTGCATTGGCTTAAACCACCTCTTATTCCTTTTTGTATGAAATGGGTCATATCAATATCAGTAAAAAGTTCTAATTCCACTTTTGTACTTTTCAGCATTGCATCCCAGCTTAGACCTGGTGCTGTATAATACTGACAGGGATCGAGATCATATGTTTTAATGCAAACATTCCGGAAGTTTTCGAAAACATCTGCTAGAAGCATAACATCAGTTTTTAAATAAACATCACTGTATTCTCCTAATGTCTTTATATTGAAGGTGTTCCATACTGTTTGAGCATGTAAATAATCATCATTAGTAATATTTTTAGATTTTAAAGTGCTATAAAAAGCTGACTTTGGAGGAAGCTGAGTTTCTTCAAGTTTTAAAGATGATGTAACATATTCATATGGAAAAATGCCTTTTTTAGTAACTAGATTAAACATATTCTCTTCTGGGAAAGCCTTTTTAGTTTCAATAAATTGTTCTGAATTTAAATTCTCTGAGAGTTCTTCAATACTAGAAGCCATAAACCTCAAGGAATCTATAAACCTAAGTTGAATGCTACTTTTAAAAGTATCTCCTTTAATGTATTTAGTAAAGGAGATATATCGTTCTTTATTAGTGGGTATAACATCGACTTTTTCATCATTATCACCAAATTCTTTAACAATGAAGTGTGAATCATAACCACTTAAGTTATGTAATATAACTGGAATGAAATTGGGTATTTGATATTTCAAATTACATTCAGAATGCGCAGCACCTCGAAATTCTCCTGTGAGATGATCATGATCTCTTACTCGATTTTCATTTAAAATATCCTCACATATAAAACAGGTTTTAGAATTTTTAAAATTGTCTTTTTCCACATCAGTTAATTTTTTCATTGGAGCCTCTTCTCTTAATATTAATTGAATACGCCGTGCTTCATCTATCAAATTATTCATAAAAACCTTGGGGCAGTTATCACCTCGGTACAATATAAATTTACTTAATGAATCATCAAAATTACATTTAATATAATAAGCAAAGCTAAAAGGTTCATGAAGTTGAACGTTACTCGAAAATGAGATTATAGGATTTGGTGAACAAGTTTTTATTGGTTTTAAAGCTGCTTCAAAATCTGCATAAATTACAAATGGAACTCGCATTTTCTTATTAAAGTTTTTAAATTTTAAAATGTTATTATCTTCGGTTGGTAATACTGTATGCACCTTATTGCAATCATGTTTGAGATGTTCATTAAGAGAAGCTTTACAACGGAAGTATATTAAACATCCATCACATAACCATTTTGTACATTTATGTTTAGAAATTTGATTGCTTACTAGTCTATTTAAGTTTTTAATCCAACAATAATGTCTGTTTTCACCATTTTCTATATATAATAAGTTTATATGCTTTTCCTTTTTATCACTAGTATAAAACACAGGTCCTACAATAGTATTATTTTCTAAGCCATACACATTAACACTAAAATTATTAAGTTTTTCAAATTGGTGAATTTTTTTAATATCCATCGGGAATTTTATACCGCTTAAATTAAGAACTCCTGAGTAATGAGGATATGAAGAAACTCGATCTGCATGATGGTTAGAGGGATGTAGAGCCGATACAATAGCCCAGGCAAAACATGCATTATCATTATTTTTTACATTGATGATAGCTTTTTTCAATTGTATATTCCTTGGTAATTCGATATACGATGATCCATGCATAGGGTTGTATCTATTTATGTTGATTTCAAGGTAAAGTACATCTTGTAAGGCCCATCCACTATCACGCTCCTGAAATTCTTCACTCTTGGTTATGATGTCTCCAGTAAACGTGTTATACATTTCTTTTAAATCACTTGATTGGTTTATGATCTTATATTTTGTGTTAAATGATTTAATGTCAGTCATCATTTCATTAGCATTATCTTTTACATATAGTCCAAACATTTCAAAAGCTACTTTTATAACACTTTCGACCTCCATTGTTTTCTTTACAAGTTCTATTATAATAGTTTCTTGCTTCTTCATAAAGTCCTTATAATCAATTTGACGATTGCAATCTCGAACTCTAAAGCTTTTTATGCGATTCTTAAAAGCCGTAGATATAGTTTCAACATTTCCTCCATACCCATCATGCTTACTACAAGCATTTGTTTTATGCGAATCACTCTTTAGGTGCCCTTGAAACATTGATTTCCTAATATTCAGCTTACAAATATTGCAATGTTTAACTTCATCACTCAAATCACCTTCAATTTTAATCCGTTTGTTTTGCACACCAGATTGAGAGTTTTTCCTTTTTTTCGATATTGTGTTAAGTGAAACGAATTCATGATGATTTTTCTTCATGTGATAGCTATAATTCCTAGCGTTATCGAAAAACGTACCACATTTATCACACAGAATTGAAACCTTTTTCTCATGTTTCATATGCCTATGACGAACAAGACTATCCCGTCTAGTAAAGGTGGTTTGACAGTGTTCGCAAGTAAACATATTTGTTTAGAGATCGACACAGATTTTACAAGAGAATGTTTGCAAAAAGTTTTTATTGCTTGGACGTTATTATTCTTGGAAAATATTCACTTTTAACGGACTGGTGAATAGTGTTTTTATTTTTGCTATGTTTATAGTAGGTATTTAAACAATATTCTTGGAAAAGTTTCACTTTTAACGCACTAAATAACTGAGAAATAATGTTTTTTAATTATGTTTTGGTTATAATAAGTAAACAATCTTATGATTATATAATAGACTTCACGATTGATGCTTATCCATGAATATTTCACAAAGAACTACTCTAAAGACGTCATACATCAAGTATTTATAAGAAAATAAATTATCAGTGTTACCCACATTAGTAAAATAATTGTGTCACAGTCTAAAAAGGTAGTATTATATAGTACATAATGCAGCATAGCGTAGAATAGATATAGAACTATTAAGGGAAAAGCGTACTAGATTGTATTAAATGCTTGATACTCCTTTTTTAAACATTCACAAAACATTAAAAAACATCTGGTATTGGTAACTCTAAGCGATTACAAACTAACAAAGGTACATGTATTACACATAAACACCAACACGCATATTAAAAATCTAGTCTCACAGACTTATAATCATCTAAATTTTTAGCTACCAGCATCCTCACACATGAAAAGGTTTCAATAAACATGTTGAAACATGAAATTTTATTGTATTTACATATCTATAAATAAACATACCTACATACCAACATACATCTCCCTATGCCCAACACAAGCAATCATTATCATGAAAAGGTTTCAATAAACATGTTGAAACATGAAATTGTATTGTATATACATACATATCTGTAAATAAACATACCTACCTACCTATATACATACATCTCCCTAGCCCAACACAAACAAACATTATCATGAAAAGGTTTCAATAAACATGTTGAAACATGAAATTGTTTTGTATGTACATATCTATAAATAAACATACCTACATACCAACATACATCTCCCTATGCCCAACACAAGCAATCATTATCATGAAAAGGTTTCAATAAACATGTTGAAACATGATGTGACAAACCATGACGCATTTCTTTAATCTACTACAGTAGTCGCTCGATATAGTGAGTCTTGGAAGAGTGATCTATCCAGTATTAAGAACACATAAGATTTTACATGCACTACTCTAAACAGTGAACAATAAAGATCTCGATATAGAGAATATATAATTTTTCTCAGTTTTGGACAAGAATATCGCAGCTGCAATGCGTTGTAGGTACTTTTGCACAACAGCAGACATAAGTAGCAAACTACTTTCCAAAAATTTGATTGTTATAGAGAAAAATGATGCTAATTTGTACATGTTATATTTATGTACATTTAAGTAAATTTTTTGTTTTTTATGAGTTCAAATGTCTTTGTTTTATATTATTTCATATATTTTTCATAATACATATGAATTGTTTTTGTTTTTAGCTGTTTCAACTTGTTTAAAGTGTTTGTTCATCGATTAAATAAATATAATTATCTCCACACTGAACAAAGTATGCATTTTTAATCAAATTTAACTTTGGAAAGCGTTTCTAGCCTCCCACTCAAAATAGTGAACAATCTCCATATAGTGAAAATGGCTGGTTTTTATTACTTCACTATATCGAGCGTCTACTGCATATTCAAATACTCAACTCATGACGATGGTGATGCATTAGTCTACGGCAAAACCAACTTACAATCACCAGCCAAAAAGATGCCAGCGTTGGTAACCCTAAAAGCAGCTAGATTACCTTTACTCTCCATACAAATGTGTCCGATTGATAGACCAATGTCACAAAATACGAGTATAATAAAAATTTTAATTTCCAACCATAGATTTCTTCTACACACAGTTTTTAAAATATATCAACAATTTTCATCCACCGCTTTTTTACACGACATTTGTCCTATAACCACATATTTCTTTCCACACACAGTTCTTAAAATAGAACTAAAAAATTTCATCCACTACTTTTTCGTCTACACAAAACCACAACAGTCACCAGCCAAAAAGATGTCAGCGTTGGCAACCCTAAAAGTAGCTAGATTGCCATTACTCTCCATACAAATGTTTCTTATTGATAGACCAATGCCTTGGGCGGTTGGGTGGGTCCAGACTCCCCCAAAACACACTACTAGGCTGCTTAAACTTTTTTTAGCAAGTCCTGTCACGGTCGCCAATGATTAATGTTTTAAACGAAAGAAAAAACAACACGAATGTTTAATGTTTAAACGAAAGAAAAACAACTTGCAAATTCGAAAATAAGAACACGACAATTTCAAAGAATCACTCCAGAGAAACACGACTGTTGTCAATTAATTTCAGATAGGTAATGAGTTTATTCTTGACTAGGTATAGGTACAGAAAATATTTTGGGAGAGCTACCGTGTGAACCATGTTGATTATAAGTTCCCGTCAATACGTGGGAATCGCAAACTAAACAAAACGTGCCAACAAAAATACGCAAGTTTCGTATTGCGTCTGGCAAGTTGTAGGAGCAATGGTTCACACAGTGGCTCTCGTTACTAGGTGAACAAACAAAAGTATTGAATTCTTGCACATGCAAGTTGCAAGATGAAATTAAAGAATGAAAAATAAAAGTATTAATGAAACTTAAACAAAATCATTGCTATCCGATACTAAGCATGAGAAGAATTTAAACGAAATTTGGAACGCAATTAGTTATTGATCTAGGTACAAACGATGTAAGTAAATAATTTTTTTATTTATCATTTTCTTTTCATTTTATTTTGTTTCAATGTTTTAATATTATTTTTCTTTCGTAGGTATTCCTTCAAGCCCGCTACAACAAATTAACTGACAAGGCAATAGAAAACATAAATATGAAAACAGCTTCTTCTTCTTCTTCTTCTTTTTCATTTTCGGCGTTACGAGTAGTGATCTTGAAGCGATCACAACTCTCCCACTTTTCTGCTTCACACTAGTGATCCGCGTGTGGGGTACGCCGCGTTGACCTCAGAAATCGTCGGCAAGCCTCCCGGTTTTGGATTGTTCCATGTCTGAGGCCAACCAAATGCTGCTGTTTTTGCATTTGCTTGTACCAGGAGTGTTTTGGCCTGCCTTTTCTTTTTCGTCGCGAATTTGTTGAAACGTTGTACGATATTGCCTTTTTGACGGGGTTCTGCGGATCTCTCCTTTGAACATGACAATACCAACTGAGCCGGTCGTGCTGAATTTTGTCCAAGATGGTACTTTTGACATGAAGGCTTCCACGGATCTTAGTACTTCTAATTCGATCAAGCTTTGTTACTCCTGCTGTCATCCGAAGCATCTTCATTTCGGCTGCCGTCAATTTGCTCTCATACTTCTTGTACATTGTCCAACATTGTGAACCGTATGTCAGAGCTGGACGGACAACTGCTGTGTAGAGTCTTCCCTTCAGCTTTGGGGGCATTTTTCGATCACAGAAGATAGCGGAGTTTTCTCGCCACTTCATCCACCCAACGCTTACTCGATGATTGATGTCGTCATCACAAGATGCTTCACTATTGATCATAGATCCCAGATATTTAAACTTTTCACACTTGGGAAGCACATTTCCATTCAAATATGAAAACAGCATCGTACTGTATCATATACAAAGGTCCAATGGGAAGATCTGTTAAATTAGAAATAAGAAAAATTTACGACCAAGAGAGAATTAAAAAAAAAAAAAAAAAATTGGTTTTTTTTCTTTTAAAATATACAATTATTTTTTTTATCTAATAAACGTATAAAATAAAATTTTTTTTAACATAAAAATTTTTTTTTGTTTTTTTTTTGTTTTTTTTTCACAATATATAAAACCACCTTGGGGCTGGTGGTACTTCGTCGTCTTCTTCCATCTCTTCAAATTCCAACATCGGCCGTGGTACATCAAATGGTCTCAGGATTGGTAGTGGTGGTAGTGCTTCATCTTCATCGTCTTCGTCGTCTTCCTCCATCTCTTCAAATTCGAACATCGGCATTGGGAATTTATCCTCATCCTGCCAAATAAACTCGATTTCATCATCTTCTTCATCTTCACTTTCCACCTCTGGTAAAATTTCCAACATCGGCCGTGGTATTTCAAATGGTCTCGGGATTGGTAGTGGTGGTAGTGATTCATCTTCATCGTCTTCGTCGTCTTCCTCCATCTCTTCAAATTCGAACATCGGCATTGGGAATTGATCCTCATCCTGGCCCATAAACTCGAGTTCATCATCTTCGTCATCTTCACTTTCCACCTCTGGTAAAATTTCCAACATCGGCCGTGGTATTTCAAATGGTCTCGGGATTGGTAGTGGTGGTAGTGATTCATCTTCATCGTCTTCGTCGAAATCGTCGTAATAGAAATCTTCCTCCATCTCTTCAAATGGTCTCGGGATTGGTAGTGGTGGTAGTGATTCATCTTCATCGTCTTCGTCGAAGTCGTAATAGAAATCTTCCTCCATCTCTTCAAATTCCAACATCGGTCGTGGTACTTCAAATGGGATTGGTAGTGGTGGTAGTGATCCATCTCGTATGGGGATCCGTGCAATTCTCCGCTTTGGTTCAACTCTTTGAACCGGTTTTACTCCTATTGAAATCATCCATGGTGGTAGTTGGTAAGGGGTTGGTAGTGGTGCTGGTGGTCCTTCATTATCTCTGATTGGGGTCCATGGCATCCTACTTGTTGGTATAACCCTTTGGATAGGCCTCCTCCTCTTCTCGGCCTCCATCTCCTCGGCTTTCATTTCTAATAGAAAGATTTCAAGAGTTTCCTCGTTCAAAATGTCCATGATATGTACTTTTTGGAAGTATAATTGTTTCTTATTCTAATAATGGTCATCTCATCATCTTTTATACAGGAAAAAAATTAATTGAATACTACTACTACTACTAAAATAGACTTTCACAAAAACACTGTAAAAATCAAATCTCGTTCTCATTGGTTCGAATAGAATATAAAAGAAAAATATTAGATAACGCCCACGAAAAATATCCTTTAAAGAGTCACACCAATATACATGAAAAAGATTTTACTATGTGTGATAGACTTAATGTGTAAAAAAGAATTTAATAGGATCGGCAGTTAAAAATACTTACAAAAGATCCTTTAACAATTCAAAAAAGAGATATATTTTTATCTCTTCCATGTGTGTGTGTGTGTGTGTGTGTGTGTGTGTGTGTTTGTGTGTATGTTGAGTATCAATCGCTAAGAAATTCAAAAGGATGCTTTGGTACCTGTTTTCTTTTTTAATATTGTGTGTGTATCAGTGGCGTGGCGTGGATATTTTCAAATGGTAAGTCGAGAAAAATGAATCACCTACACAAATTAATAAGGAATAAATAGAAGGTACCTTAAATTCCAAACGTGGATTAATGAGAGCCAATATTTCTATACTTTAAGTCATTTAGGTTAAAATTCACAATGAGCTTAAGCATAAAAAAAGCGGCTTCAAAAGAAGCCTATGTGGAAATAAAATAAAATTTTAAGTAACGTAACTAGTATTAAAAAAATAAGAACTCCATTTCATTGGTTTTCCTCTTCTTAAAGGTAATCGGTTAAACAACACTCAACATTTAGCAAAGCCATTCAAATAATTAAATCAAAACAGTTCTCTTCAACGTTAACTTTTCACAATTTTCACAATTTTTAGTTTTTTTTCACAGTTTTTACAAATGCACGTTACTTAAATTCATTTTATCGGAAATAATCCAAAACAATGATCAGTAGAACAAAACAAACAGTAAAGCAAAACCGAATTCGCCGTACATTACTCGAAGGCGAAAACTGTATCTATCATTTTTTCCAAGCAGACATTGTAGTAGGGGAGCCCAAGAGGGGATTTCGCGCGTTACTCGAGCGCGTCAGAAAATCATATGGGGAGAAACCTTGCACCATGTAATATACTCCTACCATATATTAAACCTAAATGTTGGGGCGTTCGCTGAGAGCAGCCCGTCAGATTAGTAAAAAAAAGTCGATCATCGGAAATACTCGAGCGCGTCAGATTAAAAGATGGTAGGTTGATTACATCGAGAAGAGTGTATATTTCAATAATCTGACAATTTGAGCGGGGCCTTCGTAAGTAGGCGAGTCACAAAGATGTAAAAAAAAATCGATGTTTCGAAATACTCGAGCGCGATTAATTTTTTTTTTTATTTTGAAGGTAATTTTATCAGGATTACAGAAAACATATAATCTGACATTTTGGTTGGGGCGATTGAGGTAAAATCGTCAGTGAAATGTATAATATATGATGGTTAATATCTCGGTTAATATTGATATTAGCAATTGGTCCAGAAGACTTTTTTTGTAGAAAACTAAATTCTCTACAAGTTTGTAATTTACAATTTTTCTGTAGCTTTTGTTATTTACGAGATAACTGCGACAAAACGTGAATTTTATGCAAAAATCTGGTTAAGTGGCCCGTACCACCTTCCCGGTATGAATAACGACTTTGCCAAAAAGAACATTTTTGTAGAGCTTTCAATTTTGAGAAAAAAACATCTTCGGTTAAAGCGATCCCATGAAATGCCGCTGAGTTATAGAAATTTAAAAATAAAAAATCAGAGTTTCCGTGTATTTTCAATGGAAAATCTTCACACCTCTTGATCGAGCACTTAAAATTAATATTAAGGGCTCAAACTTTCAGGATTTTTTTTAAAAGTATTTTCAACAAAATTTCGATACAAAATTTTTAAATACATAATATGTGTACATATTTTTTGATTGCATCCAGTAACAAAAAATAGAAACAACAAAGAATTGTTACTTTAAAATTGTCAGACTAAGAGTACGCCCCCATATAATTGTCAGATTATCATCCTGGAGGACGAAGACATCAAGTTGATCACTCTGTATAAAAATCTGACGCGCTCGAGTATTTCAAGGTCACGTGTTTTTTTTACATTTTTAAAAATCAGCCATGACTGATCGCCCCACTCAAATTGTCAGATTATTGAAATATACACTTTTTAGAGTACACTTAACATTCACTTTGAAAATCTGACACGCTCGAATAACTTTTTATTTTTTGTTTTTTTAACCTCTCTTTACGCCCATTTGCCCCCAGTAAATCGTCAGATTAATATATATCCGTTATAAGAAAGACAAAGCGCGTATACTCTATGAAAATCTGACGCGCTCGAGTATTTCAATTTAACTGTTTTTTTTTACATTTTTAAAAGCTCATACACGCCCATCGCCCCACTAAAATGAAAAACTGCCATACACTTTTTTTCGTTTTAGAACGTAAACTTCACAATCCAATAAGTCCCCATGACGCTTTAGTAACTGCAAATTTAGCGGCTCGGGCTCCCCTACTATTGCAGTAAGACGAAAATTATCGTCTTACTTTCTTCAATAAGAGAACGTGTATTGAAAAGGGTGGCACCGCGGTACACCGGGGTGGAAGTATATCGTAGGAAAGATAGGGACAGACATAAAATATGTTCTGCGCGGCGATTTTCAATGCTTTGTGTTTTGTGTATGCTTTGTGTATTGTGTGTGTATCTCGCAAATTTAAAAGTGCTTGAAGAACATTGTGTGTATGGGCAAAGATAGGATGTTGATGTTGACTGCTAGTTGTAGACTTATGTTGCTGGTTTTTTCTATGAACAAGGGACAAATTATAAAAGGTAAGACGATAGGAATCGTGTTATATGGACGCCACGCCACTGGTGTGTATGTTGAGTATCAATCGCTAAGAAATTCAAAAGGATGCTTTGGTACCTGTTTTCTTTTTTAATATTGTGTGTGTATGTTGAGTATCAATCGCTAAGAAATTCAAAAGGATGCTTTGGTACCTGTTTTCTTTTTTAATATTGTGTGTGTATGTTGAGTATCAATCGCTAAGAAATTCAAAAGGATGCTTTGGTACCTGTTTTCTTTTTTAATATGAGATAGAAACACTGTAGAGACTCCTTTTTTTTATGCTACTTTAACGTTGTCATAGATTTTTTATTTTTGAAGATACAAATATTTTTTTTATTGCAATTTAAAAAAAAAAATGCCAATTCATTGTTATATTTTTTTTTTTTATTACCTTGAGTTGTAATGAATTTAACTTTTAAATATGTGGTATATTTTTATGGCCCCAAGCATAGGTGCTTTTACCATCTTCACATATAAACCTTTTTGTATCATTACAACTCAAGGTTTTTTTATTTATCATTTGAGCATACATCAAATGTTGCTTACTTCTAAATATATACATATTTCTATAAACATCTCGTTTCTTAATTAAACAATTTCTATAGTCTCTTAATTCTAAATTATTTGTTATGTATTTTTTGATTCCTTTTGCTTTTTTTGTCACTTCACCGGTATCAATCCCAAAACAATATAATTTAGCCCTTAGTCCTACGAAATCAGTCATAATCCTCGAATTATTTTCATCTTTGAAAAGTCCTATCACCTTGCCACATGGGCGTAGCCAGGAATTTTTTTAGGTCTTTTTTCGAGGACAATTTCTCAAAAATCAATGAAAAAACGAGGACATTTTTTTGAAAAAAAAGTAGGACATATTTATTGACAAGAATATTGAGATGGATTAGTTATCGTGTTGAAGAACTGCATTTAGCTTATAAGTCTTTGCTTAATAAAGTTATTCAAGAAATAAGAGCTGCTAAAACACAATACTACTCAAATCGCCTTGTTATTGATTCGAATGGATGAACATTTTGGGAAAGCTTTCGAAAACTTGGAATTGGAAAGCAGAGACCAAAATTCTATAACATTATCGATAAGGATGAACTCAATCAGAAATTCCTCTCTACGCCAAATGTTACACCATCCCGAGAAGTCGAAAATGCACACAGTCCCAATACTTTCTCAACTGGCTCTTCCTTTAGTTTTGCAAATGTAACCATCATGGATGTAGTAGAGAGTTTCATTTCAGTCAAATCGAATGCTATAGGAGTTGACGAACTTAACCCTGTTTTCTTAAAGTCCATTCTGCCTCTGCTACTACCGTATTTCACGCATGTATTCAATACAGTTCTAACGACAGGAACATATCCGCAGCAATGGAAAATGGCAAAAATAATACCACTTCCTAAGAACTCGCTCTGTAATGAGTTTCGGCCAATATCTATACTTCCGTTTCTCTCAAAAGTCATGGAACGTATTATGCAAAAGCAACTGAATGACTATATAGCCCGGAGAAATCTCTTAGTGCAAATTCAATCAGGTTTCCGCCCTCAACACAGCTGCATAACTGCACTTTTAAAGGTCATCGAAGATATCAGGGCTGAGCTTGATGATAACAAAGTGACGTTCCTGGTTCTTTTAGATTTTTCCAAGGCCTTTGACATGGTCAACCACACTGTACTTTTGAACAAGTTGCACAAAGAATTTAATGTTTCCGTTGAAGCAATCAAACTAGTTTCTTTCTATCTAACTAATAGAAAACAGGCTGTTTACATAGAAAATAAGTTTTCGGATTTTCTTCCACTACGAAAGGGTGTTCCCCAGGGATCGATATTGGCCCCTCTGTTATTTTCACTCTATATAAATGAAATTGCCTCCATTATTCGAACAGCATCGAAACACTATTATGCGGATGATATCCAAATATATAAAAGCTGCCCCCTAGATCTCATTGAAAACTGTGTCTCCATCATCAATCAGGAACTCGATCAGATTTCGAATTGGGCAGGATCTAATGGGCTTGCTCTCAACCCAAATAAATGTAAATGTCTAGTGATTTCCAAAAAAGTTCTAGACCTATCTTACTTTCCACTAGTCATGCTCAACGGGACTGCCTTGGAATTTGTTAATTCCTCCAAAAATCTTGGTGTAGTTTTTAATAGAACTCTTACATGGAATGACCATATTAACTCGATAGTAGGTAAGGCTTATGGTACTCTTCGGACCCTCTGGACTGCTCAGGAATTTACCCCCCCTCAAAACCAGAATTTTACTTGTGAAAACTTTGGTAATACCAATCCTCACCTATGGGTGTGAAATTTACTATAATTGTGACTCCGTTAGCAAAAATAAATTGAAAATTGCTTTTAATAGCGCCATTCGTTACGTTTACGGCCTAAGAAGATATGATCATGTCTCGCATCTGCGGCAGAACCTACTTCCAATGTCTTTTGATACTACGCTACTACAATTTTTTAAAATTCAAAGAACTCGTCAGCCAATATATCTGTATGAAAAACTTCGATTTTCGGCATCAAACAGATCTACATGTTTAATTCTGCCTCGGTTTTCATGTCTTAATTCAGAAAGACAGTTCTTTATAGCTGCATGTTGCCTGTGGAATTCACTTCCAGCTTATTTGCGAGAGATCAGCAACGGGCAACGATTTGAGAATAGTCTGCGTATTTTCTTCTCTGAACAAAGCAACTAATTTCTATCTTCATTCTATTTCCCTTTCCTTTTTTTTCATCTTTTTCATCTATTTCTCCTTTCATCTTCTTCCTTATTATTCTTTTTTAAACTTTTTATTTCATTTAAAATAACATTTGAATTGTTAATCAATTATTAAATTAATCATTTCTCCTAGATGTTTTCCAAACTTTTCATATGATTGTACATTTTTAGTCTATAGTATCAACTTGTAAACTTGAACAGTCAATTCATTATCTTCACAAATTTATAAGATTTATTATCTTACTGTGTAAGCTATTTGAACAATAAACTTAAACTTAAACTTAATATTGAGAGATACTTTAAAAGTATCATTTTTTTGGTTTCTAAAAATAGAGTAGGGTATTTGCCTTTAGCATGTTCTGTAATAGCATTCAAAATGCCGCATTCAGATGATTCAGAATTTCTGGAGAATATTTTGATTCGAAGAATTATAAATATAAATGCCCAAATATACTCGTGTAATATTTCTAGATGTTAGAGAAATCTCCTCGTCCTCGTTTTCCGGCAATTTTGCGAATTGTCCTCATTTTTTTTTTTTTTAATTTTCATTGATTCTCCTTTTTTTCCCTTTTTTCCCGAAATTGTCCTAGTTTTTTACGAGAAATCTCATTTGAGTTGTAATGAATTTAACTTTTAAATATGTGGTATATTTTTATGGCCCCAAGCATAGGTGCTTTTACCATCTTCACATATAAACCTTTTTGTATCATTACAACTCAAGGTTTTTTTATTTATCATTTGAGCATACATCAAATGTTGCTTACTTCTAAATATATAAATATTTCTATAAACATCTCGTTTCTTAATTAAACAATTTCTATAGTCTCTTAATTCTAAATTATTTGTTATGTATTTTTTGATTCCTTTTGCTTTTTTTGTCACTTCACCGGTATCAATCCCAAAACAATATAATTTAGCCCTTAGTCCTACGAAATCAGTCATAATCCTCGAATTATTTTCATCTTTGAAAAGTCCTATCACCTTGCCACATGGGCGTAGCCAGGAATTTTTTTAGGTCTTTTTTCGAGGACAATTTCTCAAAAATCAATGAAAAAACGAGGACATTTTTTTGAAAAAAAAGTAGGACATATTTATTGACAAGAATATTGAGATGGATTAGTTATCGTGTTGAAGAACTGCATTTAGCTTATAAGTCTTTGCTAAATAAAGTTATTCAAGAAATAAGAGCTGCTAAAACACAATACTACTCAAATCGCCTTGTTATTGATTCGAATGGATGAACATTTTGGGAAAGCTTTCGAAAACTTGGAATTGGAAAGCAGAGACCAAAATTCTATAACATTATCGATAAGGATGAACTCAATCAGAAATTCCTCTCTACGCCAAATGTTACACCATCCCGAGAAGTCGAAAATGCACACAGTGAATTCTTCCTTATTATTCTTTTTTAAACTTTTTATTTCATTTAAAATAACATTTGAATTGTTAATCAATTATTAAATTAATCATTTCTCCTAGATGTTTTCCAAACTTTTCATATGATTGTACATTTTTAGTCTATAGTATCAACTTGTAAACTTGAACAGTCAATTCATTATCTTCACAAATTTATAAGATTTATTATCTTACTGTGTAAGCTATTTGAACAATAAACTTAAACTTAAACTTAATATTGAGAGATACTTTAAAAGTATCATTTTTTTGGTTTCTAAAAATAGAGTAGGGTATTTGCCTTTAGCATGTTCTGTAATAGCATTCAAAATGCCGCATTCAGATGATTCAGAATTTCTGGAGAATATTTTGATTCGAAGAATTATAAATATAAATGCCCAAATATACTCGTGTAATATTTCTAGATGTTAGAGAAATCTCCTCGTCCTCGTTTTCCGGCAATTTTGCGAATTGTCCTCATTTTTTTTTTTTTTAATTTTCATTGATTCTCCTTTTTTTCCCTTTTTTCCCGAAATTGTCCTAGTTTTTTACGAGAAATCTCATTTGAGTTGTAATGAATTTAACTTTTAAATATGTGGTATATTTTTATGGCCCCAAGCATAGGTGCTTTTACCATCTTCACATATAAACCTTTTTGTATCATTACAACTCAAGGTTTTTTTATTTATCATTTGAGCATACATCAAATGTTGCTTACTTCTAAATATATACATATTTCTATAAACATCTCGTTTCTTAATTAAACAATTTCTATAGTCTCTTAATTCTAAATTATTTGTTATGTATTTTTTGATTCCTTTTGCTTTTTTTGTCACTTCACCGGTATCAATCCCAAAACAATATAATTTAGCCCTTAGTCCTACGAAATCAGTCATAATCCTCGAATTATTTTCATCTTTGAAAAGTCCTATCACCTTGCCACATGGGCGTAGCCAGGAATTTTTTTAGGTCTTTTTTCGAGGACAATTTCTCAAAAATCAATGAAAAAACGAGGACATTTTTTTGAAAAAAAAGTAGGACATATTTATTGACAAGAATATTGAGATGGATTAGTTATCGTGTTGAAGAACTGCATTTAGCTTATAAGTCTTTGCTTAATAAAGTTATTCAAGAAATAAGAGCTGCTAAAACACAATACTACTCAAATCGCCTTGTTATTGATTCGAATGGATGAACATTTTGGGAAAGCTTTCGAAAACTTGGAATTGGAAAGCAGAGACCAAAATTCTATAACATTATCGATAAGGATGAACTCAATCAGAAATTCCTCTCTACGCCAAATGTTACACCATCCCGAGAAGTCGAAAATGCACACAGTGAATTCTTCCTTATTATTCTTTTTTAAACTTTTTATTTCATTTAAAATAACATTTGAATTGTTAATCAATTATTAAATTAATCATTTCTCCTAGATGTTTTCCAAACTTTTCATATGATTGTACATTTTTAGTCTATAGTATCAACTTGTAAACTTGAACAGTCAATTCATTATCTTCACAAATTTATAAGATTTATTATCTTACTGTGTAAGCTATTTGAACAATAAACTTAAACTTAAACTTAATATTGAGAGATACTTTAAAAGTATCATTTTTTTGGTTTCTAAAAATAGAGTAGGGTATTTGCCTTTAGCATGTTCTGTAATAGCATTCAAAATGCCGCATTCAGATGATCCAGAATTTCTGGAGAATATTTTGATTCGAAGAATTATAAATATAAATGCCCAAATATACTCGTGTAATATTTCTAGATGTTAGAGTTATCTCCTCGTCCTCGTTTTCCGGCAATTTTGCGAATTGTCCTCATTTTTTTTTTTTTAATTTTCATTGATTCTCCTTTTTTTCCCTTTTTTCCCGAAATTGTCCTAGTTTTTTACGAGAAATCTCATTTGAGTTGTAATGAATTTAACTTTTAAATATGTGGTATATTTTTATGGCCCCAAGCATAGGTGCTTTTACCATCTTCACATATAAACCTTTTTGTATCATTACAACTCAAGGTTTTTTTATTTATCATTTGAGCATACATCAAATGTTGCTTACTTCTAAATATATACATATTTCTATAAACATCTCGTTTCTTAATTAAACAATTTCTATAGTCTCTTAATTCTAAATTATTTGTTATGTATTTTTTGATTCCTTTTGCTTTTTTTGTCACTTCACCGGTATCAATCCCAAAACAATATAATTTAGCCCTTAGTCCTACGAAATCAGTCATAATCCTCGAATTATTTTCATCTTTGAAAAGTCCTATCACCTTGCCACATGGGCGTAGCCAGGAATTTTTTTAGGTCTTTTTTCGAGGACAATTTCTCAAAAATCAATGAAAAAACGAGGACATTTTTTTGAAAAAAAAGTAGGACATATTTATTGACAAGAATATTGAGATGGATTAGTTATCGTGTTGAAGAACTGCATTTAGCTTATAAGTCTTTGCTTAATAAAGTTATTCAAGAAATAAGAGCTGCTAAAACACAATACTACTCAAATCGCCTTGTTATTGATTCGAATGGATGAACATTTTGGGAAAGCTTTCGAAAACTTGGAATTGGAAAGCAGAGACCAAAATTCTATAACATTATCGATAAGGATGAACTCAATCAGAAATTCCTCTCTACGCCAAATGTTACACCATCCCGAGAAGTCGAAAATGCACACAGTCCCAATACTTTCTCAACTGGCTCTTCCTTTAGTTTTGCAAATGTAACCATCATGGATGTAGTAGAGAGTTTCATTTCAGTCAAATCGAATGCTATAGGAGTTGACGAACTTAACCCTGTTTTCTTAAAGTCCATTCTGCCTCTGCTACTACCGTATTTCACGCATGTATTCAATACAGTTCTAACGACAGGAACATATCCGCAGCAATGGAAAATGGCAAAAATAATACCACTTCCTAAGAACTCGCTCTGTAATGAGTTTCGGCCAATATCTATACTTCCGTTTCTCTCAAAAGTCATGGAACGTATTATGCAAAAGCAACTGAATGACTATATAGCCCGGAGAAATCTCTTAGTGCAAATTCAATCAGGTTTCCGCCCTCAACACAGCTGCATAACTGCACTTTTAAAGGTCATCGAAGATATCAGGGCTGAGCTTGATGATAACAAAGTGACGTTCCTGGTTCTTTAAGATTTTTCCAAGGCCTTTGACATGGTCAACCACACTGTACTTTTGAACAAGTTGCACAAAGAATTTAATGTTTCTGTTGAAGCAATCAAACTAGTTTCTTTCTATCTAACTAATAGAAAACAGGCTGTTTACATAGAAAATAAGTTTTCGGATTTTCTTCCACTACGAAAGGGTGTTCCCCAGGGATCGATATTGGCCCCTCTGTTATTTTCACTCTATATAAATGAAATTGCCTCCATTATTCGAACAGCATCGAAACACTTTTATGCGGATGATATCCAAATATATAAAAGCTGCCCCGTAGGTCTCATTGAAAACTGTGTCTCCATCATCAATCAGGAACTCGATCAGATTTCGAATTGGGCAGGATCTAATGGGCTTGCTCTCAACCCAAATAAATGTAAATGTCTAGTGATTTCCAAAAAAGTTCTAGACCTATCTTACTTTCCACTAGTCATGCTCAACGGGACTGCCTTGGAATTTGTTAATTCCTCCAAAAATCTTGGTGTAGTTTTTAATAGAACTCTTACATGGAATGACCATATTAACTCGATAGTAGGTAAGGCTTATGGTACTCTTCGAACCCTCTGGACTGCTCAGGAATTTACCCCCCTCAAAACCAGAATTTTACTTGTGAAAACTTTGGTAATACCAATCCTCACCTATGGGTGTGAAATTTACTATAATTGTGACTCCGTTAGCAAAAATAAATTGAAAATTGCTTTTAATAGCGCCATTCGTTACGTTTACGGCCTAAGAAGATATGATCATGTCTCGCATCTGCGGCAGAACCTACTTCCAATGTCTTTTGATACTACGCTACTACAATTTTTTAAAATTCAAAGAACTCGTCAGCCAATATATCTGTATGAAAAACTTCGATTTTCGGCATCAAACAGATCTACATGTTTAATTCTGCCTCGGTTTTCATGTCTTAATTCAGAAAGACAGTTCTTTATAGCTGCATGTTGCCTGTGGAATTCACTTCCAGCTTATTTGCGAGAGATCAGCAACGGGCAACGATTTGAGAATAGTCTGCGTATTTTCTTCTCTGAACAAAGCAACTAATTTCTATCTTCATTCTATTTCCCTTTCCTTTTTTTTCATCTTTTTCATCTATTTCTCCTTTCATCTTCTTCCTTATTATTCTTTTTTAAACTTTTTATTTCATTTAAAATAACATTTGAATTGTTAATCAATTATTAAATTAATCATTTCTCCTAGATGTTTTCCAAACTTTTCATATGATTGTACATTTTTAGTCTATAGTATCAACTTGTAAACTTGAACAGTCAATTCATTATCTTCACAAATTTATAAGATTTATTATCTTACTGTGTAAGCTATTTGAACAATAAACTTAAACTTAAACTTAATATTGAGAGATACTTTAAAAGTATCATTTTTTTGGTTTCTAAAAATAGAGTAGGGTATTTGCCTTTAGCATGTTCTGTAATAGCATTCAAAATGCCGCATTCAGATGATTCAGAATTTCTGGAGAATATTTTGATTCGAAGAATTATAAATATAAATGCCCAAATATACTCGTGTAATATTTCTAGATGTTAGAGTTATCTCCTCGTCCTCGTTTTCCGGCAATTTTGCGAATTGTCCTCATTTTTTTTTTTTTAATTTTCATTGATTCTCCTTTTTTTCCCTTTTTTCCCGAAATTGTCCTAGTTTTTTACGAGAAATCTCATTTGAGTTGTAATGAATTTAACTTTTAAATATGTGGTATATTTTTATGGCCCCAAGCATAGGTGCTTTTACCATCTTCACATATAAACCTTTTTGTATCATTACAACTCAAGGTTTTTTTATTTATCATTTGAGCATACATCAAATGTTGCTTACTTCTAAATATATACATATTTCTATAAACATCTCGTTTCTTAATTAAACAATTTCTATAGTCTCTTAATTCTAAATTATTTGTTATGTATTTTTTGATTCCTTTTGCTTTTTTTGTCACTTCACCGGTATCAATCCCAAAACAATATAATTTAGCCCTTAGTCCTACGAAATCAGTCATAATCCTCGAATTATTTTCATCTTTGAAAAGTCCTATCACCTTGCCACATGGGCGTAGCCAGGAATTTTTTTAGGTCTTTTTTCGAGGACAATTTCTCAAAAATCAATGAAAAAACGAGGACATTTTTTTGAAAAAAAAGTAGGACATATTTATTGACAAGAATATTGAGATGGATTAGTTATCGTGTTGAAGAACTGCATTTAGCTTATAAGTCTTTGCTTAATAAAGTTATTCAAGAAATAAGAGCTGCTAAAACACAATACTACTCAAATCGCCTTGTTATTGATTCGAATGGATGAACATTTTGGGAAAGCTTTCGAAAACTTGGAATTGGAAAGCAGAGACCAAAATTCTATAACATTATCGATAAGGATGAACTCAATCAGAAATTCCTCTCTACGCCAAATGTTACACCATCCCGAGAAGTCGAAAATGCACACAGTCCCAATACTTTCTCAACTGGCTCTTCCTTTAGTTTTGCAAATGTAACCATCATGGATGTAGTAGAGAGTTTCATTTCAGTCAAATCGAATGCTATAGGAGTTGACGAACTTAACCCTGTTTTCTTAAAGTCCATTCTGCCTCTGCTACTACCGTATTTCACGCATGTATTCAATACAGTTCTAACGACAGGAACATATCCGCAGCAATGGAAAATGGCAAAAATAATACCACTTCCTAAGAACTCGCTCTGTAATGAGTTTCGGCCAATATCTATACTTCCGTTTCTCTCAAAAGTCATGGAACGTATTATGCAAAAGCAACTGAATGACTATATAGCCCGGAGAAATCTCTTAGTGCAAATTCAATCAGGTTTCCGCCCTCAACACAGCTGCATAACTGCACTTTTAAAGGTCATCGAAGATATCAGGGCTGAGCTTGATGATAACAAAGTGACGTTCCTGGTTCTTTTAGATTTTTCCAAGGCCTTTGACATGGTCAACCACACTGTACTTTTGAACAAGTTGCACAAAGAATTTAATGTTTCTGTTGAAGCAATCAAACTAGTTTCTTTCTATCTAACTAATAGAAAACAGGCTGTTTACATAGAAAATAAGTTTTCGGATTTTCTTCCACTACGAAAGGGTGTTCCCCAGGGATCGATATTGGCCCCTCTGTTATTTTCACTCTATATAAATGAAATTGCCTCCATTATTCGAACAGCATCGAAACACTTTTATGCGGATGATATCCAAATATATAAAAGCTGCCCCCTAGGTCTCATTGAAAACTGTGTCTCCATCATCAATCAGGAACTCGATCAGATTTCGAATTGGGCAGGATCTAATGGGCTTGCTCTCAACCCAAATAAATGTAAATGTCTAGTGATTTCCAAAAAAGTTCTAGACCTATCTTACTTTCCACTAGTCATGCTCAACGGGACTGCCTTGGAATTTGTTAATTCCTCCAAAAATCTTGGTGTAGTTTTTAATAGAACTCTTACATGGAATGACCATATTAACTCGATAGTAGGTAAGGCTTATGGTACTCTTCGGACCCTCTGGACTGCTCAGGAATTTACCCCCCTCAAAACCAGAATTTTACTTGTGAAAACTTTGGTAATACCAATCCTCACCTATGGGTGTGAAATTTACTATAATTGTGACTCCGTTAGCAAAAATAAATTGAAAATTGCTTTTAATAGCGCCATTCGTTACGTTTACGGCCTAAGAAGATATGATCATGTCTCGCATCTGCGGCAGAACCTACTTCCAATGTCTTTTGATACTACGCTACTACAATTTTTTAAAATCAAAGAACTCGTCAGCCAATATATCTGTATGAAAAACTTCGATTTTCGGCATCAAACAGATCTACATGTTTAATTCTGCCTCGGTTTTCATGTCTTAATTCAGAAAGACAGTTCTTTATAGCTGCATGTTGCCTGTGGAATTCACTTCCAGCTTATTTGCGAGAGATCAGCAACGGGCAACGATTTGAGAATAGTCTGCGTATTTTCTTCTCTGAACAAAGCAACTAATTTCTATCTTCATTCTATTTCCCTTTCCTTTTTTTTCATCTTTTTCATCTATTTCTCCTTTCATCTTCTTCCTTATTATTCTTTTTTAAACTTTTTATTTCATTTAAAATAACATTTGAATTGTTAATCAATTATTAAATTAATCATTTCTCCTAGATGTTTTCCAAACTTTTCATATGATTGTACATTTTTAGTCTATAGTATCAACTTGTAAACTTGAACAGTCAATTCATTATCTTCACAAATTTATAAGATTTATTATCTTACTGTGTAAGCTATTTGAACAATAAACTTAAACTTAAACTTAATATTGAGAGATACTTTAAAAGTATCATTTTTTTGGTTTCTAAAAATAGAGTAGGGTATTTGCCTTTAGCATGTTCTGTAATAGCATTCAAAATGCCGCATTCAGATGATTCAGAATTTCTGGAGAATATTTTGATTCGAAGAATTATAAATATAAATGCCCAAATATACTCGTGTAATATTTCTAGATGTTAGAGAAATCTCCTCGTCCTCGTTTTCCGGCAATTTTGCGAATTGTCCCCATTTTTTTTTTTTTTTTTTAATTTTCATTGATTCTCCTTTTTTTCCCTTTTTTCCCGAAATTGTCCTAGTTTTTTACGAGAAATCTCATTTAAAAGTCCTCGTTTTCCGGCAAATTTTGCGAATTGTTTTTTTTTTTTTAAATTTTCATTGATACTCCTTTTTCCCCTTTTTTCCCAAATTGTCCTCGTTTTTTAAGAGAAATCTCATTGAAAAGTCTTCGTTTTTCGGCAATTTTGCGAATTGTTCTCATTTTTTATAAAAATTTTCATTGATACTCCTTTTTTTCCCAAATTGTCCTCGTTTTTTACGATACTCTTTGAAAAGTCCTTGTTGTTTCAGCATTTTCTCCAAATGTCCTCGAGGACAAAGATTAATTTTGTCTTAAAAAACGCAGAATTTTTCGAGCACATTTGGCTTAGGTTGGGGCATTTGCCCCTACCTGCCCCTACCTGGCTACGCCCATGCCTTGCCATTATTTAAAGGGAAATTATGAATGTTATTCACCGGATACTCAGAAGTGTCAAACCTAGATCTCTCAGGATTAATAACATCATCATAGATTTGAGCATAAAAGTCGTCTGTAAATATGGAATAGATAAAAGAGTCTGTATCCATATAGTTCAAACGAATTTTATCGCTAAATTTTGGCTTCATGTAATCATAATGAAAATCATACATTAACCACTTTGAGAGTTCTAAAACGACAAAACCTAAATAAATTGGTTTATCTAGTTCAACACTTCCTTTCTTCATCTCAATAGCACACATATTCGGTGTAAATATGCTACTACTATGAAAATTGGGATGCGCAATCAGCTTTCTTGCTGAAAATTGGTTTCTATGCGCATCCCATTCTGTAACAATCTTCACATTTCTACGCTTTTCAACATTTTCCATGGTCTTACCATAGACGCTATTGTTCATTAACTTGAAAAAGTCTTTTTCAAACTTATTCCTGGCAACCTTTCTTTTTTCGGTGTTCAGTGAAATATATTTTTGGAGCCAGTTCGACTGACTAAACTTCATGACTCTATGTACTTTTTTTAAAACTAATCCCTGGGAAATACATTGCTGTAAATTTCTTAAGTGAATTTTGAAAATTTTCCTTGAATTCAAGTGCGCAACTAACTTAGGAATTTTACAACCTGGGGTGGCTATATTTTCAGGACAAAATGGGAGATCGTTATGTGAGTCGTGAATACTCGATGGATAATCTAAATCTACTTCCAATACATATCCTACATTATCACCTTTAATGTTGGAGATGTATTCAGATGTATAAATCTGAGGATTATCCCACTGAAAATTACCATATGGTAAGGGTTGTGACATAGCCCATCCGTATAAGTTATTAGCATCAAGATACATTAAGTATTCCGATGCTAGGTTTGGATTATAGCTTGACATGTATTTATTATAAGCTACAGCATTTCTGTGACTACATTGACACAAACCACCCCTAATTCCAGTTTTAAAAAAATTGTACATATCGACATCAGTTAAAAGCTCTAACTTGATATTAGTTGTTTTGAGCATAGCGTCCCATGATAACCCAGGAGCTGTAAAATAATGACAAGGATCAAGTTCATAAATTGAAATACAAAGTTTCCTAAAACTTTCAAAAATATCTGCTAATAAAAGCACATCACTCTTAAGATAGAGAACCATATAATCTTCAAGTTTTTTACACTTGAAGTGATCCCATACATTAAGAGCATGTTTATAGTCCTCAACTAAACATTCTTCATCAATCATTTTGTTATAAAATTTTGATTTAGAGGGTAAAGAGGTTTCTTCAAATCGTTCCCAAGAATCTAAATGATCATAAGGAAATACACCTTTTCTTTGCATTAAATTAAATGACACATTGTCTTGGAAAACACTTTTAGGGTGGTATTCACCAAGAAATCTTAAACTAAGTGCCTCATAAACCTATTCACCGACCACTATTAGTGCAGATTTATGAGCGCTCATAACACTTAAGAGTGGTCGCTACCACTCTTAAGTTATGAGCGGTTGTTGTTTTAAATAAATTCGAAAATTCGAAATTTACTGACAGCGTCATTTGTGGTTGTTATTCAAAAATCATAAATAACTGTTGAAAATAATAAGAAATTCGAATTATGGTTTGCAATACAAAGAATGAATTAATTTTACGCTCTACCATTTCTAAAATTTCCGATAATTTTTTCTGTTTTTGACTGATTTTGACAATTGACACTGAAATTTTCGAAGTAGTTCGAAAAGTGTGCGTTCAGAGACTCAAAAACCTTATTTTTCGAATATTCGAATTAGCTTAGACCAGACCCTATTATTGCTTGGTGAATAGCACATCCGAATTTAAAACTAAGGGTGGTATTCACCAAACAATCTTAAGAGCGCTCTTAAAGCTAAGAGGCTCTTAGTTTTAAATTTGGATGTGCTATTCACCAAGCAATAATAGGGTCTAGTCTAAGCTAATTCGAATATTCGAAAAATAAGGTTTTTGAGTCTCTGAACGCACACTTTTCGAACTACTTCGAAAATTTCAGTGTCAATTGTCAAAATCAGTCAAAAACAGAAAAAATTATCGGAAATTTAGGAAATGGTAGAGCGTAAAATTAGTTCATTCTCTGTATTGCAAACCATAATTCGAATTTCTTATTTTTTTCAACAGTTATTTATGATTTTTGAATAACAACCACAAATGACGCTGGCAGTAAATTTCGAATTTTCGAAGTTATTTAAAACAACAACCGCTCATAACTTAAGAGTGGTAGCGACCACTCTTAAGTGTTATGAGCGCTCATAAATCTGCACTAATAGTGGTCGGTGAATAGGTTTATGAGGCACTTAGTTTAAGATTTCTTGGTGAATACCACCCTAAGAGCCTCTTAGCTTTAAGAGCGCTCTTAAGATTGTTTGGTGAATACCACCCTTAGTATTTTTCAAGTCATTAGGCGATAAATTCTTTGCTAAAGATGCGATGCTTGACTGAAGAAACCTATTTGAATCTAAAAATCTTATCTCAAAACTGTGGTTGGCATTTAAATAAATTCGTTTAGAAAGAGAAATATAATTTTCTTTGTTCAATGGAATTATTGAAATTTCTCCTTTGATCTTAGAAAGACTTTTTACAAAGAGATGACAATCATATCCCGAAAAATTATGAAAGAAGACGGGGAAAAATTTTGGAATTTTAAAATTTAAATTACAATGATGGTGGGCGGGTCCTCTATACAACCCGGTGAAGTGACAATGATCCCTTACCCTTAAATCTAAATTCTTAAAACTATTCTTACATAAATGGCATGATGGCGAATGTCTCTGCCTGAAATCCTCGGCTATGGTCAACATGGGTATCGGTTTCGGATTCTTGATGACTTGCTGATATAAATTCGTCAAATCTTCCACCAACATTTCTACAAATTTATCTGACGAATTCTCACCTAAAATAGAAAAAATGGAAAATTATAAATATGTATATTGGGAAATATTATTATATTCATATTTAAATTCTTACCAACAAATGTTTTCTGAGTGTTGAACTTTTCATCAAATGTGCATTTGATAAAATATGAAAAGGCGCAAGGTACATGCTGTTGTACATCAGTTGTTGAAGAAAAATCCGGGTTGGGCTGTTGATGATTTATCGGTTGTAAAATAGACTCGAAGTCAGCGTAAGCTACAAATGGAACTTCCAATTTCTTTCCATGCTTCTCAAACTTTAATGAGGTCTTATCTCCCTCTGGCATTATTGTAATGATCTTACAACATTCGCTTTTGTGTTTCTTTAATGAATCTTCATTAGCAAAAGCTTGTAGACAACCATTACAAAAATGTTTTTTCTTTTCTAGTTTTGTTAATTGTGAACTGATTAATCGAGACATGTTTTTAATAAAAACATAATGAGTTCGACCATCTTCATTCTCACAAAAGAGTAAATTTATATGCTTACTCTTTTCCTTTTGTGTATGATAGAATGGACCGATTATTTGTACATCTTTAGTTTTCTTACTCATCTCGTAACCAAATACATTCACACTTATCTCAGGATTGTTCTCTTCAAATATTTTAACATCTTTTATAGGCAGAGGGAACTGCAAATCTTTAAAGCTTATGAGTTGGTTACATAATTCTATTGTTTCGTCAACAATGTTATTTTTACATGGGTATGAAATAGTTCTTTCAGGATGTGATATGTTTACTGTGAGAGCAGCTATTATAGACCATTTGAAACAGTACTGATCATTGTTTTGAACGTTTATGCATGCTTTTTTGTTTCTTATTTGGGCTGGTAATTCAAAATACGATGATCCTCCAACAGGTTGGTATTTATTGATGTTAATCTCAATTCTCACAAATGATAGCAAAGCCCATCCGCTATCTTTTTCTTGAAATTCTTTTAATTTGGCTTTTATTTCATCAATAAATTGCTGAAGCTTTTCATCTATATCATTTTCATTCAGCACCACACACATTTTTGTTTGAATATTTTTCACATCAGAAATCAATTCATCAGGACTATTGTTGGACTTGACAAAATCACCGAAAAGTTCAATGTTTAGCTTCAATGAACCTAAAATACCAATCTCGTTTTCCAGCAACTGTTTTATGAGGCACCTATTTTGCTCAAACAAAACATTAACATCCAAAATTGATTCATCAGCAATCTTTATACAATAGGTCTTAATTCTATTTTTGAAAGCTCCACTTATGACGCTAACATTCTCGATCAGGAGCTGCATAGCAAGTGCTCTATGTGAAGCTTTTCTTTGATGATGTATCATTTTTCCTTGCTCGATAACCTTCTCACAGATGTGACAATATGAAGTTTGAAGAGAACCTCCATCATCATTTTCTTGAGGAGAACCTCCATCACCATTTTCCGAATACAGTTCATCAACTAGAGTCATATGAGAAGCTTTTTTATTGTGTTCACTCCATTCTACAACATCTTCTTCACAGATATCACAATAGTCATTAGCAATTCTTCTAGGCCTTTTGTTCAAAACCGCTCTAGATGTTGAAGGTTGTGGAGAATGTTCCCTTTTTCTAGAGTTTCTTTCATTCACTACAACAGATCCTGCTGAATGTTCATTTTGGTCCTTCAGTTCATATCCATCATTTTCACTTAAGAGCAGTTTACTCAAGTTTCTATGGAAAGCTTTTTCGTTATGCTCGCTCCATTCAACAACAACTTCTTCACAGATATTACAATAGTCATTATCATTAGCAATTATTCTAGGCTTTTTGTTTAAAATTGCTCTAGATGTTGAAGGTTGAGGAGAATGTTCCCTTTTTCTCAAACTTCTTTCATTACTTACAACAGCTCCTGATGAATGTTTATTTCTAATGTGCTCATTAAGTTTGTCTTTCCTCGACAGAACCTTCTCACATATCTTGCACTTAAACATTTTTCTTTCGTCGCTATGAATATGGTTGATGTGCCTTGTCAAAGACGACTTGTTGACGAATGATTTTTCGCAATTTTCACAATAAAACATTTTTAAAAATTTAAATATTATTCACAAAGAAAACACAAAAAGAAATATGTATAAAAATACAAAAATAGAACTTGATTGTTTAATAATTAACAAAACTCAGATTTTAAAAATTCAACAAATTTGAATTTGATTGTTTAATAATTTACAAAACTCAGATTTTCAATGAAAAATTCAAAAAATACAGAACTTGACTGTCTTATTCACAAAAACATAATGTCCTATCACGTTCTCAAAATGCACCTTTTATAGGTATTTTTTTTTTCTCAAAAAATCAAGAACCCTACTATAAATTGCATCATATGTATATACATATACATATAAATAAAATAAGCATACCTACCTACACACATACATCTGTCTATGCCCAACACAAACAATTATTATCATGAAAGGTTTCAATAAACATGTTGAAACATGAAATTGTATTGTATGTACATATCTATAAATAAACATACCTATATACATCTCCCTATGCCCAACACAAACAAACATTATCATGAAAAGGTTTCAATAAACATGTTGAAACATGAAATTGTTTTGTATGTGCATATCTATAAATAGACAAACCTACCTACGTACC
The DNA here is from genome assembly GCA_914767635.1 of Melanostoma mellinum. Lineage (NCBI taxonomy): Eukaryota > Metazoa > Arthropoda > Insecta > Diptera > Syrphidae > Melanostoma > Melanostoma mellinum. The sequence continues at coordinate 108,197,767 of OU612059.1, forward strand.
TATATACATACATCTCCCTAGCCCAACACAAACAAACATTATCATGAAAAGGTTTCAATAAACATGTTGAAACATGAAATTGTTTTGTATGTACATATCTATAAATAGACATACCTACCATATTCATATACAAATCTGATTTTTTTAGTATTGTAAAAGGACACTTCTCATGTTATGTACTCCATGGTTTTTCCATACCGTAATAAAACAATCTATTTTTACTATCCACCAGACGCTACCATCAAAAAACCATCCCGCCAAATAAAAAACTACCTGCCGAAAAAAATATCATCATATGGTACACAACTGTACATCATGACTGCTGCACCCTGAACCCTCATGTCGACTGCTGTACCACATACTGTACACCATGACTGCTGTAAAATCGTACCATCATCCTAGAATGACTGTTGTACCCTCGTACCCTCATGTCGACTGCTGTACCACATACTGTACAACCCTGAACCCTCACTGAACCCTTGGCCCAGAACCGGTCAAAACATACTACTTAGGTTTTTGTCATTGCTATTTTGAAATGACAAGGGAGTGTTAGTACGACGGCAGACACATAGATGGCTTTCAGAGACCGGTTTGTTTTCGATAGTGAGGTACACCTGAATATTACCGCTCAATATTATAGATTATAGATAGGTAAGATATATACATCATAACTATATGGTTAATAAATAAGAATTTATTCAACGTAGAATAGAGTGCTATAATTCACTAGATAACTATTCATCTGCTTAGAGCTATTTAGGGAAATCTAATAAATACGGCTGTTAGTATTTGGGCTATTGAATAGTACATGTGCTTTTGTTTTTTTTTTTTCACTTTCACAGAATTGATTAATATTGCACTCGAATTTATTATACGTTTTCGCGGCGCGGCTGGAGAGATTTGTAATTATGTATAGTGATGGTTGTTTTGGTAGGATTTTTATTTTTTAATTTTTTATTTTGAGTATTTGGGTGGCAGGAGGTGGCCTCACGACCACTGTGTCTGATACGTTGCCGAGTCATGGAAAAGAATAAAATAATTACAATAGAACCTATACGCCACAGTGACCCTACAGACGACAAGACACTTTACGGAGAAGAAAAGTATTAAGAAACACTACACCATAGTCAGGACTTCAAATTACTAACCATTTCAGTTATGATGAAGACTTCGATTGCGACCAAGATCGAGCGTGGTAGTTTCAACAAAATTAATCTATACTTACGGACGGCTTGCTAAGGGTTTCCATAAATGTAGTGCTGTGAGCAGAAACCTGTCATATTTGGTTGGACAGTATAACCTTACTCTGCTGAACTTTTACGCAGCCTTTACTTTTATGTTTTGCTGATGAAAGCAATTAACTATACCAAAAAATAAAATAAAGAAATTAAAGAATATTTTTGGTTATAGGGAATGTCGCATCTATTTTGCCTTCTGGAAGAACAATAGTTTTGACAGATGAAAAATAAAAAAAAAGAGCTTTACGATTATCTCTCTCTCAAAGGAGAGTCAAGAGCTCAGTAAATATTATAATACCTCGCGACAGCCAATTTTTTTACAGCAAATTAGAGAAATCTCCAAAAAAGACTAGTTTCTTCATAAAAACTCTTACATTTTTTCTGGTCCATTTTTTTCGGACTTTCACAAAATTTCCTCCAAAATGTAGTAAAAATGAAAAATCGTGATTTGAAACGAACCTCGTAACAGCGAACGAAAATATGAACTATCAGAAAAAACAACAACAATGCTTAACAAACTCTTAACTTGTCATCCAAATTTTGTATTTTTTGCAGTAATCGAACACTTCTTGTGATGACATGTAGTAGTGTTAGAAGAGTATATACACATACATTTCTAGAAAATTGCATCTCTTATTAATTTTAATTTCTTTTGGCCCATTTTTATTTACTTAAACGTGTTGATGTTGTTTTTTTTCTTAGAACTTATAAAGTCACATAAATGTGTGTAAGTGATATCTGAAAATCATTTAAAAACCCATCTATAATCCCAAAATTTCAGAGCAAATGAAACTGAAACATTGGCAAAGTCTTCGAAAGGCAACGGTTTTGTATGTTATGCACCGTCTCCTACAGTTAAAGCAACATGATGGTCTCGGCTGATGGTTTCACTTCAGAGTCCAACTGGAATGTCTAATAACCTCAGTGAGGATGATTGCTCCTATTCAGATGCCAATCATACCCACAAACTAAAAGATAAAACACTAGTAGGTACATTGAAGGTTACTGCCCCGAACACACTGAACTCGTTTCTGCAATGAAGCTTATTTGCTATCATCCAACTGTTCTGGTACGTGCTGATTACGAAATTGCACTTAAAAGCATTAGCCAAAGATAAAATGGTTGAATTGATTGCACCAAATGCAGCATTGTGAAAGGATATAGGTAGCCTACAAATGCTTAGTTGAGGCTTCCTATGCTGTCTTGGAAAATGTAATTTATTTATGAAACTAGATTGGTCGGCCTAATTGACATCATGGAACTCTGCAGCAGATTTCGTAAAAAAAGCGAAAGAACCGAATTCTAAAAATAAGTTTGTCCAAGAATTGTGTGAACAGACACCGATTGGGGACTTCTGCCGTACAGAAGAAATTATTCCTGCCAGTACGTCTACAAATCAGTTTCTCAATATGTCAAAACTATCATTCAAACGACCACCACAGAAAATAGCTCCGATTTTTCAACGACCTAAACGAAAACAAGTCACTGGAGAATCAAGACCGCAAGGAGGGAGTATTGAATACCTTCCAATTTCCTCATCCAGGAAGAAAAGAATGCTAGAAAATAGTCAAACACTGACATCCACTCAACCGAAAGATTTAAACAATAACGAAGCCAGGAAGAGAACTTGTTGCTTTAAGTCTCAGGATTAAGAATTTAAGACTTTATTCAGAATTGAATCCTATTTATTAAGTTTATGGTAAGTTAAATTCGAATAAACTTTCTAATTTAATTTTGAAAGAGATGAACCGGTATTGTGGTCGAGATTATTGAAATGAAATTTTTTATAAATAAAAGTTCCTTTGTTGACACAACAACAAAGTTAAAATTCAAATCAAAAATAAAACATATACGCGAATTACTTTTTGCAATGAATTTTATTTGAATGCATTTCGGGTTGACATGCAACCCATCATCAGCAATTAACAATCTTTAGGTACTAACAATAAACAAAAATTTTTCTTGTAAACGAAGCAAGAGAAAAGAGACAAAAATAAAAAACAATCGAGAAAATTACAACGAAGTAAAACATCAAAAGTACAAAAGCTGCACATTTACCTGAAATTCTATCACAGATCAAGTGAAGGAGACAAAATAATTCCGTTGTCTGCATTCATCACATTCTTTGTTTTGGCCAATGTTATGTTGTGGTTCATTGTTGTCAGCTGAAGCGAAGACGTGTGCTGCTACCGAAGAGCGATTAATTTGTTTGTAAACTATGTGTTTGGTTGCACTAGAATCCCTAAAATCACATCTTGAAGTTAAGAATGTAGAAGAAAGAAAAAGAAATGTAAGCAGCTAAAATCTGTATGTCTCACAATTGCTTTGTTTTCCGTGGCAAATTTTACAAAAATGAGAATGGTACCAGCATGGGAAATCCTCTATCACCACTCATCGCTGAAGCATTTATGGCAAAATTTGAAACCGATTTAAAAAATGAAGGTTTACCAAGGATTTGGATAAGGTATGTTGACGATGTTTTTAGCATTATCAAAAAAGACAGCGCACAACATTTACTCAACGTAGTAAACAACAAATATGATAGCATAAAATTCACGGTTGAAGAAGAAGATGATCATCGTTGTTTACCTTTATTGGATGTTTTATGCAAAAACCGAGACAATAAACTTGATTTCGAAGTCTACAGAAAAGCCACAGCAACAGATCGATACATCCCGAATGACTCATTTTGTTCATACCAACATAAAATTGCTGCATTTCATTCTATGGCATATAGAGTGTAAACTACCTCTTTCAGTCTCAAGTTTCAAGAAAGAATTTGACTTCATAGTCCATTTAGCAAATGTGAATGGATTTGAGAAGAATATATTTGAGAGTCAAAAAACAATCCAATAACATAAGAAAAAATAATATAACAACACTTTTCAGCCAAAATGCAACAACAACAAAATATCGAGTATCATTTTCATACATACAGCCAATAAAAAACCATTTAAGGAAAAAGTTAGAAAAAGAAAACATACACATAGTTTACAACAACAACAAAAAACTTAAGCAAATTCTCGGCTCAACCAAAGACGAAACACCAACAAGTGAGAGAAGCGGCATTTATGAGATCAGCTGTGAGAATTGCAACAAAAAATACATAGGACAAACGAAACGGAGCATAAAAACAAGATTTAAAGAACACATTAGCTGCATAAAAAACAAACAAATTAATCGCTCTTCGGTAGCAGCACACGTCTTCGCTTCAGCTGACAACAATGAACCACCACATAACATTGGCCCATTCGAAGAGAGCGTTCGTTTACTCAAAACAGTACAAAATCCACGCAAACTTGACGCATATGAGTCTCTTCTAATTTCCAAAACAGAGAATGTGATGAATGCAGACAACGGAAATATTTTGTCTCCTTTATTAGATCTGTGATAGAATTTCAGGTAAATGTGCAGGTTTTGTACTTTTGATGTTTTACTTCGTTGTAATTTTCTCAACTGTTTTTTATTTTTGTCTCTTTTCTCTTGCTTCATTTACAAGAAAATTTTTTGTTTATTGTTAGTAACGATTGTTAACTGCTGATGATGGGTTGCATGTCAACCCGAAATGCATTCAAATAAAATTCATTGCAAAAAGTAATTCGCGTATGTGTTTTATTTTTTATTTGGATTTTAACTTTGTTGTTGTGGTCAATAAAGGAACTTTTATTTATAAAAAAATTTCATTTCAGTCAGTTAAGTTGTATAATGAGATGAAACAATATAGTACATGTATTTTTCTTTACGAAATATAATAAAAATTACAAAAAGAAAAGTAGGATTCGAGCACAATACTTACTTGCGAGGTGAATCTAGACCGATGTTGCAGGGATTATTCTTTGATTTTCAAAACATACTTGAGGATTTTGTAGCTGGTTAAGATAAAAGTCCAATATTGTTATCGTCAATGGGAGGGGGAATACCAGGATTCTCATTGGTCGGCATCTACAATTGAAGCCGAGGAAGACTTTTCCCAGCACTTTACGAATATTTGAATGAATATGCACACGTATTACCTCCTTCCCGTTGCTTCATTTTATTTACAGAATTTATTTTTCCTATAATAAATAAAAATCCTTTAATTCTTGTTTTGCATGTATCTCAACTTCTTCCGTGCGTTGCGTTGGACAGTTTAGTCAACAAAATCGATTACACATTCACAAATAGAGAAAATCCAAACACTGCCCCCAAACTCAGAGTTCTCACAAGAATACAAGATGAATCCTCAATCAATTTATTAGTCTTTGAATACTCCCGAAAATAATTAAGACAAAATTTGCGATGACATTGCATAAATCCTTTGTGTCTATTTTTTTTATGATATCTATAAAAAAAAATCAAGATCGTTAATAGTAAGAATGAAAAGAAGAGGGCCTAAATTACTGCCCTGGGGGACGCAGAAGGCAGCTTAAACAGGACTTAATAGAGAAGATCTAAGTCGAAAACTATCAAAACGGTTTTCCAAATAAGAAGAAATCCATTTCAATAAAATTGAATTAAATCAAGCAAAATAATAAAATAAATAAATTAAATATTCCAAAGATTTCAAGCAATAATCTAAAAACGCCATTCATTTGCATTGCTAATACATATACATGATGAGAGTTTAATCAAAATCGTTGGACCCATTTTTTCAAAAAACCGTTTTTTATTTTTCACTTGTTTTGAAAAACCGTTTCTAAAAAGTCAAGTATGCACAGTTCTAGGTCTCGCAAGAAATTATTTTGACAAAAAATTTCAAATAAATCAAAGTTATAGTTTTGAAGTAATTTACAAAAACAAAGATCTGTTTATATTATTTTTATAAGAACTTATAAGAATTTTCAAAACTAATTTTCTTTTAAAACTTATGCAGTCTTTCCTTAACAGTTTATTTCTTTTTAAATCCAAGATTTCATCAAGATCGTGTAAGCCATTAACGAGAAAAACGGGTTTGAAAAGAACGGTACTATGGGAGGTGCCGTTCTTAGGATTTTTTCAAAATTGTTTTTTGCATCATAAGAAATTTTATCTAAAATTAATCCTTTACACAAAATTTTATCTAAATCGTTTGGGGCGTTTTCAAGAAAAAAAGGTATTAGTTTTTAGTTTATTTTAGTTTAGTTTAGTTTAGTTTATTTTGCCAATGTAAGACAACATTAATTATAAAAAAAACAAAGATTGCACTATATAGAAAATAAAATAAAATACATTTGTTGTACTACGTATTATTAAAAACAAGTTTTTTTTAATAATAAAACGGATTTGATATGTAAGAGATTAGCAAAACAAAAGAAAGTCAAGAAAAGTCTTCAAACATCACTCTATTTAGGATAAATTGAACAAGTCAAAATAACACAGGCCTGCCAAATGAGGGTCATAGCTCCCTCTCTGGAATTTGATAGCTGATTCTAGGGTATTTTGGTACGCTGATTACGAATGTGTCCTTAGTTTTTCTCCATCACCTCCAGGTTTTTTAAAAAAGGTACAGATAGAAAATAGAAAAAAAGTCACAAGTTTTCGCATTAAAAAAATATATATTGAAAGAAGTTCATTTATTTAAATGCAGTTTTCTAGATCATTATTTAAACAAAAAATTAAGTCTAAGATTAGGTCTCTATTATCAGTATTGACAGAGATATCGAATTTAACACAGGTCAGGGTACACCAAAGTTACCCTTTTCTTAAATTGCCAAAAAGTGATATCAAAGTTGAGAAACGAACTTTAGTGTAAAACAATTTTTTTCTTAGATATTATGACCAAGAATCTCAACCCAAAGTATGTAACACGAATTACGCAACACCCTGTATATGAATGAGCTCATTACTAAATTAAACCAAAAAACGCCTTTTTCGACATGTATACTACGAATTACTTATACTCATTATGTAGTAGTTAACAAATAATTGATTTGCATTGATGTCTATGTCCCTTTACACTAATTAAATGCAATAAAAAGTAAGCTAAATCAATTTAATGACGTTTTATAAATCTTAAAATGCAGGCGCTCAGACATTTTAAATATTCAATATGAAAAAATCCTGACGTGATGGGTTTTTTATTTACACTATTATTCTCGTAATCAGCACACCAAAATCTATAGAAAACGTTACTCAGATTTCAGAGAGGAAAACCATTGCAGACCTGTGTAATTATTAAATGTTTTTGAATATCTATTGAAACATTCATGAGAAACATAATTAGTCCTTGATTTGCTCTCCTTTAAAAATTTGGTTTGTCTTAAAACACGAACGTTAGGATCAACAGATATTTTGGAACAAAAAAATGATGAGGAAATATTTCCATTTAAAAGATCGAGTGCAAATAAAGCTTCGGACAACTCTACGATTAACAAGGCTGCACATATTAATAAGATTAAGTTAAGGTGGGGTTCCATCCAAGACCTCTCAAGGCGAACAACAAAAATTGCTTCTGGACAGATTCAATTTTCTTTATATCAATAGTATACAACGGAGACCATATTACACTACAGTACTCTAACAGTGACCGTACCAATGAACAGTATATAGCTTTAATGATATAGGGATCACTAAATTCCTTGGATCTTCGTTTAACGAAACCTAGCATAGCCATACTCTTGGAATGAACTTTATCAATATGATGTTTTAAAGTTAGTTTTCTGTCAATTAAAAATCCTAAGACTTTTACTACGTCAATTCTTACTAATAGACCAAGAGCTAACGACCGATTTGCTTACCTCATTTTACCAAGGCTCAAACTTTGCTCATAGAAGGATTTAGGCCCGACAAGTATAAAAGTGCCCGTCTTACACTCCGGTTCGGTCCATGAGGCCTTAAGATTAGGGCTTGAAGTTGTAAAAAATAAGTCCCCATTTACCTCATTTTACCAAGGCTCATCTTTTAATATATTCTTCATTGATTCAATATATACACGAAAATAGCATTGTAAGACGTTTTAGCTGTCCATGACATGCTGTAAGACGCTCGTATATATGTAAAAAAAATGACCCCATTTACCTCATTTTACCAAGGCTGATATTTACACACAACTAAGATGACATAAAAACAAACACACATTTCAAGTGTAAGACGTTTATTCGGTCGATAACCCTCCGTAAGACGCTGAAAATTAAATTAAGATAGAAACAATTATAGTCTATTGATTATGTCATTTCTTAAGGAACTCGACATTGAATGAACTTCTATTGCATGAATCGATTAATGGGTTAATTTTAGAGAAAAAAACCAAAGTCCTATTAAATTAGAGGGTGCGAATCGGAGATATGGGTTCCAAACCATCTTCATTCGTTTTTTCAATATATCTCGAGAACGAAGCAAAATTTTGATACAATTCCAAAGACATTTTTTGTAGAGAGCAAATTTTCCCATCGAAATGCATCTTTTTAAAAATTGTAAATAAAAATTTTTTATCCGAAATAGTAAAATTCCCGATAGAAAAAAAATCAATTTTTTCCAGTTTTTGAGTTTTGTCAGTTTTTTTAATGGCATTTCTTTCTGGTTGCAGATAGGTATAGGCAATGCTCCATAAAAAAGAAAGTAAATAAAATTTTCTTTAAAATGCTATATCAGAGAGCTTTCTATGTTTGAATTTTACCGAAATATTGTCACTTGAACATAGACATTTATCGTCGATTTTCATCTTTTTTATACTAACTGCATTTATTTTTACTCTGTGGAATAAAAAAACATTTTTTACTCAATGAAAAAGGTATTTGTTACAAAAAAAAAGTTTTATGTACTTATTTTTACTATTATAAGTCTTCAATAACATTGTGAGGGTCTATATCGACATCTACATCTTCAAAAATGTCCTCTTATGCAATATCGGCTACTTGCTCATTATCGCAATTGACTCCCATACATATTGAGCAAGCAATTTGTTGTTTTCTGGAACCACAGCTTACAAGGCAACCTGGGGGTCAATTCCCGATCTGTGAAGCTGTGAAGTGAAAACATTTATCACAGCTTCATCGAAAATTCGATTCTCCATTAGTGAAAATCCAACCTCAAATGTAAATTTTTTTTCATATGATAAATTACTTTTCATTGCCGTATGAGTCGGTGAAAAATTCAATTATGAAAAATGGCCGCAAAACTCAAACGATGAAAAATCCAATTGGAATCCAATTGAAATGAGAGAGAAAATGAGAGAATACTGTCAGAATTTATCATTTAGAACATTTTAGTACTTTTTAGATCCGGAATCGCTTAGAATGGATTCGTGAAGTGATAAAATGAAAAAACTGTATGAAAACTGAAATGATATATTTTTTTTCACTTCACAGCTTCACAGATCGGGAATTGACCCCCTGTAGTTCAACAACAAGCAGTATCCACATTTAGAGTTTTCCCGACCAAAGTTCAGAAGATTTAAGTGCTTCCATGCCACTGTTGGATTTGGAAAAAAGTTCTTAGGCCATGATGTTTGATGGCATCGCGTTTTGGTGGTATTTTTGCCAGCGAAAAATTTGCTCTTTTGATAATTTGCAAAAAAATTGGAAATAACAGTTGCTTAGTGTCTGGTTCAACTTTGTTCCATACAAGGAAACTGCAATATATCTGACGCAGATCTTGTGTCTTCTTTAGCAGCAGCATCTCGTAAAAATGTGTCTATATGTGTGTTTGTAACTGTTTGATATTTTCATTTATAAATTTCATGATTTTTTTTTTCAAAATTATAAAATGCAGACATAGTATTGCAGCCACTAAATGCATGAATAAAGCCGAGATATTTTTGGAGATGAAGAAAATTGAAAATCTTTCGATAGTACAATTGGCGGTTGTTTTTTCTAGACCTGGTTTCAATAGATAAACATTTTGATAATGTTCCGGCAAAAGTGGGACCTAAGTGGTTAACTGTAGATAAAAAAAATAAATAAATAGGGTGTCGCAACAGAGCGAGGAGCCCCTGGGCCTAGTGCTTTTCTCACAACCATTCCTTGTGAGGTCAACTGTAGATAACTGTTTTATTTTAAATTCAAGAAACAAAGTATTCAGGTAATTTATTTTACTTATTATCAACCTAAAATACTTTCGCATAGAGTAAAAAATTTTTTTTTTCAACAAAATAAGGATAAATGCTGTGTGTCAGTATAAGAAAGATGAAAATCGACGATAAATGTCTATGTTCAAGTGACAATATTTCGGTAAAATTCAAACATAGAAAGCTCTCTGATATAGCATTTTAAAGAAAATTTCATTTACTTTCTTTTTTATGGAGCATTGCCTATACCTATCTGCAACCAGAAAGAAATGCCATTAAAAAAACTGACAAAACTCAAAAACTGGAAAAAATTGATTTTTTTTCTATCGGGAATTTTACTATTTCGGATAAAAAATTTTTATTTACAATTTTTAAAAAGATGCATTTCGATGGGAAAATTTGCTCTCTACAAAAAATGTCTTTGGAATTGTATCAAAATTTTGCTTCGTTCTCGAGATATATTGAAAAAACGAATGAAGATGGTTTGGAACCCATATCTCCGATTCGCACCCTCTAATTTAATAGGACTTTGGTTTTTTTCTCTAAAATTAACCCATTAATCGATTCATGCAATAAAAGTTCATTCAATGTCGAGTTCCTTAAGAAATGACATAATCAATAGACTATAATTGTTTCTATCTTAATTTAATTTTCAGCGTCTTACGGAGGGTTATCGACCGAATAAACGTCTTACACTTGAAATGTGTGTTTGTTTTTATGTCATCTTAGTTGTGTGTAAATATCAGCCTTGGTAAAATGAGGTAAATGGGGTCATTTTTTTTTACATATATACGAGCGTCTTACAGCATGTCATGGACAGCTAAAACGTCTTACAATGCTATTTTCGTGTATATATTGAATCAATGAAGAATATATTAAAAGATGAGCCTTGGTAAAATGAGGTAAATGGGGACTTATTTTTTACAACTTCAAGCCCTAATCTTAAGGCCTCATGGACCGAACCGGAGTGTAAGACGGGCACTTTTATACTTGTCGGGCCTAAATCTTTCTATGAGCAAAGTTTGAGCCTTGGTAAAATGAGGTAAGCAAATCGGTCACTAGCTCTCCGGCTATAACTTTTGTCCGTCTATGGAGTAGTCAAAATTTATTACACATTTTTTTCTTAAAAAAGAAATTATATTGCACTTCTTCTTATCTAACATCATTCCGTTAGCTTTACATCACTTAACTAGGCTGAATAATCATTGCTGCAATAATTGCGTATCCGCAATATTGTTAACTGTATGAAACAACTTTAGATCGTCGGCATACATCAGAAATCTACAACCTTCATACAGTTAGGGAAAGTCTTCAATAAAAAGGAGAAATAAAAGTGGACCAAGATGGCTAATTGGGGTACACCAGAAGTTACATGAATTTGACGTGGCAAGACATCACAAAACTTGAAACACTTTGGCCTTTGTGACAAATACGATTGCATCCACAATAATAAGGTGTCATGAATGACATATATAAATATATAAATACTAAATTAAATTAAATTGGTAGATATAGGTCTACCTTAAAGAGAGCCATGTTGATGCTCGCTTAAAACTGAAATCAGCTCCACGTTCAGCTTGTCAGTTACCAGTTTCTCAAATAATTTGGGAATAGCTGACAGGATCGCAATACCCCGATATCTTTTGATGTGATCTGTCTTCTTCTTTAAATATTGGCGTTAGAAACGAGTTACGCGTTACGCCACGTGTTAGGAAATATCCCATTGGACAAAGATTGGTTGAAAAAATGAAGCAAAGGCTTGGAAACAGTTTCAGCGATCTTTTTTAAAAACAAGGGAGGAATGCCATCGGGATCACTACCGTTATTAAAGTCGATGGTTCTTTGGTTTTGGATAAGGTCTTCCATAGTGATTGAAATAGGGCTTCGGCTAACTTCGCGATCCGTAATGTAATTAAAATCATTGCTGTCAACAGTGATGGGATTTAAATACACAGATTCAAAAAAAGGAAGCAAGAAGTTCACATAATCAGATGTTTCCAAGCAAACACTATTGTTAATGAATTTATAAAAGTGACAAGAATTCTTTTTAATAAGAGATCCTGATTCAACCACGTAACGGTCATAACGAATCTTGTCATATGATTTGAATGGATGCCAAACAACTCTCGGATTTCATTTGGCAAACGATGATCTCGCGGATGTCTAAAAATTTTTCATTTTTTTCGCAACAGTCAGCTCGCAAATTGTAATTTCGTCTTCCACTCATCTCGCTGAAACATTAACTCGCACAAGTTATTATGCATTTTCTTCTTTTGCATTCCAATCAACTGGCTTATAATGCAACTGGCTGATAAATACGTTCGGATTCCCTTATCTCGCAAACTCTTTGCATGCATTCTTTTTATCAGTTTTATTGACGTTTCATGCAGTGATCTTGTAATAGTCTTTTGGAGTAGTTCAATGCTTAAATATTTTGGTAGTTTCCATTTGAAAACAAAAATGGATAATAATAACTATACAACAGAAAGAGTGTGCAGTGTATATAAATCTGTAATTAGAAATTACACACTTTATTTTTTGTTTTGTTGGCTCTTTCACTGAAACAATTGTTTTTTTTTTTGTTTAATAATAATGTTAATGACGATAAATTGTTTTGATCTGTTTTCATCTTTGTAAATAAAATAGTGTTGTACATAAAATACGGAAATTTTTGCTCATTATTTCATTTAGGTGGATGATCTTTCGCTTAATGTTGTCTGGCAAAATATTATAACTATTTTTTTTTTTTTTATTTTTTTGGTTTTCACTTTATCTTCTGTTCACAAATTTCGCGCGAAATTTGTGAACATGAGACAATGTGAAAACCAAACAAATTAAAAAAAAAAAAATAATAATAATTTCTCATCTTACTTACGATAAGTAAAAAGCTTGATTATTCGTCGATAAAATGCCAAAAACTCGAAAAGGCTTACGATGCCCCTTGTTTGGCAGTCCAATTAAACTAAGTGAAAATGTGTTACCAACTTATTGTGAAACAACAAAGTATTACTTGTGGTTAAGATATGACTAACTGTTTTACTGGAGATGAATAATGGTAAAGATCCTGCAAATCTGAATCAAAATTATTTGACATCGCTACTGGTGTTTTTTTTGACCGATCTGGTGCATTAATCGTAAATGCTACAATGTTGGATTTAGGTACTATCAGCACTGAAAACTCATCAAAAGCAATAGATCGAAATAAAATACGTAGAGAGCGGAAAAAGACACGCAATGATTTGCAAAGCTTTGAGAGCAAACAAATTTTGACGGCTATTTACTTTGATAGTCGTAAAGATAAAACTTTAATCATGGCTTAAAGTGGCGGTTTCTCACAACGGAAGAATATTACTGAAGAACATATTTCAATGATTTCGGAGCTTGATTCGGAATATATCGGGCTTCTTTCTGTTGATTCTGGAAAAGCCACGACTATTTGATTTGATTTGATTTGATTTTATTGATTTTTAACAACTGTACATTAAGAATAAACTTATAATTTGTACAGGATATATTACATTTTATAAATAGTGCAAGATTTACAAAAACAAAAAAAAATCAACTACAATATAATATAAAATTTACCATTACAAATTTCGACAAAATTGAAAGATAGACAAAAATAAATATAAAGTTAAGAATTAAAGAAAACTTAAGGTCGCAACATGTATAATATGTATATAATTGGAAAAAAAAGTAAGTTTCAGTTTAAGTTTGCAAAATGTTCGAAGCATTGCGTATGAAATTTTCTGTGTTCGATTCCAGATCTCAGGTGACTGGGAAGATCATTCCACAGTCTGACAGCATAAACGAAAAATTGTCTGCGTGATGTCAAACAAGTATATCTGGACGAACGCAATAAGGAATTTCGATTAGAGTGGCAAAAATTAAGTGCGGTATACAGATAGCTGGGAGTCTTGTTAACAATTATTTTATAGAGAAAAGAACAACAGCGGTACTTGAAAAAAGCTTCCAAAGAACAGCCTAGGAGTTTACGAGCCTGAGCCGAGACATGATCATACCTACGAAGATTGAAAACGAAACGAGCAATCGCATTAAAAGCAACTTTTAGCTTTTGAAGCGAATGGGAATCAGGATCAGCGAATAACTCACATCCATAAGATAGTATCGGTATGATAAGTGATTTGACTAGTTTTAATTTAACTTCAGTTGGAAGAATTGATTTGGTTACAGATAGGCCTCTCAATGAAGCATAAATTTTTGAAATTATAGAAACTATATGAGTGTCCCACGTTAGCTTGTCATTAAAAATTATACCTAGGTTTTTTGCTTGAGTGACATATTCAATTTGGGAGGAGTTTAGAAAGATGGGGGGAAAGTTTTGAAGGTAAGGTTTATTTTTTGATATGGGAATGGCTTTGGTTTTTTCTGGATTCAGTCTAAGTCCATTGCGAATAGACCAATCGTATATTGAACTTAAATCTGAATTCATTTCAACTATAGCATCTTCAACCATGCCTATAGGAAAACTTATGTACAACTGAACATCATCTGCATATATATGGAACTGACAATAAGATAAAACACTTGGTAAATCATTAACGAACATAGAAAAAAGTAAAGGTCCAAGGATTGATCCCTGAGGAACACCAGTATGAACAGGAAGGAACGAGGAAAGTTTACCATTACAAGATACAGCTTGCATGCGTTTTGTCAAAAAAGAATATATTAAATTTTTAGTTGTATCACAGAAATTGAAATAGTTTATCAGCTTATCACAGAGAAGATTAGAGTCCACGCAGTCAAACGCTTTGGAAAAGTCAAGTAAGGTTATCACAGTTGTATAATTATTATCTAAAGCTTGTCTTATATCATCGGAAACTTTAATAAGGGCTGAAATGCAGCTATGTCCAGGTCTAAATCCAGACTGCAAAGAGCAAAGGAGTTGTTTATCTTTGATATATGCTTTTATCTGATCACTCAAAATAACTTCAAAAGCCTTGGATAGGAAAGAAAGGATGGCTATGGGTCTATATTCTTTTTTTTTACCTTGTTTAGGGATAGGAATAATTTTTGATTTTTTCCAGGATGTGGGGTAGGTTGAGGTCATTATTATGGTGTTAAAGATATAAGTTATGTGAGGAAGTATGAAGGGAAGGAGGATTTTAATAAAATCTGGATGAATGTTATCAAGTCCCATGGATTTTGATTTGATACTAAAAATTGCATTACCAACTTGATATGCATCTACTCCACTTATAGAAAATTTGTCATCTATATCATTCACCGCTATATCCGTACCAATAGTAAATTGTGCTGGGGGTGTAACGAAATTTTGATTCAACTCATCTAAGTCAATGTTCTCGTCCGAAACAGATGCATCTTTTTTTAAACCGATGTTCTTAATTTCCTTCCATAAAAATTTAGACGAACGATCTGAGTTAAACCTGTTATTATAATAATTGTATTTTGCAGATTGTACTAATTTAGTTACTAAGTTTCGGGAAATTTTAAATTGTCTTAGCATATCTAGGCAACCAAATCGTTTCCAACGACGGTATGCTATATCACGTGTTTTAATTGCACTTAGAATTTCAGAAGAAAGCCATGGAAAGCTACGTGACTTTAAAGTTCGAGTTTTCAATGGAACATGTTTGTTAAATAAATCATTAATTGCTGAAGTAAGGCATTCAACTTGATTATTGACGTTTATTGTTGTGAAAATTGGACACAAGTCAATGGACGAGCAATCTCTAAATAAATATTCAACATTTATGTTCCGAAAATCACGATACTGAAAGGTTTGTGGATATTTACAATCAAAATTTAGGTCATAAGTAGCAAATATCAAATCATGGTATGAAAACACTGGTAGGGATAATTGGCTAAAACATTTAACAAGATTTACATCACTAACAATAAAAACATCAAGCAATGACGGAGCACAACTAGGTTTAAAATGCGTTGGTTCTAAACAATTTACAACAGAGAGTCCTAAAGAGTTAATTGATGTTTTGAAACAATTTGAAGAAGATTGGAGCATATTAATATTTATGTCACCACAAATAATTAATTTCGGTACACGAGAAGACATTTCTTCTATAATTGGTGTAATTAGCCGAGAACTTGCCACGCGTGGTGGCATATATATGGTACCTATGCTACATTTATTGTCTCCTTCAAAAAGATCAATAAAATAATAGTCGCACTCTTCAGAACCATTAGAACATTTTACATGACAAGACCGGATGTGGTTCTTGACATATATTGCAACACCCCCTCCAATAGAATGAGTTCTATCAGCGCGGTAAGGCTTTTTAAATCCAATAATAGAAAAAAAATTATTATTTAAACCCGGATATAGCCATGTCTCAGACACGCAAATAACATCAACCAAACTGTCTTCAAAAATCATTCTAAACTCATCAAACTTGTTAACAAGACTCTGAGCATTAATGTGGCAAATATGCAAGCCATTATGACTTTTGCAGAGAGTGTTAAGTAAGAATTTATTTTTTTCGTTTATACTGTCAAAGCCCGCATCATGATTGTTGCTGCCCATTAAAGCAACATAAGTCTAAAAAGAGATAGGAATCGAAAACAGAAAAATAATAAACATTCGTTTCACAAAAAAGAGAGAAGTAAACAAAATAGAATATGGGAACAAATGGAACTGAAACAACTTGTACATAAATAAAATTTCGAAGAATAATACGTTGCGACATAAAAAGAAAATTAGAAAGTAACAAAAAAATTACAAAAAGTAAATCTAAAAGAGAAGTAAATTCTTGTACTAAAATATTAATATTAGCTACCATAGATATGCAGATCATTGTTAACGTCCGACCCGATGGCATTCCTTAGATCTCCGATGTTGTAGATGATGAATGGATTTTGGCAGTTTGGTGTGCGAATGAAAACTTGGCCGTTGAATGTATGCACCGAAGAGAGAAGAGACTTTTGTTTCAGTCTTAAGGCATAGCGCTGCAGTTGGTAATTACTTTTAGTAAGACTATCGTTGATGAAAAAGCTTCTCTGCGAATCGATGTCAATTAGAGAGAGGCGAAGTGGAACTTTATTAGTCTTACGAAAGGCCACTATCTCTTTCATAAACAATTGTTTTCCACGCTTCTCTTTAAACTTCAGTATGATGCTTGAGTCGGTTGAGGCATGTTGTTTGCTTTTAGCTCGAAAGATGTTTTGTATAGGAGGGGGCTGAATATTTACAGTGGTGCAGATTTTTTTGTATATATTCTCCAAATTTTCCCCTTGAGATTCCGGTACACCAACAATTACCGCATCACAACCAATTCTCTCTCTCTCCATTTGATCGACGACGAGCTCAAGTCTTTTCACATCTTGATGTGCTTTTTGCAGTTGTTGTTCAAAAATCTGTCTGTTTTCTATTGTGAAACATGAGTCAAAGTTTGAATATCGGCAATATTTGGAAGCTATAGGATGTAGCGGTACCGCTGTGAATACAAGACATTAAAATGGATTCATAACTTTATTGCATTGGTTTGTGTGCTTGTTACGTGCAAACAACCACTTCGTCATTAATTTACCAGCCTTGATGGTACAACTTCATAAAGGTACATGGCGATCCCCAGATCAATTAACTGTCAACCAAATTGACCATGTTGCGATCGATGCAAGGCACTCTTCCAGTGTGCTAGATGTCCGAACTTTCCGAGGGACCAACTTTGACTCGGACCACTACCTTGTTGTAGCCAAGGTAAGAATGAGGATATCTTGTTCACGACCAGCACGAACTTACGCTGTGAAGAGATATGACGTCGGAAAGCTACAATCGAAAGAGATTGCCAATGCCTTTTCCAATCGAGTGTCCCTTCAATTATCCTTGAATCCCATGCCGCCAGCATTAAACATTGAAGACCAGTGGCAGCAATGCCAAGAAGCCATCAGAACCGCTGCCTCTGAGGTTCTGGGTTTCACTCGGCCATCAAAACGAAACCCATGGTTCAATGAAGAATGTAGGCAGGCAAATGCAGCCAAGCAAAAAGCACGACAAATGCTTTTGCAAAAACGAACGAGGGCTGCTTACGATCGGTATAACGAGATTTACAAGGAGAGAAGAAGGAAGAACACCGACTTCTCAAAAACAAAAAGAAGCAGCATGAGAAGCGCTCGTTTGAGGAAATAGAGAGGTGCCATGACAGGAACGAGATTCGGAAGTTTTACCAAAAGGTAAAAAGATCCTGCCAGGGTGGCAAACCTCGAACTCAAGCCTGTAAAGACCAGCAGGGAAACATAGTTATAGGGTCACAGTCGCTACTGAGGATCTGGAAAGATCATTTCTGTAGACTGCTTAACGGCGATGAGGACACAAATTCCGCTGTCAGGCAAATTGCCCCATTCAGCCTGGACGATGATCAAAAATGCCGTCCTCCAGACCTAGAAGAAGTTAAGCTTGCTATATGCAAACTTAAATCAAATAAGACTGCAGGTGCAGATGGCCTTGATGCCGAACTTTTCAAGGCAGCTGGAGATCAGTTGGAAAGGAGCATGCACCAACTGATCTTCATGATATGGTCGGAAGAAAGCATGCCCGATGAACGGAACCTCAGTATCGTATGCCCGATCCTAAAGAAAGGAGAACCTCACAACTGCGCCAATTATAGAGGAATAAGCCTCCTTAACGTCGCTTATAAGATCTTGTCTGCTGTAATATGTGAACGTCTGAAACCCCACGTCAACAACTTGATAGGTCCTTATCAATGTGGTTTTAGACCAGAGAAGTCCACAATAGACCAAATTTTCACATTACGGCAGATCTTGGAAAAAACCCGAGTGCATAATATCGATATTCACCATCTTTTTATCGATTTCAAGGCCGCGTATGACAGTATCTACAGAGATGAGCTGTACAGAGCCATGTCTAGTTTCGGCATCCCTGCAAAACTCGTACGACTATGCAGGATGACTTTGGAGAATTCACGCTGCTCCGTCAAGGTCGGTAAAGAACTCACCGAGACCTTTGATGTCGAAAAAGGTTTTAGGCAAGGCGATAAACTGTCATGCGATTTCTTCAACATCATACTTGAACAGATTGTAAGAAACTCAAACGTCAACACCAGAGGAACAATCTTTCAAAAGTCTGTACAATTACTCGCCTATGCAGACGATATTGACGTAATGGGAAGAAAAAAGCGTGATGTCACAGGTGCTTTTGCGAGTATCGAAACAGAAGCGGCAAAAATGGGTTTGATGGTTAATGAGGGCAAAACGAAGTATATGTTGTCATCAAACAAGGACACAGAACATCGACGAATTGGACAAAACGTCACAATAGACAGACATAACTTCGAGGTAGTACAGGACTTCGTCTACCTAGGATCCGCTGTAGACACGGACAACAACATCACTGCGGAGATCAAACGGAGAATAACTCATGCCAATCGTTGCTTCTTTGGGTTAAGAAGGCAATTGAGAAACAAAACCCTTTCCAGAAAATCAAGGTAACCTTATATAAGACCTTAATCATCCCAGTCCTGCTTTACGGCGCGGAAGCATGGACCTTATCGAAAGCGGATGAGGAAACTCTTGGTCGTTTCGAAAGAAAAATTCTCCGAATGATCTTTGGTCCCGTATGCGAAGGCAATGTGTGGAGAAGAAGATACAACAACGAGCTGAATGAGCTGTACCGCGACATGGGCATAGCCAGAAGAGTACGCATCGCGAGGCTACGATGGTTGGGCCATGTTGAGCGGATGGACCCAAACGCTCCGGCTCGTCGGGTGTTCGAAAGCACATTGCAGGGAAATCGCGGAAGGGGAAGACCTCGTCTAAGGTGGCGCAATCAAGTGGATGAAGACCTCAACCGACTTGGAGTGCGAAACTGGAGAGAGCTCGCCCGAAATCGAAGTCGTTATAGAAGGATGTTGGTTGAGGCCCAGGTTCATCCCGAACTGTAATGCCCACCTAAGTAAGTAAGTTAGTTAGATGGTACAACTACAGGACCCAACAGTTTTTCTGGAACCATAGGAAAAGTGTTAGAAAAAAGCCAAAAGTTTCAAATACAGGTGTTCGAACGCATTCCCATAGAATTAATGGATTTGAATACTAATACCCTTAGCACTGATCAAAAATATTTATATGAAATATGCTCTATGGAAAAATGTTTAGCCCAGGTACTTCAATCTAATTACCGTTTTTAAAGAAAAGACAACTGTTCTTCAAGAGGATTAAAATGAGAATGTATTTCATTTGGCATATTGAAGTTGATAAGTAAGATTTCTTAAGGTAAACGAAAGTCAAATTCTAAACATTGGAAGTTACATAAGCACTCCATGGGGTTAACTTTAAGCTGAAAACACATGTTTATGTTAAGCAATGATTACTATATTTTTTAACATCCTCCGCGGCAGAGTAAATCATTTAGTAAGTTCTAGAGGATATAAAAGTTGAATTGGCCTTCGAAGAGCTGAGCCATTTGCTAAACGTACCTCACACGCACGTACTTTTCCATCTCTTCCTGGAAACGCTTCCTTGATGATCGCTAATCTCCAGAGAGTCCTAGGTAAGGATGGATCTTGCAAAAGAACAACGTCTCCTGCCGATAGATTTGTCACAGAAGTTTGGTTCGCATGGTGTAAAGACCGTAGTTGCTGAAGGTATTCCTTAAACCAACGTCTTTTGAAAATTGAAATGTTATGTAGCCGTTGTGCCCACTGCGTTCTCAGAGCTTGTTGATTAATTTGTTGAAT
This sequence comes from Melanostoma mellinum, assembly GCA_914767635.1. NCBI lineage: Eukaryota > Metazoa > Arthropoda > Insecta > Diptera > Syrphidae > Melanostoma > Melanostoma mellinum. The sequence continues at coordinate 108,218,655 of OU612059.1, forward strand.
GTGTAGATCTGAGGTATGGTCGTTCGAACTTCCTTGCATTCCAAGAAAATGGGCAGGAGTTAGAGGTACACAATCCGACGGGTCATCACTGAAATAAGTTAGTGGTCGTGCATTAACCACACCCTCAACTTCTGTCAGCAGAGTTGTGAACTGATCAAAGTTTAAACATGCTCGCCCTATCGCTGCCTTAAGTGAAGATTTTACAACTCCAACTAAACGCTCCCAGAAACCTCCCCGCCATGGGGCACGTTCTATGATAAATTTCCATTTTATTCGTTGATCTGTTAAGAAACATTGGAAAGTCTCGTTCGTGTTCAATTTTAGTTTATTGCATATTTCAGTTGATGCTTTTTTGAATGTTTTAGCGTTGTCCGAATAGATAATCTGCGGTGCTCCTCTTCTGGCGATGCATCGTCGCCAAGCTAGAAGGCAGCTTTCTGCTGTTAGGTCTAACACTCCTTCTAAATGAACTGCTCTTACCGCTGCACAGGTAAGCAACATTATGTATACCTTTCTTGGCTGATTAGCACTATCCAATATATGAAGAGGTCCGGCAAAATCCACGCCAGTAATTTCAAAAGGCATCGCATGCAGAATTCTATCTCGAGGTAATGGAGCAAAAGGCTGCGTTGCTGCTTTAGCGCGGAGGAGTTTGCACACGAAACAACCTTTGATGACATCCTTTACTAATTGTCGTCGTCCCTTCAGAATCCAAAATTTGGAGCGAAGCCTGCAGAGAACTGCATTAATGCCAGCGTGGTATAGCTTCTCATGTGTGTCTTTGAGAATAAGTTTAGTAATGTGCGACATCTTTGGCATAATAATTGGATGTGCTTCATCTTTTTCCAATCCAGAAAATTGAAGACGTCCTCCAACTCTTAAAAAACCATCAGTGCGATCCAGAAAAGGATTGAGAGTTGACAAATTAGAATTATTTTTAACGCAATTTTGTTTTGAAAGTGATTCCATTTCCTCATGGAAATGTAATCTCTGGACATATTTTATCCAATATTCTTCAGCGGCTACCAATTCTTCAGATGAGAGAAAATTTGAAAACATTTTCTTTGATTTAAACATTTGAATTGCACGAAAAAAGTAAGCAGTTGTCCGTAACAGGTGTCTCAAAGAACTGAAATCGTTATATTTTATAATTGGCTCACATTCTGCAGAACACACATCCGTTTCGCTATTGACACTTAAAAGCAAGGATGCTGTTATTGTTGTGATGTAATTCTCGTTTTGTGGCCAATCTGTGCGATCCTTTTTCAGCCATTCAGGTCCATACATCCAAAGTGAGGAGTTCATCAGGGTGATGGCGTTAATTCCTCTTGTCACGAGGTCTGCTGGGTTTTCAAGGCCAGGACAATGTCTCCACTTCGAGACGTCCCATAGCGATCTAATTTCTCTTACCCTATTTTCAATGTATGGTTTCCAGCGTTTACCGACGCCACTAATCCAATAATATGTGATCTTTGAATCTGTCCACAAATATGCGTCATCCACATCAAGCCTCAAGTTGGATCGTATAAACTCAAGTAAACGAGCGGCAACAAGAGCAGCTGTAAGTTCAAGTTTAGGAATGGTTAGTTCATTTTGATTTTTAGTGTTAAGAGGGGCTAATCTATTTTTAGCACAAATAAAATGAACATAAATGTTACCATCACTGTCGCAAGTTCTTGCATAGGCAACAGCTCCAAATGCATACTGACTAGCATCTGCAAAAACATGTATTTGCACTGATTTCTTGCCCACAAAGGCGTGGCGAGGTAAGGCGATCATTCGTAAGTCATTGACTTCATTACAGCAGGTCGTCCATATTTTCATCATATCCTCAGGCAAGGATTCATCCCATTCAAGTTTCTTACGCCAAGTCGATTGAAATAATATCTTAAGACGTACTAGCCAAGGACCTAGAAAGCCAAGAGGATCAAATATTTTTGCCATTACCTTAAGAACGTTCCGTTTTGTGCCTTTCAGCTCCTCTGACTGCAATAGACTTAGCACTCCGTCTACATTTATGACCAATTCGTCTGTACCCCTAGCACCTTCTGTGTCTTATAAACATCCTGCTACCTGCTCTAAGAGAAATTGATGCCGAACTGTTGAATTGTTTGAGCTCCATTTGCACAGATTCATAGAAGCACTCTTTAAAATAATGTTCGCTTCCTTATGAATCTCCAGTGCTTCAGTCTCACTATCAACACTACATATGAGATCATCCACATAAAAACTTTTACGGAGAAGAGCACACGTACGCATGTACTTTTGCTCAGCCTCGTCAATCGCCTTTGTAATAGCGACAGCCAGAAGACAGGGACTACACGTTACTCCAAATGTCACGCGTGTCATTCGAAATTTCTTTATAGGTGGAAGATTTTCAATATTGCTTAATTTTTCGGAAAACCAAATAAATCTGTGGCTATCTCTGTCTATTATATGCAACAATATTTGCAAGAAAGCCTTTTCTATATCAGAAGTTAAAGCAATCTTACCAACTCGAAAATTTATGAGAATCGTTAAAATGTCTGGCAATACGTTATCGCCCACTTCAAGGTGCTCGTTAAGAGAATGATGATTTGGTGCGTGGGCCGAAGCATCAAAAACGATGCGCATTTTTGTCGTTTCCTTGTCTTCCCTATACACTGGTCGATGTGGCATGTAGAAAACACGATCGTTGACGGTTGTAAGCGGCACAGATTCAGCTACGCCATTTGAGAGCATTTCATTGATTGCTCTATCATACTCCAAAAGTCTTCCGTTTGAACACAGCTTTCTGACGAGAGATTTAAATCTATGCATGGCTCCTGAATAGTTATCGTGTAAGTTTCCTATTTCCTTCCAAGGAAGCACAGCCTCAAAACGATCGCCGAATCTAGAGATATTAGCAGATAAATTATTGATACTTTTATTAGGTGTAGGCAGGATTCCTAGAGTTTCAAGTTGCCAGAAGTTACGAACTTCCTCGCATACACATACGTTGAGCGATGTTATATTTTGGGAGTTTGCATTAACACCTGACGGCCTTTGAAGTGTCCAACCAAACACTGTTTCTATCGCTGTTAATTTTTCGGTAACTCGATTATGGTTGTCTTTAACAAACTGCCAGTAATAATCAGCACCAATTAAAATACTTATACCTTTTTCTGGAGCAACAAGCAACTCCCAAAACACGAGCATCGGCTAAGGGCAATCCGGTTAATGCGGTTGTGATTTCCTTTGTGGGAACTGCAAGCACATCGACACAAATTTCTGGCACCTCAATCGCATCGACATAGAAAGTATCATTATTATATTGACTTCGCATGGCAACTCTTACTTTGTTACATAACCTACTGGGCCTGGGCTTATCGCTACCAAATGAGATTAAGCTCAAATTATGCGAACCGATCGATGGTAAATTGAGATTTCGAGCTACAGCTGATTTTATGAATGACATTTGGCTTCCCCGTCCATAACAAAACGGATGAATACTTTTCTGCTAGAAAGAGTGTTCGAAGCAAATGCGCACCCTGTCTGCAAATACACACTGCATGATTGTTCCGTTGTTTGTGCGGTGTATAAATTTAGAGTTTGCTGAGTCAAAGAGGATTGATTAGGTTGATGTGATAAACTCGTTGCTGATTCCACCATAACGGAGTGTTTTTTACTTTGCTCTTGTGAATACGGTTGTTTTTTCGATGTGAAAAGAGGATCGCACAGGCTCGTTGCGTGTCGAACATTGCAAGATTTGCAAGTAATATGTTTGGTCTTACAAATTTTCGAATTGTGGCCCTTTGAGCAGCAGCGAAAACACCTCCCATCATTGCGTAGCATCTGGTTTTTCTGTGATAAATTTTGTAAACGACTGCATTCCTTGGTAGTATGATCGTCAGCCTTGCAGAAGAAACATCGGTTTTCATTGTCTTCTCCAGCTGTAAATAAACCAACAGCAGTTTTAAAGTGTCGAGATATTTTACCTGGTTGAGTTTGATGGCGTGTTGCACTAGGTTTTGCCTCGTGCGCCTTCTCAAGTGCCTCTACTTCACGTTTTAGAAACTTCAATAAAGACTTTACCTACTTGTCACCAATAGATTTCGCTGATGAAATGTCTGAAACAGATGAAGCTGCATCGTTCATGTTATCTTCTACATTGTCTTCGTGATGATTTTTCGATAAATCGTCATAAAAACGATGAAAATCCACACGCAGATCGTTTGGAATGCAGCGAAGAAGAACTCCTTTGAGCATTACAAAATAATGTGAGGAAGGAACACCCAATGATGTAAGTGAGCGTGTTGAGGTTAGAACTGACGTATATAAGCGCCGAAGTCCCACAAAATCTGCTTTAGAAGTCACTGGCAATGTCGAAAGGAGCTGTTGCATTGTGTGATCAATCAATTTTTCATGATCCCCGTATTCTTCTTTTAGTAAGATAATCGCATGGTTGTAGTTCGCCTCCGTTGGCGTTAAACCAGCTAGTGTCTCCGCCGCTCTACCAACCAATATTGTTTCTAAATAATTAAACTTATCGATCGTCGATAAGGATGCATTTTCATGAATTAAAATTCGATACTGTTCCCAAAATGGAACCCACTCTTTATAGTCACCTGTAAACCTTTTGGGAAACAATTTTTTTAATTTTACCGCTTGATGCGTTGTGCTGTTAAATATGGATGATTGTTGTGCAGGTTCGGGTGCACGTGTTTCACCTGATTGTGAGAGCGAACCCGTTTGATGCTGGCGAACCTTTGACAACCTGTGCTTCAACCTTGTGATTACACCTATTGCTTTATCGTTGTAGTCAGCCACAGCATCTGACTCCTTTACAAAATCCTCTGGCTTAATTGAAGAAAGGACTGCTGTATTTGCTCTGAGCAAACTATCATGAGCTGATATTAAACGATCGAGGTAAACTTCTATCTCTTCCTCGATACTGTCCAACGTATCTACGTTAACATTTATCTTCGATTCTTCAGAAGATAAATAATCGTTAGCGGCTTTCACAAGCTTAGTTATTTGTCCACGGTAAGAAGCTCGGCTCGCTAGATCCATGTGTAAAATATTTTACGTTTCTCTACACGTTAATATATTTTAATCCGAAAATACTCGGTTATCTATTCTTACGTTAAAAAAAATGAGTTAATATGTAAAAGTCCCGGGTTTCGGCACCATCTGGAAAAATGTTCAGCCCGGGTACTTCAATCTAATTACCGTTTTTAAAGAAAAGACAACTGTTCTTCAAGAGGATTTAAATGAGAATGTATTTCATTTGGCATATTGAAATTGATAAGTAAGATTTCTTAAGGTTAACGAAAGTCAAATTCTAAACATTGGAAGTTACATAAGCACTCCATGGGCTTAACTTTAAGCTGAAAACACATGTTTATGTTAAGCAATGATAACTATATTTTTTTAAATGCTCTGCCATTTCGATAGGTTCAGTCCCACAAAACTTAGCCAGCAAAAATCCTGGTAAACTTGCACATTCACTTTGGTTGACTTGCGCTAATAAAATTCTTCCTGAACTACCTCGAAGTTATGTCTGTCTATTGTGACGTTTGTCCAACTCGTCGATGTTCTGTGTCCTTGTTTGATGACAGCATATACTTCGTTTTGCCCTCATTAACCATCAAACCCATTTTTGCCGCTTCTGTTGCAATACTCGCAAAGCACCTATGACATCACGCTTTTTTCTTCCCATTACGTCGATATCGTCTGCATAGGCGAGTAATTGTACAGACTTTTGAAAGATTGTTCCTCTGGTGTTGACGTTTGAGTTTCTTACAATCTGTTCAAGTATGATGTTGAAGAAATCGCATAACAGTTTGTCGCCTTGCATAAAACAAAGGTCTCGGTGAGTTCTTCATCGACCTTGACGGAACAGCGTGAATTGTCCAAAGTTATCCTGCATAGTCGTACGAGTTTTGCAGGGATGCCGAAACTAGACATGGCTCTGTACAGCTCGTCTCTGTAGATACTGTCATACGCGGCATTAAAATCGATAAAGAGATGGTGAATATCGATATTACGTTCTCGAGTTTTTTCCAAGATCTGCCGTAATGTGAAAATTTGGTCTATTGTGGACTTCTCTGGTCTAAAACTACATTGATAAGGACCTATCAAGTTGTTGACGTGGGGTTTCAGACGTTCACATATACACCAGACAAGATCTTATAAGCGAGGTGAGGGTCTCCTTTCTTTAGGATCGGGCATACGATACTGAGGTTCCATTCATCGGGCATGCTTTCTTCCGACCATATCATGAAGATCAGCTGGTGCATGCTCCTTTCCAACTGATCTCCAGCTGCCTTGAAAAGTTCGGCATCAAGGCCATCTGCACCTGCAGTCTTATTTGATTTAAGATTTCCAATGGCAAGCTTAACTTCCTCTGTGTCGGGAGGACGGCATTCTTGATCATCGTCCAAGCTGAATGGGGCAATCTGCCTGACAGCGGAATTTGTGTCCTTATCGCCGTTAAGCAGTCTACAGAAATGATCTTTCAAGATCCTCAGTAGCGTCTGTGACTCTAAAACTATGTTTCCCTGCTGGTCTTTACAGGCTTGAGCTTGGAATTTGCCACCCTGGCAGGATCTTTTTACCTTTTGGTAAAACTTCCGAATCTCGTTCCTGTCATGGCACCCCTCTATTTCCTCAAACGAGCACTCTTCATGCTGCTTCTTTTTCTTTTTGAGAAGTCTGTGTTCTTCCCTTCTTTTCTCCTTGTATATCTCGTTATACTGATCGTAAGCAGCCCTTGTTTGTTTTTGCATCAGCATTTGTCGTGCTTTTTGTTTGGCTGCATTTGCCTTCCTGCATTCTTCATCGAACCATGGGTTTCGTTTTGGTGGCCGAGTGAAACCCAGAACCTCAGAGGCAGCGGTTCTGATGGCTTCTTGGCATTGCTGCCACTGGTCTTCAATGTTTAATGCTGGCGGCATGGGATTCAAGGATAATTGAAGGGACACTCGATTGGAAAAGGCATTGGCAATCTCTTGCGATTGTAGCTTCTCGACGTCATATCTCTTCGCAGCGTTATTTCGTGCAGGTCGTGAACACGATATCCTCATTCGTACCTTGGCTACAACAAGGTAGTGGTCCGAGTCAAAGGTGGCCCCTCGGCAAGTTTGGACATCTAACACACTCTTCGGAGGTTTTGTCATGGAGGCTATGCTTACCGATTGTGTTTCCAAAGATGTCCTCCTTCCCTAGCCTTACGTAAAAATCGTCTAGAACGATTTTCACGTCGTGTCTAGGGTACTGCTCATACGTTTCTTCGAGGAGCTCGTAGAAACCGTCTTTGGAATCGTCGTCTTTCTCTTCTGTGGGGGCGTGGGCGCATATAAGGCTAATGTTGGCGAACTTAGCCCTGATGCGGATGGTCATTTTACGCTCATTGACTGGATTTTGGCTAATCACCATATCCCTGAGTCTTCCTCTAACGACAAATCCGCACCCAAATAAACGTTTCTGTTGTCTGTAGCAGTTGCCGTAGTTATTATTAGGTAGTTAACCCTACGCACAACCCGAGAGCCAGGTCCATTTGGATCCCTTCGGACACAAAGGGCTGATATATCCAGTGTCAGTACCCTGCTGCAGGGGTGTGAGTGCTGCCGTTGGCTCACAAGAAGCTCATCCGCCACCATCTCTACTTCAATTCCCTGTTCTAGTATTGAAAGACCCCGAAAGACCTTTAACCCAAATATCATGGAGTAGCTCCTTCAGGGGTTTCTGCTTTTATGGCTGCTGAAGTAAACCGTTGATTCTGTCCTTCGAAATCTTAAAATCAATGCATCGAATAACTATGATTTGATTGACTGGGCAAATGAAAAAATAATAGAACCTCCGTTGACAATAAAATATAGTGACGCAGAATTTTCAAGTATTATTTCTTCAGGAGACAAATTATTTGAAATCGAAAAGTATCCTTGCTACACTCAGGCAATAGAACGGTGTGTCAAGCTCGATACTGAGGCTTCTTCATATTTTTGTGGACCAGAGGCAAGAGATGGATTCATTTGCACGAGGATAAAGGCAAGGCAGGATATAACAGTATTCGACACAAAATCACAATTTTTTAAGCAAAAAGAAAAGTCTGTAGCTCCAGCTTCCGAATGTTAAAATGCTTTTTTATATTATATTTTAATATCTATGAACATAATACTTAATTTCAAATTTCAGTATTTTCATTTTGATAAATTGTTTGTCTAAAATAAAAACTTTAAAAAAAGTAAGTTTTAATATTATCTTTAACTTTAAAATTTAATGCGACACCTTAAGATGTTAACTTATAAACTTCAAATTTTTTTATGCCTCTAAGAATGCCGATCATCGATTGGTGATAAATTAGTAACAAAGTTTAAAAAAAAATTTTTCACTGCACCCAAATGTGTAGTATACCCTGCACAACCAACTATCTGATGAAATCGTCACACATTTTGTAAAAAAAATTAGCCAAACGGCAATTACTCAGACTGAGACTACAAATTTCGAACAGGACGGACAGAGTAGCAATTTCAGACTGAGACTACAAATTCCGAGCAAGCCAGACAGAGTCAGGAATTCAAAATTTCAAAAAAAAAAAAAATTTTAAACCAAACGCCACACACATGTTACAACACTCGCAACATACTCTGTCTCACTATAGACTATTGCTCAACCTGTCTCGCTTCGAATTCCCATCCCCAACGGCCCGTTTACCACTAAAACTAAAAGATCTTGCAATGTCTTAAGTTTTCGTGACCTAGTTGTTTACTTCAATATTAACGTTGGATATAGTGAGCAGCTTTTGCTTATGCAAACCCTTACTCAAAGACGTATTAACAATGACCTAATATTTCTCCATCCGCTTATAGCTGATGCTCCCTACAACGGTTGCCGTACTAGCAGCATTCTCGGTTTGTCATTAGTCAGCGAAAAAAAAAAACTTTCGTTGTCGCTAAATTTTTTATAACGACTTTAAAAGGCTAAGAGTTCGCTAAAGAAGGTAATAAATTATTTCTATAACGAATCAGTTAGTTTCACATAAGGGTTTTATTTTACCATTCCTATTGAATGTTGGAAACTCAAAGAATGATTTTCTGTAATAGCGAGTAGGCTGACCAATTAGTCTGATCATTGTATACTCGTATGTATTTGTATGGAATTCTTAGTAGCCATGAACAGTAGCGTAGCGAGATAGCCATATATATATATGCCGCTATTTTAAATTAATTTAATCTTATTTTAGTGGGGCAAAACCACCATTTATTCGGCTTAATACAAGTTAACTCTTAATCTAACTAAAAAAATAAGAAACTAATAGCAAATGTTAATGAGGAGGATGATTTAAAATTTACATTATTCAGCATTCGGGAGATAAGTTCATTTGAAATGAATTGGCTTACAGTATAATATTGTAATGTGCACCCAACATTTCATGCTAATTTCCTAATTGAAAACGTTAAACCGAAAACACAAGTGCTGGCAACGCTATAATGGAGTGCTATAATGGAAGACGTTGTTTGTGAGTGAGTGTGTGTGTGTGCAGAAAAATACCGGGAGGGGAACTTGTCTAGACATCATGGTTCATAGAAAAACTACTAGAAATCTCTCGATGTTTCACACTGCTATATAAAGAGGCCGCTGACGCAACCAGAGTCAGTTTTATTTAGAAAGTGATAGTGTGAATATTGAATAAACGTAATTGAGTTGAGTTCGAATAAAGTGTATATCGAAAGTAGATACAAAATAAAGTGGTAGAATTAAATTGAAAGGTAGAGTTTTATTTTGGCGAACTAAGCGCACGGTACAATATCATAAATATGTGAGATGATAATTGAGTTCTTTGTCGCGAATGATTCCAAAATTTCGAATCTTCTCAACGGTGAAATGGTATGGTTGTGAAGAAGATAGCAACGGAGAGTAGATTTGATGCGCTTACAAGAGAAGGTATTAGATTGACACTTGAAAATGTTTAGTTTCAGTTCTTAGAGCACCAGATAGAAAAGCTGTCGAGATCCTGTTGAAAATGAATAGAATCGTTAAATGAAGTAATGATCTTGTAAAACTTCGTGTCATCTGCGTACAGTGAAATAAGGGAATGGTGAATATTCAAATCAAGATCGTTTACAGTAAGAATGAAAAGAAGAGGACCTAAATGACTGCTCTGGAGAACGCAGAAGGCAGCTAAAAAAGGACTTGATAGGGAAGATCTAAATCGAACACTATAAAAACGGTTTCCAAATAAGAAGTAATCCATTTAAATAAAATGGGCCCGAATCCGAGGGTGGATAGCTTAAAGAGTATTAGTAGTCTATGGGAAATTTTATCAAAGGCTTTACTAACAATAGGCGTGTTTTTTTCACACGACTGTTATGTACATAACACGATATCCAAAAAAAACGCTTCGGTTTTTTGTATTTGAGGGTTGGTGCTCTTGATCAGTTGTCAAATCGAATAAAAAGTCAAAAAAAATTTGTTTACAAAAGTCGACACAAGAAATAAGCGAAATTTACCAAAAGAAACCAAATAAAATGGAAAATATTCCATAAGAAGTGGTAATAATTATAGGAAAAGTTAAATTTTATTTGATTAACTAGTTTTGATTGCAGATTTTACGTGACTTGGTAGATTTGAGTGAAATTTATTTAACAAACTATGGAAGCCCTCACTGATCAGCAAAACTCTTAAGCCTTGCGCAAACCAACGCGTAAGTTGTCTGGAAATAAGATGCTTGTTAGGACATCAACTCATCGCGGTGATGAAGATGGGACCTGGAAACATTAGATTAGAATCCTTCCTTAACACATTCTGTCGGCAAACAACGGCCGATTCAGCCAAGATCAACTCCACTCCAACCGAAAAACTAAGTTACTCGCCGCACTTAAGGCCATCGAAGGTAGCTCTTCACAGGACTAAGAGCTTAAGAGGTACCTACATACTTCTCTGCACACATAATATATTTTTGATTACCTATTTCTGCCTTGTAAAACATAAGATGTTGTCTACAATACAAACAAATTCAACACGAAACATCGTTTTTTTCATTTCTTATATGTAAAAACACGCCTATTATTTATGACTATTTTCAAGGGACATAAGGGCGATGTGAGCAAGATAACCAAAAAGTAGAGATCCTAGAGATCCTGTTGCTTGGAGTCAACTTGCCACTGGAGGAGATTGGATATTATGTGGCTACTCTGGCGATATCAACAGTGGTTCATGAACTAGGACATGCTCTGGCAGCTGTCATTGAATATATACCTCTGACTGGATTTGGTTTCCAAATCTACTTCTGTATACCATTGGCCTTTACCGAGATAAACAATGGACAATTTAACAATTAAACAATTTAACAATTTAATTAATGCCTAATACAATCGCTACGCACAAAACCTTGTGTCTTCGGACTTCATAAGACTAAATGACAAGAGCGTTGAAATAACCCATCATGGAACTGATGGCATAATACAGTGTTGTGACTCCAAAAATTACGCACAATGTTGCTACCAGTACATCGATGACCTGAGTAAGATGGTCCAATAGAGATTCCGCAACATGTTTGCCTAAATATTCGTCTAACCATCGAAGATTCTTATGGATTTTATGCGGGAGCCTGTGACCGAGGTTTCTGCATTCGCCCTCTTCTGAGGAACTCTTTCGGCCTTTTGTCTGGTTTGTTTACGTTTTTTGTGAAAAAAAATCCAAATGTCAAAAATAGGTCTGTTCACAAAAGTAACAAGGAATTTCTCTTGGGTTTTTTTGACTCTGTTTACACGCTGGGGTTGAATTCATATGAAACTTGTGATTTATGTCAGAATTGAAAAAATTATTTTGTTACTTGTTTCAAACGAATTAAACTATTAATAATAAAATAATAAAACCAATTTTATGGATTACTTAACAATTACTTTTGAAAAAATGTCAACATTCACAAAAAAATGTGAAAAAAAAAATTTGCAAAAAGTGCTTTCAATAACAAAATAGACCTTTTTTAATTGCTAATACGTTGTTTTATGTATCTTTACATAAATTAACTCTTGAAATCAATAAAATTCTAAAAATTAAAAATTTTCAGCAACTAAATTGTGGAGTGTAAGAGTAGGCAGAGGATTTTATTCAGGCCAGCGTTTGTGAACAGCCCTTCTGACACCCATTTTGCTTTTGTTCGAGATACATGAAAGTCTCTAGACGCACCAACATTTAAAAATGAAATGTCGAAAAACTCATTCGATACTCGACTAAACGTCAAAACTCTATCCCCGACCAAATCTTAACCATCCTTTTATCCATAACCTCGGTTGTCGGGGATATTGTTTTTGCTTTGCGTGTAAAATGTAGTTATGTACATAACAGTGCTGTGAAAAAAACACGCCTAATGCCAACAATCAAAAGCAAATGTTGGTATAACAACAGATATGTATATAGATGGCTTATAAGCGCCGCTATTTTTCATGAGATTTGCCATCCCAGCATGATTTTTTTTCTGGCAAAACTTTTGAGTTTTATTTTTATCGTGCGGCATCTTTTGTTTGGCTTCACTTTTCAGGACAGCGATGCCAGATTGAAGGATTTTTCCCGTTTTCCGGGATTTGTCGACCCTAAAAAGGAAAAGGGAAAACCAACCAAGAAAACGGTATAAGCAGTCACCTTCAAATTTTTCACATTTTAATAACAAACTCATCAGCTATAACATGACAGTAAATTCAATAAAAGTACTAAACGAACACAATCCTTCGCCCTTCCATGCGCTGCCATTTTAACTTTTACTCTGTAAAAATTTGACATACAAAACATCGCTAGTCTATGTGAAAAAGAAATTCGACAAAAATCAACACAGTGTGAGTTAAATAATAAACTGATTATGGCCAACCAAAAGACTATTAAATATGTAATGGAAATTAGTAAAATTTATTTAGATTAAGCAATATTTTGCCAGTTTAACTTCAAAATTCAATGAGATTTACCAATAACTGTATTAACATTTTGAGTTTTACTTATTTCTTGACAAAATATTTATGTATTTTGACTTCAAGAATGTTTCAATATTTTCTTTGATTACATTCACAAACTGTTAACATCAAAAAGTTTCCTTCATGCTGCGGGCGCTGAATGAGTACAGGTGCCTATACATAACCAACAAAAACGAATGCACTTTGATTGAAATCAATACAAATATGGTTGGTCAAAAAAAAACTGAGTCCCGTTTTCAATTTTTTTTTTTTTTTTTTTTGTTATAAGTTTTTTCTTTATTTCAATAGCAAAAAAGGAGAAAAAACGAGAAAAACTGATGTCTAAAATTTTTTTTAACTTATCTCCCGAATGCTGAATAATGTAAATTCGAGTTTAAACTGTGTTGACTTCAACCTCAGCACCGCTTGCCTAGAACTCCATCTTTTAAATCATCCTCCTAATTAACGTTTGCTATTAGTTTCTTAGTTTTTTAGTTAGATTAAGAATTAGCTTGTATTAAGCCGAATAAATGGTGATTTTGCCCCACCAAAATAACAAATAAGATTAAATTAAATTAAAATAGCGGCATATATATGGCTATCTAGCTACGCTACTGTTCATGGCTACTACGAATTCCATACAAATACATACGAGTATACAATGATCAGACTAATTGGTCAACCTACTCGCTTTTACAGAAAATCATTCTTTGAGTTTCCAACATTCAATAGGAATGGTAAAATAAAACCCCATAGATCATAATCATTTAATAGCTATAAATGTAAAACTAACAGATTCATTATAGAAATAATTTATTACCTTCTTTAGCGAACTCTTAGCCTTTTAAAGTCGTTATAAAAAATTTAGCGACAACGAAAGTTTTTTTTCGCTTAATAATGACAAACCGAGAATGCCGCTAGTACGGCAACCGTTGTAGGGAGCATCAGCTATAAGCGGATGGAGAAATATTAGGTCATTGTTAATACGTCTTTGAGTAAGGGTTTGCATAAGAAAAAACTGCTCACTATATCCAACGTCAATATTGAAGTAAACAACTAGGTCACGAAAACTTAAGACATTGCAAGACCCATTAGTGGTAATAGGGGCGGTTGGGGATGGGAAAAAAATTTTTAGGGTGAAAAAAAGGGAGCGATTAGCCGAAGCTCAGGTTCTTAAGCACGTTATTGCTTAGAATTTGGCGATAGTATGTTGTGTACAACGCTTGGGAGTCTAGGCGCATATGTGTTTAGTTAATTGATTTAACTCAAATATTAAATAATGAGACTGATTTCGAAGAATGCGGTTATTTTAATGATAAAAGGACAAAATACCTCTATACTTTGTACTTGATTTTATAATCTTAAGCAAGTTGCAAGCAAAAAAATCAAATTTTATAGCTAATAGTGTTCTGTATTTTATATTTTATGTCCCTATTTGAGTTGGGTTATTTGTTTTATCTTCTGCCCATTCACCCAGTCTTCATACTTCTTTAAAGTGAATCTTCACACGCAGGTGAGTACTGATTACTGAACTGAACTGTGTTCTGCAGATGGGTTTGCATGTTACTAAAAAAATTAAACTAGGGGGAGTTCAATGTACGGTCAATACACATCATTAAAGAAAGCCAGTGTGTACACACACATATATAATTTAGGAGTGTGTCTGTATGACTGTCTTCTATTTTCTATAGTCTGTATTTTTATATAGATGCACACACAATAAAATTGAAGAGAAGATATAACACAAAAAATAGTATGACATATTCGAAATTGCCTAAGGGCCCATACACTACTCATGCCTGCATGCGCAATCAGAAGATTGTGCAGTATCGCCCTCGCCCTACACTACTCATGCAAACTGAGCAATCTTCATAGACAAATTGTAAAGATGTCATGCTAAAAATACGCTGTGGCTCTTCTCGTCATTCGAATTTTATCACTCGGCTGCGCAATTTCGCCCGCACACCACACATGCATGTACAGAAAATATTATCCTAATGAGGTCCTTTACAACGGGGCTCATATAAACAGAATCGACAACTTCATGATAAAACTGACTCGGGGTCACATTGCAAGGTCGATGTCTTCGAACAATGGCCTGATATTTGGGGCTTACTACCCCAACTTAGAATATATGGAGAGAACACGTTTCAGTGGATTTGTCCCACCGGAGGCTTTCCTCTATTTTGACATGATAGGGTTGATACAGGACAGATCGGCGGTTCCGTTGATCTACCACGTCTGCCGTAAGTCCGTGGAACGACGGCTCCTTTATGGCCGGGACGTCGCCGCAGTAGGCGGAGAAGCTGAAGAGCTCCTCCGGTTCAGTAGGGCGGTATCAGATCGCGATCGACGAGACGTTGTTAGAACGTCAGAACAGTTCTGGTGGCTGTCTGAGCAACAGACAGAAAATGATACCAATAGCGAGTCGCCAATGGCTGGCTTGCACAGACTTAGTGTGTAAGACTTAGGGTGTAGGGGGTAGACACAGTGGCAACAAAAAAAAATTTAAAATACGTAACAAAAAAAAAAAACAAAAAAATTTTAAAAAATACAAAAATGCAAAAAAAAAAAAAACTAAGCTGCGTCGAAAATCAAAAAAAAATTGTAAAAAGTCAAAATCAAAAAAAAATGTAAAAATTTGTGCGTCCCAAAATCCAAAAAAAATAGAAAAAAATAGAAAAACCAAAAAAAAAAAATTATAAAACACAAAAAACAAAAAAAAAAAAAAAAACAAAGAAAAGCTACTGTGGCTGCTCTAGTTTTAAGTAGTTTTAATTAGTTTTAAGTAGTTTTAATTAGTTGTAAGTAATTTTAAGAAAAACATAAAAAAAAATGATCTATAAAACCAAGTTTTTGTTAAATTTTCTTAGTTATAATTAGTTATAGTTTGAAATAGAAACATGGTATCTTTAGGCCGAAAGGCATTAGAAATAAGTTATTGTATAATTTAGAGTACCCGCCTAGGGTCAGTAAGTTAATTAAGTTATTAATAAGCTAGTTTAATCATTTTTGTTAGCATATAAGTAGTTTTAAGAGAGAATTAATAAAAATGAATTTAAAACTAAAAACTAACTGCGCAAACAAGAAAATATCAGCAGATTCAGATATTGCTCAATCCGCATGCACAATCATTCAGTCAACACCATACACCTTCAATCTGCATGCGCAATCACTTGTTTGCGCATGCAGGCGTGAGTAGTGTATGGCCCTATAACCCTTATGTTCTTGAAGTCATAATTTATGGATTGAAGTAGAAGACACAATTTTTTACTTTCTGTGTGGTTATAAATGGAATTGCATGACGATAAGAAAAGTAGTGTAACTAAAGTACAAATAACAACTTTTTTTTTACAAAATACAATAATTAAAGACAGGAATCTTACCAGGTAGTCTCCCTCTTAGTTGTGGTAACTATTAAAAATCTGTATTTAAATATTTACCTCAATACTAGTTGGTTTGTTCATTTCTCTGAAAATTTTGGAAAATACACCATCGATCCAATCTCGTTTGTCATTGTTAACGTATCCATAAAGCTGCATTACAGAAAACGCCTGAAAGAGAGTTTTATTTTATAGAAAATAATTTACATTGGACTGTTTACTTACCTTAGGGTTTAAAGTTACGCATTTTGTAGGTAAGCCCATGTGGCATTGCACCTTTATCAATGTGTTAATGAGAACAGTTTTTCCACCACAAGTTGGACCAACAATCACTGTGGAATGACGGGTCAACATTGTTTCATACATTTGTAGAACTTTCTCTTCCTGGAAATATACTTTTTTTTATTATATAACTATCATTACTGAGATTAAATTATTTCAGCTAGTGAAGTAAGAAGACTCACTAGCCTCACCAGCTCATCTCACTGCATTTGAAAAGCAACGAAGCTATTTCAGTGAAATTGGTATGTTCAAAAATGAGTTCAAGAATACAAATTTCACTGTTTCAGCAGTCATATTTTAATGGAGCCGTTCACAAAGCAAAATTTCTGAAATTTTTAGCTCGATTCGGCTATTGAAATACTATAAAACAGACTTAAGGAATTCAACAAGCTCACAGTGGCACCTTTGACTTTTTTGCAAAAATCGTAGCTCGTAATAATTTTTTTTAAGTTTAAAGGAAATTTCCGAAGCTATAAAACTCGTGAATTCTAAGAAAAACTATTCACAGGGTGTTTCAGAAATTTCTAATGTTCTACTTTGTTCCAATAGAAAATGGGCTAAACCCTAGTTTACGGCACGAAGAATAATGCAATAACCAAACTTGGGGTTCGCGCGAACCCCAAAATTTGTATTCACATCTAATTTGGGATGCTATCAATGGGCATCAATTCTTCGAGCCGTGATAAATTGTAGACGTTTTGAACATCTGAATATCTTCCTCCGTTTCGACGATTCAATTGGTCGCTGAGCTCAATTATCAGCCAGGACAAACACTCTCCAGCCTGTTGAAATACTTATGAACGAATTGACCGTACCAGATCAGATCAGTACTGTCCATTTCATTCATTTTTGGATTTTTGCAGAGAATGGCATTGGTATCTTATGTTCCAAAACCAAATATGTAAACAGGTCGTTTTATTACCAACACAACACAATCTTGCGAAGGCTATTTCAGGCTGTCATAACAAACCGGAACCATAGTGGGGTTCGCACGAAGCCCAAGTTTGGTTTGTGGGTTTTTTTTTTCAGAAAAAAATTCCAGAAAATTATCTTAAATCGCTATGGTGAAAATACGATGAAAGACCTAAAGAAAAATTCGTTCACTGAGTTTTCATCCCAGATCGAAAATATGATTAAGAAAAAAGTTATAAGCATTCGTAAACGTAAACTAGGGTTAAAAGCTTTTCACTTAGTTGCAATGCACAAAATTACAGAACAAAGTTTTTTAAGAAGTTATGTAATTTTTTTAATAAAATTTGAACTCCCCCAACACCAACGGAAAGGAGAGATACTCCCACCCGTACGACTTTCTTTTTATCTTCACTAAACTTATCTGTTCGAGCTTTTTTTTGTACGTACAACAAAAAACTTAAATGAATAAGAACAACCTTTCGAAGTTTGTCGCATTTTGCAGGATTTTTGAGGTTTTGAAGTAATTGACAGACGTGGCCTTTTGGGTTCGATCTGTGGCATTGGTTCAATTGAACGATTTCGAATATGTGTGTTGCTTTGTTGGTGTTTTCATGGAATTTTGTGATGTAATAAGGTGACATGCTTTTTCGATTGGTTTCTTCACTTCTGATATTCGATTCAATGAGAAAGTGTGCTGGAGTTAATGATTTCAAGTCTTCGGTGGTACCACTTTTTGTGTTGTGTTTAGGCAAGCCTCTATTTTCGAAAGTAATGTCAAGAATTCCTTATACGTAAGATGAGTATTGCCTATTGTCTTTTTTAGGTGGAGTAAGACTGATTTTACTCCAGCCTCCCAGAGTCCACCGAAGTGGAGAAGCTGGTAGTGCAAAAAGCCGCACCTTACACCTTGGTTTGCCATTTTTCATTCATCGCAACCCCTTGATTTTGGTATTGATTTCTTATTTTGTAACTGGATCCCAGGAAATTTGTTGCGTTGTCGCTATATAATTGATTTACCAGTCCCGAGTCCTCGTCTTGAGCTCATTCTGTCAAATGCGGCTAAGATCGTGTCTGTGGATAGGAAACTGCTTCAAGGTAAAATGCCTTACTTGCCAGGCATAAGTTAGCTTTGAATTGCGAATTTCGCTTGTCTTCATCAAATTAAATAAGGAGAGACAAGAAATATTACGACGATGTTCGAGTGTCGTGAAAGTTTCGATGGTGTTCGTATCTCCAATCATTTTAAAAGCTCTTCTCTGTACAAAAGATTGAGGTGCGTTGAAGGAGCACTTGCCCCAAATATGGGTGTTATACTTCATCCTAAGACGAATGTACATTATGTACATGACTGCCAGGTCATTGGGTGAAAAAAATTTCTTGCATCGTCGAAGAATGCCTAAGCACTTTGCAGTGTTTTCAAGTATATGGTTATTCAACAAGAGGTGGTTGATAATGCACGTTCCGAGGATTGAAAGCTGTTCTGTTTCAACAATGCAAGAGCCACTCATGGATAGTGGCAAGGGAGGCTAGTTTTGCTTCAACGACAAAAGACAGCACTGAGTTTTCTATTCCCCACTGGGCAATGCTGTCTAGATCAGAATTTAATGAACTTAACATACGTTGCCGCCTTAGTTTCACGTCCAAGGATGAGGGATGTGAACTTAAGAACGAATATTAAAAGCTGAGGGCCTGTCGTCGGCTAAACAATTTAATAGATTTGTAGTTTCAGACAGAAGATCGTTTAATGAAAATAAGAAAAATTGTCGGAGACAAAACGGAGCCCTGGGGCACACCAGCATTTATTTTGTGGGTTTCAGATTTATAACCGTTCAAAACAACTTGTAATAAACGATTTGAAAGGTAGCTACTAGTCCAGCGAAAAAGAAACTTATCGAAACCAAATCCTTGTAAAGACTTGTGCCACTGTTCGGTGAGATATACCATCAAATCACCAGTGGAGCTATTGCAACGAAAGCCATACTATCGGTCATTAAGAAGTTTTCGTTCTTCGAGATATTTCTTAAGCTGATAATAAATCATCGTTTCCATGGGCTTAGAAAAAAGGGAAGTAAGTGCAATTAGACGGTAGTTCGAGGGGAGGGTGAGGAAGATTCGCCTTTTTTAGGGACTAACTGGACAAATGCTGTTTTCCATCCACCCGGGAAGAGACCTGTAGAGTAGGACAGATGGAAAAGCTTACACAGTGGTTTTGACAGCGTGGAAGAACACCTCTTCAGGACTATAGCAGGGATACTATCCGGGCCAGCGGATTTATGAACGTCGAGATCTTTCGAGACTCGTGCCACTGTACGAGAGCAAACGTTGATTGGTCCCATGGAATCGTTCACGTGCTCAAGTACTGGAGGAGCCATAACACTCTCTGAAAGCGTTGAGTTGGCGGCAAAGTGCTTCGCAAAAAGATTAGCTTTTTCAAGAGAGCTGACAAAGGGTGTGTCGTTGGAAACGAGCGTTGGAACCGAAGATGTTGTTGTGTTCCGGATGTTCTTAAAAAGCGACCAAAAATTTTTACTACATTTTGGACGTTGTAGTATTTTTTGCCTTAATTTTTGATCATGAAAACAATTCGTTTGTCGAATATGGACGTTGCTGGCTTTCCTGGCTTGTTCAAACTTTTTCCGATTTTTCTCAGTTGGGTTGGCTTTGTATCGTCGGAAGTTTATTTCTCTAACCCTGATAACCTTTTTACAGCTCGAATCAAACCATGAGATTTCCTTGGGTCTGATAATTGTCACCCTATTCGAGATGAAATTACACATTCCCAAAGGGTTAAGTTTTTGACCATATCTGCACTGGAATCAACGTCACTATCGAGGAAACATAGTTACCAGTTAAAGTTCTGAAAGAAAAAAATTTAGACCGTCCCAGTTGGCTTTCTCGTATTGCCAGACAGTTCCCTTTTAACTTATCTGGGTTATTTTAGCACTTGAAATTAGCAGATATGACACAATAGTCTGATATGCCTAGAGGCGATAATACATTCATGGTGTATTTATCAGGGTCAGAGGTAAGAAACAAGTCAAGGGTGTTTTCAGCTCGACCATCAACGTCAGATTTTCGATTCGGCACGTCGCCGTCGCGTCGTCAACCAGCTGAGTTAGCTGGTTAAACTCAGCAAAAATCTCTGCATCCATTCCTTCGGGTGTTGTCTGGCCAGAAAAGTGAAGCCAAGATTTGTGTATATTGAAATCGCCCGTAATGACAATTTCAGTTCCAGGGTACAGGGAGACAAATCTATGGATTGAATCTAGCAGAGCATCAAATTCTAAAGAAGTCGAATTTCTGTCATGGTTTGGACTTCGATAAAGAAAACAGTAGTGGATGATGTGCTTGTTGATGGAAAATTTGAACCACATGAAATTAAAAAAGGAATTGGAACTTATACCACATTGTAGTTGGAACTGGTATGCAACATCATTTCTTATGTAGACGGCGAGACCGTGGTGGAAAAAAATAAAGGCACTAAGTTATATCCATGTAGCTTGAACTCTGAAGGATCAGAATTCTGTCCAACTTGGCTTTCGCTTAGTGCAAAAATAGCTGGCTTGTACAAAACCGTGTGGAGGTACGCAGACAAGAAATTCGTTTTCAGCCCACGTATGTTTCTGTAATCAACTCTAAGATTATCAATCATTATCATTATAAAACAAAAAAATAAAAGTCTAAAACAACAATAGAAAGAAATATCCCTGATCTTAGTTTCAGTGAGCTTCACAATAACACATTACCACAAGTGTTATGCCTTAAAGGCAATGTGAATCGATCGGCCTCTGAACAACCAAACAGTAACTTTTCTATGTACTCGTTATTGCTTTGACTCAACCCATGCTACCAATATGCGAAGATTAATTATCCTGAACGTAATCAATGCATTTGTTAAGTCAAAGCAACAGTGTGTGATGCTGATAGGAAAGAAAGGAAATTGTTGTTTTATTTGGCAATATCACGGCGCGATTGATTTATTTTCCCGATACTATTTAAGTTTTGGTATGGGATAGATTAATGTTTTGTTGGACTGCGAGAAACAGTTTAATTTTTTTTTTTGGACACTTTATTGTTTTGTTTTTTTAGAGGATCAGGCCAGGGTTATTTTTTTTCATTGTAAATATATATATTTATTGAATTTTGCACTAAGTTAATCAGCTTAAAAGGGTATCGGAATTCGCACGGTGATAGACTTTCACTATTCGGACACACACAGAGCGAAGTGTGCACGCGATGACGAGCAAATCGGCACTGATTGTATATCAGTACTACTACTTGGTAGTATGGTGTGATATTATCTTTAGTTCGATAATATGTTCTTATAGTAAAGTTTGGTTGCGTTTTACTTAGTTGTTCTGAGCTGATCGAAAAACAACTTTTTTCGCGGATTGCTTCGTTATAGCAAAAAACCGTCTTTGGGCTTTTTATTTCCATCAATGCCTGCCTGTTGCGGTTTGATAAAAATTTCATAAAGAATTGCATAGGGCTTGCTCAAAAGAAATGTTTTGCCTAAAAACAATGACGTATGAGAGAGTTCGCACGTTTGGCACAGTAGTTTGATTAATATTTATCAAAATCCCATACTAAGGTATATTTTAAAAGTCTTAAAAAGACAAAAAATTTTTTTATCGCGTTTCAATAACTGCAAAATTGTGCCACGTAGAGTCAGTAAAAGTTGAGGAAAATACAAAAAAATTCAAAAATCTCTTGTGTTTATCTTAGCTTGTAGACGCTAAGACGCTCCAAGGATAACAAACACTAGATGGACTGAGAGTAACAACTGCCTTGCAACCAAAAAAGTTTGGCCGTGTGTAGACTCAAAACGCTCAAAGTGTTTGTTAGCCCAGAAGCGCCTGTATCTAGATTCTACCATGTGTTCTGACGGGACATTGTGTAATAGAGAGACACGCCAAAAGACTTGGTGTGTTTTCCAATGATTTCTGCAGAGGCTGCATGGACGAAGAGGAGGAAGGAACCGTTCAACTGCTTCTTTGCTCATGCCCTGCACTACTTCATAGGAGGAAAAATCATCTCGGTGAATTCTTCTTCGATGATAATAGCGACTCAGCTTACATAGACCT
This sequence comes from Melanostoma mellinum, assembly GCA_914767635.1. NCBI lineage: Eukaryota > Metazoa > Arthropoda > Insecta > Diptera > Syrphidae > Melanostoma > Melanostoma mellinum. Next base: position 108,241,224 of record OU612059.1, read on the forward strand.
TAAAAGTCTTTCGAAATACATTAAAAGTTCCTAACTTGCTGATCTCTGTGGTATCACAATGAGCCCTTGCGGCCTAAGTGTGTCAGGCAATGTACTAATTGGCTGACAGCCACTTCCACCTAACCTAACCTTGCTTGTAGATGGTGCCCTGACATAAGACCATACGACATAAGGCCATATTCGAATATATGGCGTTAAGACGCTTTGACTTGTGACTTAAGGCCATATTCGAACATATGGTCTAATGACGCTTTCCAAAGCGTCTTAATGTCATCATGGCCTTATGAGTTATGACCCATTCTTCCGTTTCCCAGTTAAAAAAAAAAACACCAAACATTATAGCAACGAAACTGAATTTTTCTTTCCAAATAAAAAAACACCACATTATTTGCAAAGATAAATCTTTGATAAATAATCAAATTAACAGCTTAAATTTCAAGAAAGTGTTTTTAGAATGTATAGTTAAACTATTTTCCACTATTCTTCTGCAAAAAGAACAGAGGGTTGGATTTTTGTTTTTATTGTAGTTTTCGGTTGGCCGAGGAAGATATTCTAAATACAATTTAAAGTGGAACAGTTATGAGCTGTACAAAAAATTTTCATTGATCAGAGAAAACTTGCATTCATTCATTCATTCATACCTCCATCAAATCCTTACTTCTTAATCAGTTGCACAAGCGGTCGTTTCAATTTAGAAAAAATGGAATTTAAAGAGCTTATATATAATTATCATTTTTGCGAAGGGTATCAAAAAGGCAGCAAATTGCTTTACATTCCGGATTTCAAACAAGTTTATAAATGAAAAAAGTTTCCCAGAGCAGTATGGATTTGTGCTGTAAATCTTATCTTCATTATTCTATCGTGAGTAAAAAGCCAAACGAACATAATTTTGCATGAATTTGCCATCGTACGGTTATCCAGAATCGAACAAATTGTTTTTTTCTATGAATGCAAAATTAATGCGATAAAGAAAGTGATTGTGTTAAAATTTGGTATTTTCAATACTTGGATTCATATTTACATTTATAAACTTATTTGAAATCCGGAATATAAAGCCATTTGCTGCCTTTTCGAAACCCTTCGCAAAAACTATATATACATATACATATGTATATGTATAAGGTCTTTTAATTCCACTTGTTTTTTTCTCAATTGTAACGACAACTTGAGGGAACTGATTAAGAAGTATCCAATGATTTGATGAAGGCATGAATGAATGAATGAATGCAAGTTTTCACTGATCAATGAAAATTTTTTCGTCAAGCTCATAACTGTTGCTTCTTTTTGTGAGATTGCTTATTGTGTTGCTTTCTAAAAACTTAATAATGTTTCAAGGTCAACTATTAACAAAATAATTTAGAAAGCGTCATTAGGGCATTTCAATGTATGGCCTAAAGTCGCAAAAAAATATGTCTTTACGACCCTTTGACAAAGTGTCATTAGACCATATGTTCGAATATGGCCTTAAATCACAATTGAAAGCGTCACAGCGCCATATATTCGAATATCGCCTTACTAGCTGTGCCCGCGACTTCGTCCGCGTGAAATAGTGACTTTCAGCAGCATTTTTAACTTTTTAGGAAATAAAACTTCTAGCCTTAAAACTGACGGTACATATTTCCAACAAAAACATGCAACCCCTATTTCAACACCTTGTAGCCCTGTTAAAAATACTTTTGAGACCGTAGTTTTTGAATTCCCATTTCCGTTCCCGTGGGAATATAAGGATAGATATATGTATAGTCTTTATCCTTCCGCATGTTCTTGACCATCTCTGTAGCTAATTAAATAAAATCTGTTTAGCAGTTTGAACGGGAGACATACGAAAAACATACCGACATAGCTATATTCGCATTTTCATTATTAGTTAAGACTCCCGTTCCCGTGGGAATATGGTGACCGTTTTCGTGGGAATATGTGGATGAGTTAAAGTAACTGTTACTCCGGGATTATGGAGCATTCCAACGGTGGAAGAATTTTTGAAATCGGTGCTGTAGTGTCAAAGTTCCCGTATACGTTCCTGCTCCTGTGGGAATATAGGGAAAAAATATATAGTCTATGTCCTTCCTCAGGTTTTGAACAATCTTTGTTCAAAATTTCATTCAAATCGGTTTATTAGTTTGGGCGGGAGATGGTAACATAGAACGACGGACAGACAGAGCTCCTTTCACACTTGTTATATAAGTAAGGACTCCCGTTCCCGTAGGAATATGTGGATGAATTAAAGTTAATGTTACTCAGGGATAGTGTAGTAGTCTAACGGTGGAAATTTTTTTGAAATTGGTGTTGTAGTTTCTAGGTTCCTGTATACGTTCCCGTTCCCGTGGGAATATAGGGAACCGTAGGAATATGGGGATGAATTAGTTTTTATGTTACTCGCGGATAGTGTAGCATTCTAACGGTGAAAGTATTTTTGAAATCGTTGCTGTAGTGTCAAAGTTCCCGTATACGTTCCTGCTCCCGTGGGAATGTAGGGAACCGTAGGAATATGGGGATGAATTAGTTTTTATGTTACTTGGGGATAGTGTAGCATTCTAACGGTGAAGGAATTTTTTAAATCGGTGCTGTAGTGTCAAAGTTCCCGTATACGTTCTTGCTCCCGTGGGAATATAGGGAAAAAATATAAAGCCTATGTCCTTCCTCAGGTTCTGTGAACGGGAGACATACGAAAAACATACCGACATAGCTACATTCGCATTTTCAATATCAGTAAAGAGTCCCGTTCCCGTGGGAATATGGTGACCGTTCCCGTAGGAATATGGGGATGAGTTAAAGTTTCGTTACTCGGGGATAGTGTAGCATTCTAACGGTGAAAGAATTTTTAAATCGGTGCTTTAGTGTCAAAGTTCCCGTATACGTTCCTGCTCCCGTGGGAATAAAGGGAACTGTAGGAATATGGGGATGAATTAGTTTTTACGTTACTCGGGGATAGTGTAGCATTTTAACGGTGAAAGAATTTTTGAAACGGTGCTGTAGTGTCAAAGTTCCCGTATACGTTCCTGCTACCGTTGGAATATAGGGAACCGTAGGAATATGGGGATGAATTAGTTTTAATATTACTTGGGGATAATAAAGCATTCTAACAGTAGAAAAATTTTTGAAATCGATGTTGTAGTTTCTAAGTTCCCGTATACGTTCCCGTTCCCGAGGGAATCTAGGGATAAATTGTAGCCTATGTGTTATTCTGATGTATAAGCTATTTTATTGGAAAGTTTAATTGAAATCCATTCAGCAGTTTTTGCGTGAAAGAGTAACAAACATACATCCACACATACAAACTTTCACGTTTATAATATTAGTAGGATGTCGTATGGCCTTATGTCAGGGCACCCTTGTAAATCCTTAAGAGAGCTTACATTTTGCAGAGAACCTGCTTTTATTGCGTGCAATAAGCCCTGAAAATTTCAAATTAATCGACAGCTCCTGAGCCGAGAAAAACGATTTCCGTAGTATGCATGCGTGCATATTTCGGTGAAAAAAAATTTTGAGCTCGATGCTTTAACTGAGGGCATCGTTTGTCCGCCCCCAGATTTCGGGTTTCTTAATGTTATACTTACTAAAGACGGTTTTTTGCTATTACAAAGCGATCCGCGAAAAGGTGGTCTTTCGATCGGTCCTAGTGTGTATCCTGTGTTTAGATCTTGGATTTGCTGAACTATATGTGCGACGAATATTTTCCATTTGTTTGGACTTGAACTATTCCAGGCTTGTACAACTGTAGAGTCACACCATGTGTATGTTTTTAATTGTTGGATGTTCAAATCCTCATTGGCCTATATAAGCAGTTTGGCTAAAAGGACTGCTCCACACAGTTCTAGTTTCGGGATGGTTAACACCGTTCGTGTTTTCCTTTTTTGTGTCACTTTCGATTTAGCTTTAAGTAGGGTGGTTGTTATTTTTCCTTCATTGTCTATTATTCGCATGTTCACAACTGCACCATATGCTCTTTCTGATGTGTCGGAAAATCCATGAATTTCGGCGCATCTTGTGTCACGTGAATATTTTGCCCGTCTTTCTATTTGGATTAGTTGGATACTATTGAGACTCTGTCTGTAGTGCTGCCATTTCGTTTTTAAGGTATCAGGTAGTGGATGATCCCAGTCTAGCTTTTCTTCCATCCAGATGTCTTGCATTAGTAATTAAGCTCTGAGTACGATAGGTGCAAGCCATCTAAGGGGATCGAAAATTTTGGCAATTTCTTCCAAGTAAACGATTCACGTTGCTGTTCGATTTGTGTAATTCGAACCCACCGGGCTTGAGGATGGATTTTTAATTCTCTGACTTCAAGAATTGTATCTCCTCCTGAAATGACGTCGTCTACGTAGAAGTCTGAGAGTGGATAGCGACTTTCTTCGTCCTTGACTAGTTGTGTTAATGTTTTTATCGCCAGATATGGTGCTGACGCTGTGCCATAAGTGACTGTATTTAAATAATATTCCTTTATATTTTCTGTGGGTGATTCCTTCCATTATATCCGTTGGTATTTACGATCCGGAATGTCGATCATTATTTGCCGATACATCTTCCTAGCGGAAAATACAATCCTATGTTTTGCACCATCTTATGAGGATTGATGTCAACTCCTCTTGGATTTTCGGTCCTGTTTTCATGATCTGATTTAGACTTTTTTCACTGACGGATCTTGCAGAGGAATCGAATATTGTTGTAAATAACTAATTCACTTTAGCTTTATTCACTTAGTTTGTAGTCTAAGTTAACATAGACTTTTGTTTATAATAATTTAATTTTATTCTCAATTAAAACGTTCAAGATTCAAGATATATTATATTGTTTTTCCTTCCACAACGTACATAACAATAGGTTATGGGCCCAGAACAACGCCAAGGAAAATAGATGTTTTGAATAAAAGAAGAATTACTCCGGATATTTGTTGTGACCGCAAGTAAGAACATCCGTAATGTAATAAGCTATGTCGAGTAATTTTCTGGCCACCATTGAAAAATTAAAAGGACGAGAAAATTATGCTACTTGGAAATTTGTCATACAAACTTATTTAGAGCATGTAGGGCTCTGGGAATCAGTTCAGGGTACCGAAACTGATGCTTCAAAAATTTCAAAGGCTAGAACATCTTTAATTTTGTCAATTGATTCTGCTAATTTTGTTCACATTGAAGATGCTCAAAATGCAAAAGAAGTTTGGGTGAAATTAAAAACAATATTTGAAGATAAGGGTAGAGTTCGTCGTATAGGTTTAATTAAACAATTAACTCAGACCAAATTGGAAGAATGCGAGTCAATGCAAGTCTACGTTAACACAATTGTTACCGCTGCACATCGTTTGAATAGCATTGGATTCAAGGTCGATGACGAGTGGATTGCGTGTTTCTTATTGGGTGGTTTATCTGAAAATTTTTCACCGATGGTTATGGCATTAGACAATATCGAAGTTAAACTTACAAGTGACGCTGTTAAGACCAAGTTATTGCAAGAAATGCCTTCACAGAATAAAAATAGTGCTTTTTTAAACAGTTCCAAGCAAAAATCTAAAAAGGGTGGTATTCGTTGTTACACCTGTAACAAGAAAGGCCACAAATCACCTGATTGTCCAGACAAGAATAAAATGAACAAGCATTCCAAGGTGAAGTTTGATTCAACTTATAATGTAAGACCAGAGTTCAGCTCGGCTTTCTTGACTGGAAAGTTCAACAAAAGTGATTGGTACATAGATTCTGGAGCAACGAATTAAAACTGAATTGAATGCTTAAGCTTTTTAAAAAAGAATAAAACTTTATTAAATTCAAGAATAAAAATATTACCGAGATCTCTTATGAGATCTTACCCGTTCGGTGTCAGACTTAAGATTAATTTTACAATCTTCTTAATACTATGTCATCTCCAATTGAGTATGGTATTTATCTTATATCTATGAACAGACAATGATCGTGAGACAATATCGATCTTGTCCGTCGGATGTTTATGTTTATTTTAATAACTTTAAGAAGGTGTCGTATGAGAAAATGTGATGACTGATGAGTCTGTATATCGTTTACTCCCCTCTCACCCTGGAAGTGATCGTCCCGATCGCTCTTCTATTGCTTTCCTGGTTTCTTGTAAACATTTCAATGATGTCATTTCAAATATTTTTCGGTTTTCTTTTTCCTGTCTCAACTTGTATATTTTCAACAGTTTAATAACAATATAAATGCTAAGTACTAGAACAATATTCAAAGTTATACCATACAATATTGGATGTTCTTTCATATCTTTAATATAAGGTTTTATGAGGTCAATGTTGGAAAATTTTAGCTTTTCGTCACTTGATTCTAAATATTTCAAAATGTTTAATTCAATTGGTGAATTTAATTTCATGTGTTTCAGAATTTCTGTTCTCTTATTTTCATATCTCTTAGAATTAATAGTTACGTTATTCTTAAAATGGATAAGATATATACCTATTTACCTATGTATACTTTTTCATTTATTGTGGTTTTTCCACTTACAAAAATAATACCGTCTTTAATTATTTTGACCTCTGGATTATTTTCTTTTACTTTGTGACAATCTGCTTTCTTATTATTCAACAAATTCGTTAGGCAATTAGTTTCATTATTCACTCTACAATATATATATCATTTAATTCTTTAATGCAATTTGCCATTTTATATTTTTCTTTATATAACACAACTTTCAACAATATATTTTTTATTTATTTCCGTAACTAGCGGATATTCAATATAAATTAAAATTAAATCTTTATTCTGAATTATCTTAAAGTCAGATGCATCTAACACATCAGCTATCGAAATTGGTAAAGTTTCAGTATTGATTATTTTATTCAAATCATTCATATTTAAAATTACGGTATTCAAAATTTCATTCTTACTCAAATTAATGGCGTTTATTATTTCACGTAAGTCCTCTATTATCAGTCGTAATACTAAATCATCCTCTTTGTCTATTTCGTTATCTTCTGCTGCTAGTTTCTCTATAGCCTTAAATATCTGTGAGTTGGTCTGGTATTGTTTATTATTTGATTCTATTAACTCTTGCAACTTTGTTTCAATTCTAACTTTGTCGTCGTGATCTGGACTTCCAGATATCCATTTCCATAATGTGCCAATTTCATTAATACCTCTTTTGGATCTGTTTCTTATCGTCAATTGCTCTAGCAATCTGTCTGCTGTTTCTAGATTTCTAAGTTCTAACTTGGTCAGTCGAGTATTTTTTCCTTTTATGTTATTCAAAATGTCCCTGTAATATGTCAAGTTAATTACATGATACAAATCTCCTGTATCTTCGTATAATGCAGCAGGTCCGTCCTCTATTAGAATGTATTCCTCTGAACTATAATTAGTTATCTGCACTTGTGCAGATGTTGTGGCTAGCAATGCCAAAAATCTCAAAACTGTACTTATATACATCTGAAATTTAATACAAATAATATTTTATTTCTTTATGTTGTCTTTATGTATAATCCTGTCTTTACTGTCAACTACAACCCTTCCTCTATCCTCTTTAACAATTCGCTTTTTAAATAAAGGTTTAACTTTACCTTTCCTACGTGTTGATTTTTCGTGTATCTTTTGTCCTGGCCTAAACTCAATTTCAGTTCTATTTTTATTGAAATAAGAAAGATCTTTTTCTTGTTTTGTTCTCAATACATCAGTAAGAGATTTAAACTTTTCAAAGTTATGGAAGACCTCTAATGGTTGTTGATTCGTTACTGAGTGAATAGATTCATTATATTTCTTTACTACAAACGGCATAATAAATTTTGTGTCTGCATGAATTTCTGTTTTCGTAATGCGTATTAGTTCTGTTAGTGTGCTATGTACTCTTTCAATCATTCCGTTGGTTTTGCTATGATTCGGAGCTACCTTTTCGTGTTTGACCCCAAATTTTTCTAATTCTAATTCTGCCGTCGGAGTACAGAATGTTCTCTCATTGTCTGTTACCAAAACTTCTACTTTCCCAAACACTGGTAGTGTTTCAATTAGTTTTTCCTTAGCGTCTATTTTACTGTCAATATGTCTAACTATTAAAAATTTTGAAAAAGAGTCTATCATAGTCAAAAATTGATCGTTGTCAATGTAGTATATGTCTGCATGTATGCGTTCCCCCCCTTTCGTTGGAATTGGAGCCTCTCCAATCTTATATCTCACAGGATGTCTGTCATATTTGTTTTCCTTACAAACAGAACAGTCTTTCGCATAATCAAGTAATTGTTTAAAACATTCGGGCCAGTAACATTTAGCTGAAATTTGTTTAAAATTTTCTCTAGAGTCTCTATGTGCTCTATTATGTTCCTCTTTCATAATGGTTATTTGCATGTCTTTGTCTGTTATGTCTTCTACAAGATTTGAAACGTACGCAAACTGTGTTGTTGGGTATTCGTTTAGTAATTTGTCTTTAATCTTAAATAGAGTCTCTTCTGTTGAATATATTGCGTTTATTCCCTTCCTAATTATTTCTTTCAATTTAGTGAAAACGTCATCATCTTTGTATTTAATAGTATGCCTCCAATATCCTTTATGAATTTGTTCACTATTTATATTATTGGAATCTCCTTCTTCTATAATTAATTGATTTCTGAATCGATTGATTATTCCACCTAACCTTCTAATTTCTTCTCTTGGGCTGCTGTGAGTACTATGTACTGTAGCTAAATCTTCACTATTTTCCATTATCTATATTTATTTCTTGACGACTTAATGCATCTGCTACAACATTTTCCTTACCTGGTTTATAATTTATTATTGGTGCATATTCTTCTATAAATGCTTTCCATCTCTTCAATTTCGTATTAGGGTTTTTATCAGATACAGCAAAGCTAAATGGCTGATGGTCCGTGTATATGCGAATTCCAGTTTGACCATATAAATAATTTCTCAATTTTTTCAGACTCCATACTATTGCTAACAATTCCTTTTCATTGGTAGCATAATTTTGTTCAGTTGCAGATAACGTCCTACTTACGAAGGTTAATGGCTTATTGTCTTGGCTTAGTACTGCACCTATGGCTGAGTTACTTGCATCAGTTGTTAAATCAAATGGTTTATCGAAATCCGGTTGATTTAACGCAACTTCTTCTGTAAGCTTATCCTTTAATACCTGAAACGCTTTTTTGCCTTCTGAATCTAATTCAATATTTATCCTCTTACTGTTTATTTTTTCGTTTCCCCGTAAATACTTTGTTAACCCTTTGCTTATCATTGCATAATTTCGGATAAATTTCCTATAATAACCTGATAGTCCAAGAAAACTTCTCAATTGACGTAAAGTCTGTGGTTCGGGATATTCCCTAATTGTTTTTACTTTATCTGGATGGGTTTTTATGTGGTTATAGGATACAACATATCCTAAGAAATCCACCTCTTCCATAAAGTACTTACTCTTTTCACTGCTAATTCTCATGTTAGCTTCTGAAAGTGCTTTAATTATTATTTCAATGTGATGTAAGTGTTCATCATGTGTTCCTGAAAATATTATAACATCATCTAGATAAACATGACAGAATTTCCCGATGTATTCTCGGAGAATGTCATCCATAGCTCTTTGAAATATGGCTGGAGCGTTTTTAAGCCCAAATGAGTAGTATGTTTTGGTATGTTCTGGCTCAAGGGTTCAGTGAGGGTTCAGGGTTGTACAGTATGTGGTACAGCAGTCATGGTGTACAGTATGTGGTACAGCAGTCGACATGAGGGTTCAGGGTGCAGCAGTCATGATGTGCAGTTGTGTACCATATGATGATATTTTTTCGGCAGGTAGTTTTTTATTTGGCGGGATGGTTTTTTGATGGTAGCGTCTGGTGGATAGTAAAAATAGATTGTTTTATTACGGTATGGAAAAAAAAACCATGGAGTACATAACATGAGAAGTGTCCTTTTACAATTTTTTTTTCTCTTAATTACTTTGGTTTGTATATAAAAAACTAAATTTATGATAATACGGCATGATGTTTTTTTTTCGACAGGTAGTTTTTTATTTGGCGGGATGGTTTTTTGATGGTAGCGTCTGGTGGATAGTAAAAATAGATTGTTTTATTACGGTATGGAAAAACCACAATTTATAAAAAATAAAATAAGTAATAAATAAAATAACTTTTTTTTTTTATTTCAATTATATATTTTTCTTTATGCTTTGCTAATTTTTTAATAAAACAAATTTTTTAATAAAACAACATCTGTATTGAAAAAAAAAAAGATAATTTTTGTTAATCGTTTTGAGGTATAGATGTCCATGAATTGTGCTCAGATGGAAAACCAAGCCATTTCACAAATATTTGTCCCTTTTTGGTTTTAAGTACTTTTTCTATGAGGTAAGTATCTGGAAATTTTGTTTTTTGTAATTCAAGTTCATAAAATCCTCCTTTGACGGGATGTCCTTGATAGTCCTCTAACAAATATGTTACAGGATTTGTGTGTTGAACTTTTATTATTTTAAAGATTTCAGTTGTCCAATTATGTTGACTTACATACATAAACTACTACTATGTTCTGGGCCAAGGGTTCAGTGAGGGTTCAGGGTTGTACAGTATGTGGTACAGCAGTCGACATGAGGGTACGAGGGTACAACAGTCATTCTAGGATGATGGTACGATGGTACAGCAGTCATGGTGTACAGTATGTGGTACAGCAGTCGACATGAGGGTACGAGGGTACAGCAGTCATGGTGTACAGGGTTGCATACCATGCTGATATTTGCAGCAGGTAATTTTTTTGTGGTATCTTTGGCGGGGTGGTTTTTTTGTTGGTTGAGTTTAGTGGATAATAAAAATAGTTCTATGAGAAACTAAATGCATTCATATAGTAAGAAAATGTTGAAAGGATTCTTTATTGGTATAGATTGTCGATTTTGTAATGGTGTACAGTATGGGGTACAGCAGTCATCTAGCTACTTTTAGAGCTACCAACGCTGGCATCTTTTTGGTTGATGACTGTTGTGGTTTTGTATGGATGAAAAAGTGGTGGTAGAGAATTTTTGGTTCTATTTTAAGAACTGTGTGGGGAAAGAAATCTGTGGTTATAGGACAAATGTCGTGTAAAAAAGTGGGGGATGAAAATTGTTGATATATTTTAAAAACTGTGTGTAGAAGAAATCTATGGTTGGAAATTAAGATTTTTATAATACTCGTATTTTGTGACATTGGTCTATCAATCAGACACATTTGTAGGGAGAGTAAAGGCAATCTAGCTACTTTTAGGGTTACCAACGCTGACATCTTTTTGGTTGGTGATTATAAGTTGGGTTTTGTCGTCGACTAGTGCATCGCCATCGTCATGAGTTGAGTATTTGAATATAATAGATTAAGGAAATGCGTTATGGTTTATCACATCATGTTTCAACATGTTTATTGAAACCTTTTCATGATAATGATTGATGGCATAGGGAGATGTATGTAGGTATGTAGGTATGTTTATTTGTAGATATGTACATACAATACAAATTTATAGTAGGGAGTTACAATCATGATGACGAATTCATGTTATATTATGTTATACTAGTATATATATATTATATATATGAAATGTATATTAATTTTTACGTTTTGAAAAGTATTGTGAGGGTGCTGGTAGCTAAAAATTTAGATGATTATAAGTCTGTGAGACTAGATTTTTAATATGTGTGTTGGTGTTTATGTGCAATACATGTACCTTTGTTAGTTTGTAATCGCTTAGAGTCTGGTATTGGTAACCAGGTGTTTTTAAGTGTTTTGTGAATGTTTAAAAAAAAGGAGTATCAAGCATTTAATACAATCTAGTATGCTTTTCCCTTAATAGTTCTATATCTGTTCTACGCTACGCTACATTATGTACTATATGATACTACTTTTTTAGACTGTGACACAATTTTTTTTACTAATGTTCTTCACCTAAGCATGATAGGCCTTTGCTATGAAGTTGTTTTACTTTATACCATAGAGTAAGGATATGATGACCCATGTTGTTATTTTTCTTGAAAGAAATTATTATAAGGGTGCCGACGGTCTGAACAAAGGGAAATAATAGCGTTTAGAGGTACGTAGGTTGAAGATCCTTACGATGGGATGAGAGTAAAGAAAAAATGAAAAGTAATGTTGTGTGTGTGTGTGCGAAGAATAGACACGATCTGTTGATAGATCTTAGAACGGGGGTGTGAGACTTTGTTAGTTTGTTGATACTTACTTTGAGATATAGGTGTTTGCAAGTTCCTTGGAACTCGACCTTCGTTTAGTATATTTTCCATAGCTATAACGACAGAAGCCCCAGTTTTGTTTTTAATAGGAACTGCCCATGCAAACTTGGAAAATGTATCAATTACGGTGAGAAGATATCGATAATTTTTATTTTCAGATGTATAGGTATCCATTTCAACTAGATCCGCTTGCCATAAATCATCAAACCCTTTGATAATGACTCGTCTTTTTTTTTTTTTTTAAGTTTCTCCGAGCCGGCTTATGCAGTTCATCAACAATGTTTCTTTTAATCATGCTTTAGAAGAATGATTAGAACAACAAAGTATTCTAGTATTTAAGCTTCATACAAAAATAAAAATAAATTAATCTTCAATAAAGAAAGGCTTTGGCAATTAACGGAAGGTTGGGTTTGAAATAATACGATTAATAAATGCTTTTATTCTTAAATTATTTATTTTAATCTTCCTTACAATAACATTAACTTCTTAACTTTAAAAATTCTATTTTCAATCAAGTAGCATGCACAAGTATCAGGTCCATCTTGGCATAAATTCTTTGACCATGGACAATTAACAAAATGACATCCATATTTCGATATGATAGATGGTACGTTTATGAACATCTTTAAGAAGGATAAACATCCTGTTAAATACTAGTGATGTCCTTCCGTCAGCTCATATTCATGTGCTTTCATAAACTCGAGGATCTCATCGAAAATAAACGCGATATTTATATTAGACATTATTGTCTGCTTTTACTTTTATTCTCAGTTTAATACTAAAATACAGATTGATTTACTCTATGATTTGTACTGGATTTATCTCAACTTATAATTTCTGGTTTTCTGTTAATAGCGTTTCCAAACAAGTATTTCTCTAATTTCTCGACTTCAAATTGAATATATTGTCTGAGTTGTTCGTATGCTTCATCATAGTTGCCATCTTCAGTTTTTTGAAATCCCTACCCAGTTGGTCCTCGTACCCCTCTTTCTCCACGTAATCCAGGTGATCCTTGCTCTCCTCGTTCTCTCCTTGGCTCCATTTAGACTCTTTTAGAACACCGTCCAAATTTATCAACACTCATATTGTAGTTAATAATTCAATTACGTCTGCTTCTTTTAGCTCTTCGATAATTGAAACAATTTCGTTATAGTGATTATTGTGCCCGGCTTGTTGTGATGCAATAAGAAGCCTCAATCGATCTACAAGTTCATTGGGATCATCCCAGAAGATATAGTCTTTTTCTTTCTTAGATAGTTGCATTAATCCATTTCCCAATGCTATTGGTTTATCTATTATTGTTTTATCTTCAAATAGTTTATTTATAATTTGTTTGTATTTATAACCCTTATTTCCTAGTACTTGGCTTCTTGGACTGTGATTACGTTTATGGGCATTGGTAGGTAGTAACATAGTTTTGTAATTGATCAAATCTTCATCATTGAACTGGGTTGGCTTTTTCTTGAATACTAGTTCAAATAAACCAGGTGTACCATTATAGATTTTATTATTTATTTCTATATCATTTCCCTTAATTTTTAACTCCTTATCTCCAATTTGTAACATTCCGTTATTCAAATGCACTCCATACAAATCATCAAGCGTTCTTGAATTATTTAAATATAAATTAATATAATCTCGGGGGATTTTTTCCATTGTTTCTAGATCTATTTTTTCTTCAAAGTCACGAACAAGATGCCGATGACGCAGGCGTGAGCTCCTATCCCTCTTACTTTGAGGTGTTACCATGGAGGTTTTTGGGGTGCTGTCACTGATGTTTGATGTGGTAGTGGTATTGTGTGGGGTGATAAATTCATCTTCTTCATAATTTTGCTTTATTTTTTTGTGTGGAGACGCGAAATTATTGTAGTGATCATCAAATGAATTTTTGATATTTGATTTCTCTACTAGATCCTTAAGAGGCTTAGTAATCGGTTTAAAAACTTCTTCTATTTGCAAATCGAATGCGGCCTTTCCGTTTCTTAGGGCTTTATATTTTTTTCGTAGGGCATCCGTTGTTTTAATAAGTTCTTTTGTTACTTCTTCATTCAAGTGCATCATGATGTTGACTTACTATTTTTACAAAAGTTTTTGAAATTAAATTGTACCCTTATGATGATCTGCTTTTGAACTGCTTTGTACTGATGTGAGCTGAACTGGTCTGAACTGCTTTTGAACTGCTTTTGAACAGGTCTGATCGGCTTTTGAACTGGTCTGATCGGCTTTTGAACTGCTTTTGAACTGGTCTGATCGGCTTTTGAACTGCTTTTGAACTGGTCTGATCGGCTTTTGAACTGGTCTGATCGGCTTTTGAACTGGTCTGATCGGCTTTTGAACTGCTTTTGAACAGGTCTGATCGGCTTTTGAACTGGTCTGATCGGCTTTTGAACTGCTTTTGAACAGGTCTGATCGGCTTTTGAACTGGTCTGATCGGCTTTTGAACTGCTTTTGAACTGGTCTGATCGGCTTTTGAACTGGTCTGATCGGCTTTTGAACTGGTCTGATCGGCTTTTGAACTGATCTGATCGGCTTTTGAACTGGTCTGATCGGCTTTTGAACTGCTTTTGAACAGGTCTGATCGGCTTTTGAACTGGTCTGAACTGCTTTTGAACTGCTTTTGAACAGGTCTGATCGGCTTTTGAACAGGTCTGATCGGCTTTTGAACTGCTTTTGAACTGGTCTGAACTGCTTTTGAACTGCTTTTGAACTGGTCTGATCGGCTTTTGAACAGGTCTGATCGGCTTTTGAACTGCTTTTGAACTGGTCTGAACTGCTTTTGAACTGCTTTTGAACTGGTCTGATCGGCTTTTGAACTGCTTTTGAACTGGTCTGATCGGCTTTTGAACTGCTTTTGAACAGGTCTGATCGGCTTTTGAACTGGTCTGAACTGCTTTTGAACTGCTTTTCAACAGGTCTGATCGGCTTTTGAACTGGTCTGATCGGCTTTTGAACTGGTTTGATCGGCTTTCGAATTATAGTTTTTATTTGTGTCAGACATACACAAGAATTCCGAAACATTTAATATGAGACAACGCTAATTTTATAAATGCTTTCAAACAAGATTATATGAATCACACATTTACAATGATCATGTTAATTCTGATACGGATCCTGAAACTATAAAAAGCTTATAACTACAACTGCGTACAGTATTCGTATTGCATTGTTCTATGAGAATGGTTCATAGTACACAGCGTTCAGCTCACATCAGTACAAAGCAGTTCAAAAGCAGATCATCATAAGGGTACAATTTAATTTCAAAAACTTTTGTAAAAATAGTAAGTCAACATCATGATGCACTTGAATGAAGAAGTAACAAAAGAACTTATTAAAACAACGGATGCCCTACGAAAAAAATATAAAGCCCTAAGAAACGGAAAGGCCGCATTCGATTTGCAAATAGAAGAAGTTTTTAAACCGATTACTAAGCCTCTTAAGGATCTAGTAGAGAAATCAAATATCAAAAATTCATTTGATGATCACTACAATAATTTCGCGTCTCCACACAAAAAAATAAAGCAAAATTATGAAGAAGATGAATTTATCACCCCACACAATACCACTACCACATCAAACATCAGTGACAGCACCCCAAAAACCTCCATGGTAACACCTCAAAGTAAGAGGGATAGGAGCTCACGCCTGCGTCATCGGCATCTTGTTCGTGACTTTGAAGAAAAAATAGATCTAGAAACAATGGAAAAAATCCCCCGAGATTATATTAATTTATATTTAAATAATTCAAGAACGCTTGATGATTTGTATGGAGTGCATTTGAATAACGGAATGTTACAAATTGGAGATAAGGAGTTAAAAATTAAGGGAAATGATATAGAAATAAATAATAAAATCTATAATGGTACACCTGGTTTATTTGAACTAGTATTCAAGAAAAAGCCAACCCAGTTCAATGATGAAGATTTGATCAATTACAAAACTATATTACTACCTACCAATGCCCATAAACGTAATCACAGTCCAAGAAGCCAAGTACTAGGAAATAAGGGTTATAAATACAAACAAATTATAAATAAACTATTTGAAGATAAAACAATAATAGATAAACCAATAGCATTGGGAAATGGATTAATGCAACTATCTAAGAAAGAAAAAGACTATATCTTCTGGGATGATCCCAATGAACTTGTAGATCGATTGAGGCTTCTTATTGCATCACAACAAGCCGGGCACAATAATCACTATAACGAAATTGTTTCAATTATCGAAGAGCTAAAAGAAGCAGACGTAATTGAATTATTAACTACAATATGAGTGTTGATAAATTTGGACGGTGTTCTAAAAGAGTCTAAATGGAGCCAAGGAGAGAACGAGGAGAGCAAGGATCACCTGGATTACGTGGAGAAAGAGGGGTACGAGGACCAACTGGGTAGGGATTTCAAAAAACTGAAGATGGCAACTATGATGAAGCATACGAACAACTCAGACAATATATTCAATTTGAAGTCGAGAAATTAGAGAAATACTTGTTTGGAAACGCTATTAACAGAAAACCAGAAATTATAAGTTGAGATAAATCCAGTACAAATCATAGAGTAAATCAATCTGTATTTTAGTATTAAACTGAGAATAAAAGTAAAAGCAGACAATAATGTCTAATATAAATATCGCGTTTATTTTCGATGAGATCCTCGAGTTTATGAAAGCACATGAATATGAGCTGACGGAAGGACATCACTAGTATTTAACAGGATGTTTATCCTTCTTAAAGATGTTCATAAACGTACCATCTATCATATCGAAATATGGATGTCATTTTGTTAATTGTCCATGGTCAAAGAATTTATGCCAAGATGGACCTGATACTTGTGCATGCTACTTGATTGAAAATAGAATTTTTAAAGTTAAGAAGTTAATGTTATTGTAAGGAAGATTAAAATAAATAATTTAAGAATAAAAGCATTTATTAATCGTATTATTTCAAACCCAACCTTCCGTTAATTGCCAAAGCCTTTCTTTATTGAAGATTAATTTATTTTTATTTTTGTATGAAGCTTAAATACTAGAATACTTTGTTGTTCTAATCATTCTTCTAAAGCATGATTAAAAGAAACATTGTTGATGAACTGCATAAGCCGGCTCGGAGAAACTTAAAAAAAAAAAAAAAAAGACGAGTCATTATCAAAGGGTTTAATGATTTATGGCAAGCGGATCTAGTTGAAATGGATACCTATACATCTGAAAATAAAAATTATCGATATCTTCTCACCGTAATTGATACATTTTCCAAGTTTGCATGGGCAGTTCCTATTAAAAACAAAACTGGGGCTTCTGTCGTTATAGCTATGGAAAATATACTAAACGAAGGTCGAGTTCCAAGGAACTTGCAAACACCTATATCTCAAAGTAAGTATCAACAAACTAACAAAGTCTCACACCCCCGTTCTAAGATCTATCAACAGATCGTGTCTATTCTTCGCACACACACACACAACATTACTTTTCATTTTTTCTTTACTCTCATCCCATCGTAAGGATCTTCAACCTACGTACCTCTAAACGCTATTATTTCCCTTTGTTCAGACCGTCGGCACCCTTATAATAATTTCTTTCAAGAAAAATAACAACATGGGTCATCATATCCTTACTCTATGGTATAAAGTAAAACAACTTCATAGCAAAGGCCTATCATGCTTAGGTGAAGAACATTAGTAAAAAAAATTGTGTCACAGTCTAAAAAAGTAGTATCATATAGTACATAATGTAGCGTAGCGTAGAACAGATATAGAACTATTAAGGGAAAAGCATACTAGATTGTATTAAATGCTTGATACTCCTTTTTTTTAAACATTCACAAAACACTTAAAAACACCTGGTATTGGTAACTCTAAGCGATTACAAACTAACAAAGGTACATGTATTGCACATAAACATCAACACACATATTAAAAATCTAGTCTCACAGACTTATAATCATCTAAATTTTTAGCTACCAGCACCCTCACAATACTTTTCAAAACGTAAAAATTAATATACATTTCATATATATAATATATATATACTAGTATAACATAATATAACATGAATTCGTCATCATGATTGTAACTCCCTACTATAAATTTGTATTGTATGTACATATCTACAAATAAACATACCTACATACCTACATACATCTCCCTATGCCATCAATCATTATCATGAAAAGGTTTCAATAAACATGTTGAAACATGATGTGATAAACCATAACGCATTTCCTTAATCTATTATATTCAAATACTCAACTCATGACGATGGCGATGCACTAGTCGACGACAAAACCCAACTTATAATCACCAACCAAAAAGATGTCAGCGTTGGTAACCCTAAAAGTAGCTAGATTGCCTTTACTCTCCCTACAAATGTGTCTGATTGATAGACCAATGTCACAAAATACGAGTATTATAAAAATCTTAATTTCCAACCATAGATTTCTTCTACACACAGTTTTTAAAATATATCAACAATTTTCATCCCCCACTTTTTTACACGACATTTGTCCTATAACCACAGATTTCTTTCCCCACACAGTTCTTAAAATAGAACCAAAAATTCTCTACCACCACTTTTTCATCCATAAGCGGCGTCCACACTGTCCAATTTGTTTGTCAAACTTCGAGTTTGTCAAACAAATTGGATAGTGTGGCCGCTCATCAACAGGCTTGTCAAATTTGTTGGATGGTTTTCAAAATTTTTTGATATTTTTGCAAGTTGGACAACAAATTGGATGAGTGTGGACGCAAGTCGTCAAACTTGGAAGAAATTTCATTTCAAAAATGTTTTCAAGTAGTGCACATCGCACGGAAAGAACATTTTTCTTTGTTCGGTAGGTACATTCATGAGGAATTTATGATGGTGTCAGGTAGTGCTAGTGCACCTCGCAAGGAAAAAATGTTGGGTAGATTGAAAATGGATTTTATGATATTTTCAGGTAGTGGACCTCGCACGGAAAAATTTCTTTTTGGTAGGCACATTGAAATAGGAATTTACGATACTTTCAGGTAATGGGCGTCACATGGAAAAATATTTTTTCCTTGATGGGCACTTGAGGGTTTTAGGTAGTGCACCAAGCAAAGAAAAAATGTTGGGCAGATTGAAAATGGATTTTAATGAGGGTTTTAGGTAGCGCACCTAGCAAGGGAAAAATGTTTTTTTTTGTTGGGCAGATTAAATATTGAATTTATGATACCTCGAATATATGACCTCGCGATGCAAAATGCAAATTACGATAAATTGATAATATAAAAAGTTTGGTAGCACCTAAATGTAATTATCATTTAATTACTATAAAGTAAAGGGATGCTTTTGTTTATAGCTTATATTTTAAAATAAGGTGCGTCCATCCTGAGATAGTTTATATAGTCATCTGGTGCAGTCAGTTTCAATTCGTTCAACAAATTGGAGGAAGAATATTTTGGGCGCTTTTTAATTCATTCCTTGGTCCAAATCATTTTCCTTTTATTTTGTTGCTTTTCTTTTTCTGCTTATTCATCGCACTCTATAATCACCAAAGCTGCTACAATTACGTCTGCCATGATCAAAATTCTAAAAACAACTGATTATTTCCAAATTCCAAATGTTTTCAGGTACCTAGTGCACATCACATGCACGGAAAGAATATTTTTTCTACAGCTTATAATTTAAATTAAAGTCGATTATCTCCAAATGTTTTCAGGTAGCGCACATCGTACGGAAAGAATATTTTTTCTTCGTTGTGCACATTTATGATGTTTTCAGGTAGTTTCCTCTTTAGTTCCTACACACTGTCTTTTGTTTTTCTTGCTTTTCTAAAATTTCATCCCTAAATTGCGCTGCTACTGCTATGTCCTTCATGGTTGAAATTCAGACCACAATGAAGTTGGACAACAAGTTTGATCAGTGTGGACGCAATGGGTATTTTCCGTCCAACTTTTCATCCAACAAATTTGACAAACAAATTGGACAGTGTGGACAGGGCTATACAAAACCACAACAGTCATCAACCAAAAAGATGCCAGCGTTGGTAGCTCTAAAAGTAGCTAGATGACTGCTGTACCCCATACTGTACACCATTACAAAATCGACAATCTATACCAATAAAGAATCCTTTCAACATTTTCTTACTATATGAATGCATTTAGTTTCTCATAGAACTATTTTTATTATCCACTAAACTCAACCAACAAAAAAACCACCCCGCCAAAGATACCACAAAAAAATTACCTGCTGCAAATATCAGCATGGTATGCAACCCTGTACACCATGACTGCTGTACCCTCGTACCCTCATGTCGACTGCTGTACCACATACTGTACACCATGACTGCTGTACCATCGTACCATCATCCTAGAATGACTGTTGTACCCTCGTACCCTCATGTCGACTGCTGTACCACATACTGTACAACCCTGAACCCTCACTGAACCCTTGGCCCAGAACATAGTAGTAGTTTATGTATGTAAGTCAACATAATTGGACAACTGAAATCTTTAAAATAATAAAAGTTCAACACACAAATCCTGTAACATATTTGTTAGAGGACTATCAAGGACATCCCGTCAAAGGAGGATTTTATGAACTTGAATTACAAAAAACAAAATTTCCAGATACTTACCTCATAGAAAAAGTACTTAAAACCAAAAAGGGACAAATATTTGTGAAATGGCTTGGTTTTCCATCTGAGCACAATTCATGGACATCTATACCTCAAAACGATTAACAAAAATTATCTTTTTTTTTTCAATACAGATGTTGTTTTATTAAAAAATTTGTTTTATTAAAAAATTAGCAAAGCATAAAGAAAAATATATAATTGAAATAAACAAAAAAAGTTGTTTTATTTATTACTTATTTTATTTTTTATAAATTGTGGTTTTTCCATACCGTAATAAAACAATCTATTTTTACTATCCACCAGACGCTACCATCAAAAAACCATCCCGCCAAATAAAAAACTACCTGTCGAAAAAAAACATCATGCCGTATTATCATAAATTTAGTTTTTTATATACAAACCAAAGTAATTAAGAGAAAAAAAAATTGTAAAAGGACACTTCTCATGTTATGTACTCCATGGTTTTTTTTTCCATACCGTAATAAAACAATCTATTTTTACTATCCACCAGACGCTACCATCAAAAAACCATCCCGCCAAATAAAAAACTACCTGCCGAAAAAATATCATCATATGGTACACAACTGCACATCATGACTGCTGCACCCTGAACCCTCATGTCGACTGCTGTACCACATACTGTACACCATGGCTGCTGTACCACATACTGTACAACCCTGAACCCTCACTGAACCCTTGAGCCAGAACATACCAAAACATACTACTCAAATGGCATACGATTAAATTCGTATTTCCCGTTGTTGACTGAAAATGCAGTCTTCGGTCTATCTTTTTCATTAACAAGGATTTGATGAAATCCTGATTGTAAATCTAAAGTAGAGAAAAATTTTGACTTGCCTAAATTAGATAAAATTACTGAGGTTTCTGCCATGGGATATTTATCAGACTTCGTAAAAGAATTTAATTTCTTGTAATCAATTACCATTCGTAGTTTCTTTGTGCCATCTTCATTGAAACCTTTTTTATCTACCACCCAAACTGGACTGTTATACGCGCTTCGACTTGGTTTTACAATATCGTTTTCTAATAAATTTTGTATTTCCTTATTAATAAACGCGGAAGCAGATTGCGGATATGGGTATGCTCTTTGCCAAACTGGTTCTTCATTTACAGTATTTATATTACATTTAACATTTGTATTATACGGTAAGTAGTTTGGTCTTTCCGTAAAAATTCCCTGATATTTCCTTAAAATTTCCTTCAATCTTTCCTGGTATTCCCCCTGCATATGGGTGTTTATTTGAAGACTGTTAATTAATTTATCATTATATATCAGAGGTACTTTGCCTCCATTGAATTCCAAAAAACTGTCTGCTATATTTATTTTGCAATTAGATTGTCTTAACGTATTTATGCCTATTATAGCATCATAGTCTTTTAATTCTTTTAGCTCATAAAAAATTTCCCAATTTCCAAATATGTTTATATCCTGGTACGTATCTATGATACTACTACCATGAACACTTTTTACTTTATTACTTGCTTTCAATTTCTTACACTTATTCATATCTGGTTTAACATAATTATGTGTCGCACCCGTATCTATTAATATTTTGTACACTTGACCTGTCGTTTTATTTGTTCGTATGATTGTAGGCAGGTCGTACCTCATTCTAAAAAAGAATCTCGTTCATTAAGATGATTTATTCTTGGTGTTTTTGTTAAAGGCTGCTGATTGCTATTAGGCCTATCTCGTTTAAACGGATTGTTGTTATTGCGAATCTCATTATTGAATCTCTGGTCCCTATATTGATTTAAAGGTATGTTTCTCTGAAAACTATTATTTCTCTCCGGTCTGAAATTACCGCTTCCCTGATCTATTCTCTGTTGCTGTTCGTTATTCCAAATTCTTTGTTGTGGAGCTACATGGTGTCTCTGTGACGAATTCGCAAATGGTCTTTGAAAATTTTGGAAATTCGTTGGCCTTGGTGGTAAAATACTAAGAGATCTGTTTTGTACCTGTTGATTCTGATTCATAAATCTCGTATTTTGATTCATTTGAATCTCTTGTGCTCTAGCTAGAGCATTTGGGATATCCCCTGGGTTTAGTGCGAACACCAAGTTGCTCATTGGCTGGTTGAGCCCAGTAATAAAAACCCTTAGTGCATTCTGTCTTGCCACTTCCAGTAGAACTCTTGTTTCTGCCGTTTTTGGCCCATAACTCATCATAGTTTTGTTTGTTATTAAAGTCAATAATCTGTTAACTTGGTCACAAAATTCCTTCAACGTCTGTCGTCCCTGTTTTGCGTTAGTTAGTTCCGTTTGTAACATATGGATCGGTCTCTTGTCCTCATATGTTACGTCTAGTCTTGCTAATATAGCACTGGGATGAAGTGGAGTCCCGTGTGATGTTAATACATCATTAGCTTTCCCTACAATTTTGTTTCGTAAAATATTCACCGCTGTGAAATAACTCAAACTACCTATGCAGTGTTCATATGCCTGCATGCAATGTACTGCGGATGTGCGCCAACTAATGTAGTTGTCGCCATCGAATTTTTGAAGACTTTTGACTAGATCTAATCCTTCCTTTGTATCGTTTGATGGATCTATTTCTACATCTTTATATGGGACTATATTATCCGTGGGTAACAGTCTACCCAAAGCTGTTGTTAACTCCGTTATTCTTATTTGTAGATCCCTAGTCTGCTCAGTGACCGCCATAGCAATCATTGACCCTACCTGCTCTACCGATAGTGCCATTTTCTTATCTTGTTATTATAATAAAAAAAATTTAAACTTGCCTAATTTAGGTATTTGTACGTGTATATAAATATATATTTCCTAATATAAAAAATATACTTATAAAAATGTTACTTGTGTTACTTTGTTGCTCCCTGTTGTTCCTCGTTCTAATTGATTATCCTCTGCACGGCTTCTAGTAGGTTGTTTTTCTTCAGCTTAGTTTTTTTTCTTTTTAATTTTTAAACACTTTTTATCTAGTTTCGGCTAGATAGCAACCTTTCAGCTTAGTTCTTTTTCTTTTTAATTTTTTAACACTTTTTATCTAGTTTCGGCTAGATAGCAACCGCATGAGAGGTGGGCAATGTTTGTCAATAGTTAACAATTTTATTTTTTGTTTGATTTCACTCCTTCTTTCTTTATTATATTCACTTCAACACATTTTTCTTTTTTTTCTCTCTCTTTTTGTTTTGGATTTTTCGCTTATAATTTTTTTTTTTTTAATTTCACTCCTTCTTTCTTTACTATATTCACTTCAACACTTTTTTCCTCTTTTCTTTTTGTTTTGGATTTTCCGCTTATAATTTTTTCACTTTTTCTTTCTATTATATTCACTTCAACACAATTTTTTCTTCTCTTTTTGTTTGAATTTTCCGCTTCTAATTTTTTTTTTTAATTTCACTCTTTCTTTCTATTATATTCACTTCAACACAATTTTTTCTTCTCTTTTTGTTTGAATTTTCCGCTTCTAATTTTCTTTAATTTCACTCTTTCTTTCTATTATATTCACTTCAACACATTTTTTTTTCTTTTTGTTTTGAATTTTCCGCTCTATGAGCGTATGTCTTCTGATCTTTTTTTCACTTCACTTGCCTCCCAGTGTTTTATGTTGGGTAGGTCTTTTTTTGTTTACCGGTTCACTTGCGATAGATAAAACTATCTTTTCCTCTTTTACGGAATTTTCACTTTACGCGAAACAAGTGTCCCTGCTCGTCGGGCGCCAATTAAAACTGAATTGAATGCTTAAGCTTTTTAAAAAAGAATAAAACTTTATTAAATTCAAGAATAAAAATATTACCGAGATCTCTTATGAGATCTTACCCGTTCGGTGTCAGACTTAAGATTAATTTTACAATCTTCTTAATACTATGTCATCTCCAATTGAGTATGGTATTTATCTTATATCTATGAACAGACAATGATCGTGAGACAATATCGATCTTGTCCGTCGGATGTTTATGTTTATTTTAATAACTTTAAGAAGGTGTCGTATGACAAAATGTGATGACTGATGAGTCTGCATATCGTTAACTCAACGCAGCATCTAACAATGAACAATGATTGGATTTTTAATGAAAAGAAATCTCCAATATCAGAAATTTTAGCTGCTAACGATACAAAGATGAACGTTAAATCCTGTGGAACTGTCAAGTTGTATACTGATGTCAATGGAATGCCGAATTCAATAGAAGTGCGACATGTTTTATGTGTTCCAAATTTAACTGCCAATCTTTTGTCAGTAAGTCAACTGACGAAAAATCAAAAATATGTAAATTTTGATAGAAATGGTTGAAAAATAAAAGACAAAAATGGTAAGTTGCTCGCAAGTGCAAAATTAGTTGATGGTCTTTATCGATTGAATGGATCAAAATGTGCAAGTTATGTCGCAGTAGCAAGAAGAGACAACATTGAGACATGGCATCGAAGATTGGGACATATCAATTTCAATGATTTGTTAATAATGAAGAAAGGGAGTGTTGACGGTGTTAATTTCAATGAAGAAAAGTTTACTGAGGTATGTGTTACCTGTTTGCAAGGTAAACAAGCAAGATCTCCTTTTAAGCACACAGCGACAAGAGCAAATAATGTTTTGGAACTGATTCATGCAGACCTAGCAGGACCAACAATAAATCCTTCAATTGGTGGAAGTCGATACTATTTTGTTTTGGTTGATGATTTTTCAAGAATGACTTTTACTTATTTTTTGAAATCGAAAGATGAAGCTTTCGAAAGATTTTGTGATTTTAAAGCCTACGTCGAAAACCAAACGGGCAAGAAATTGAAAAAGTTTCGTTCAGACAATGGAACGGAATTTTGCAATAAGAAATTTGACAAACTGTTCAGTGTTTCTGGTATCGAAAGGCAAACTTCAACACCTTATACTCCACAACAAAACGGACTTGCAGAAAGAACAATCTGCGATGTTACCAAATGCTCAGAAAGATCTTTTTCCCCAGATTCGGCTGCGTATCGCAATAGTGCACGAAAATTACCATCATTCTGAAGGGGTTGTTCAGACTCTGCTGTGATAGGTATGGATCCGCCCCGAATCAGTTTTACCTCTTAAGGGAATGCCTTGTTTGCCACAAAAAATTATTCCTTTCACGATAGGAACTAGTTTCTTTCGGTTTTCTTGTTGCTGTCTCTTTCTTTCAGAAGACAATTGCTCATCGACTGAAAAAGCCTGAGAAGACATAACTTTAAGGAAGTTATCTGCCAGTTCCGAACTCCGTTTGTGGTATCCTGATTTCGCATGAACTTCAAATATTTCCAGTGCATTTTTTCATTTGCAAAAAGGCTCAGTTATAAGCTGGCCAACACGCTGATGGCCCCCTTTGCCTTCATCAAGCGAACCTCTCATTACGACGCAAATTCTGCAGAACGTTCCACTTTTGCATTCGGAATATGACAACCAGGGGAATCTTTCCATCCATTTCGTTTGAAAGCGCAAATTTCGTTTTGTAGAAACGGGAAACTTATAACCATTAAGTGGGGTCCAAGGCTCTTTTAAGATTTTCGAATTGAAAACAGCAAAATACAACAGAGGGTTGCAAGTAATCCTAAGATGCGCTTTTTATTTCATATCGCGCTTCGATACACCACTTTCGAGTACAATACATGCTCGATTTCATTTAAATTTCTTATTTTTTTCACACAAAAGACAAAATTGAGAATGAAACATAAACTAAAGAACCAACAAAAATCAAGGAAACAAACGTGTCGTAGTACGTCTCAAACTTTATGAATAAAACTGGGACCTACTAGTAACCGCATTTAAATATAACGGCTACATTGAATAACTTTCGATTAAAATCTGATTACTTTTTACTTACTCTTGTATTTATAATGTAATTTTTCACTCCTGTGTTAAATGGAATTCACTTCACACTTCGTTTACTCCAAATTGTAATCTTTTTTTTACTTTTAACTTTACTTTACTAGTATTTATTTTTTTCTTTCTTATCTGCATACGTCTGTTCACTGCAACTACGAGTTCAGATTTAGATATTTTCAAGCGAAGAACAGTAGCTTTAATAAAAAAACATTTAAGGGCGCCTTTAAAAACACGGTATGAAAAAATGTAAGCAATTCTAGATGCATGCCTTATTACATTTTGTTGAAAATTATATTTGATGGTAAAGAAATAAAAGGATGACAACTTTACTATATGACTTCAGTTTATTTAATTAGTATAAGAAAAAGGGGATATGAAAGATGAAAATAGATAACATGATGTTGTCAATATGACAGATGACAAGTTATTAGAAGATTAGAATTATGAATGGGGATGTTGCATATTTTTTTCAACACACCTCCTCAACATTAGCATTCAAAATTCAATCCAAGTGCAGTGAAACAAAATAGATGTTTTTCTCTGGAGACTGCTTTGGTTAAAGCATCAGCTGCCATCTTCTCTGTCATAAGATACTCTACAGCAACTTCACCATTTTCAATAGCTTCTCTAATAAAATGACATTTGTAGTCAATGTGTTTCGTGCGTGAGTGTTTGCCTCCGTATTTTGCAATAAATTGTGCACTTATGCAGAATATGGTAGTTCTGGAATTGAAACTTGGAACTAACTCTTGTAACAGAAAACGAAGTGAGTATGCTTCCTTTGCAGCTTCGCTAAGCGCGACGTATTCAGCTTCTGCACTCGATGTTGAGACAGTCCATTGTTTTCTGGACTCCCAACTGAGGGGGAGCTCCCCCTGCAAGAAACAAACAAAAACCACATTGAGACTTTCTATCATTAATATCTTCTGCCCAGCTTGCATCTACGTGGCCTGTTAATGGTATGCCGGTTTGCGATAAGTCAACTTTACGTTTCTTGTGGAATTCAAATAACGTAATAAATTATAAGCTGTATTCAAATGTTGTTTCTTAGGATTTTGCGAAAACTGAGCCAAACTGCTTACACTGAATGCAATGTCTGGTCGACTAAATACCGCAAGATGCATTAGCGATCCGATCATTTCTTGATATTTCGTTATCTCCACTGGAACTCCCTCTCCAGCTATGTTTGGCTCCTTTTCTAGTTTTAATTTAATATCCATTTGAATGTATTTTGATTTTGAATTTTGTAAAGTATACTTTGTTAAAAGATTATCTATGAAACGAGATTGAAAAATTGAAATAGTTTCCTCTGTTCTTTCAATTTCAAGACCAATGCAAAGGGAAGGTTGTCCCAGATCTCTTACTTCAAAGTTTTCGATAAGTTTTTCCTTGATTAAATTAACTTTAGCTCTATTATTGGAAGGAATTATAATGTCAATTCAATTCAATTCAATTTTTATTGAGTCATTAAATAGATAGATTAGATTAGATTTAGATTTTTAGATTAGATTTATTATTTCGTAAATTTGGGTACATAATTAACAATAACAGTTTAAAAGCTTGGCTTTATGCCGTCTGCCTGGTTGACAAAACATAATTATTTCTATGAATTAGAAGAAAATAAAAAGAAAATCTTCATTAATTTAAATTGATTGATTTTACTATTGAATAGATCGATATGTGTACTATAAAAGCAGTAACTATAAGTTCAGAAGGTTTCAGTAATAATTTTGTGTCTATAATTTAAAGCAAGTTTGCAGTAGAGGTATAATTTTGGTACTTCAACTTCATTAAGCATTCGTATAACTTCGTTTTCCGTTATGAAATCGCTTCCAAAAGTGTTACGTCTGATCTCTTTCAGGACAGGACATTTTCCCATAAAATGAAAAGTATCTTCTCTTTCGTTTAAATTGCAGAGCGAGCAGATAATAGGTAAATCTGGTCTATGTGGCATGAAGTTTAGCTGCAATAGTTCACCTCGTAACCTGGCCATCATCGCAATTTCGTTGACTCCATTTATGTCCTGAAAATAATTCCTCTCATTCAAATTGTGATTGAGTCTACAATAGAGTTCTCTATGCAGCGATCCTGTTGCGTTATTCAGAAAACTTTCTCTACACTTGAGGTCCACTGAAGAAATAAGCTGATAAAGCGTTTTTTTCCAATTAATGAAATCATTATTATCCAGATTCAGGTCAACCTCACAATCTCTGGCTAAGTGCATCCATTCAGCATACCAACTTGTCTTAGAATTTATGACTTGAAGAGCTGCTATTTTGGGAAGTCGATGATTTTCCATTTTCATAACTTTTGAAACATAGTCAACTTGCATTTTTAGTGTTTCTATGAAAAGAGGCGATAAACCTGTTTCCAACATAAGCATGTAGTTGGGCATGTTTGGTGGCAGTCCAAAGATTCGTTTAATATAGTAGCGCAGAAGCTTCTCCACCGTTTCATATTGCTTAGCTCCCCAGATTTGTGCTGCATAAAACAATATTGATTTTGATACCGCTTGAAACACTTGGAATTTGCTACTATGGGCAATATTTTTGTTATAAAAGCATTGTTTCCACGATGCGCTGATCGCACATTTGGCCTTCGCCAGCTTCTCCTTCAAGTGCTTCTCCATATTTAAGTTCTTTGTGAGGTAAAGTCCAAGATATTTGTATTCAGTAACAATTTCAATGGCTAGGTCATTGTAATACCATTTTTCATTGGCACAGTTTCTACCCCCTCCATTCTTAAAAATCATAATTTTTGACTTTTCTAAATTCACTGTCAAGTTCCAAAGTCTGCAATACTGCGAAAGCCGATTTATCATGAGCTGCATAGATAAAGGTGAAGAGGCCAAGATAACGATGTCATCAGCGAAAAGAAGAGCCTTAATCGTTTGACCTGCGTATTCGATTCCACTGGGCAAGCTTGTAACTAAGTCTTCTATGAACAGTGCAAAAAGACTTGGGCTTAATGTACACCCCTGTCTTACTCCTGATTCCGTCCGAAACCATTCAGACATCTGTTCCCCATTCCATACTGAAGCCATTGTGTTCTCATACAAGTTCTCAATAACTCTCCCAAACTTTCTCGACAAACCGATACCATAAAGTTTATAAAAAAGACTTTGTCTATCAATGTTATCGAACGCTGACTTAAAATCGACAAAAAATGTATATAATTTTTGACTTTTGTTGAGAAACGATTCAGCTATACTCCTTAAAACAAAGATATGGTCTATCGTTGAATAACCTGGTCTGAAACCTGCCTGGAACTCGCTCAGAAGGTTATTATCATTGATCCAGGTGATGAGTCGTCTTTGTAGTATCGAAGTGAAGATTTTGTATGATGCATTTAGAAAGGATATGCCCCTATAGTTAGACACTTCAGCCAAGTTACCTTTTTTGTAGATTGGAAAAATAATCGATTGACAAAAGTCCTGAGGAATCGTCCCGGTTTCCAATACATTGTTAAATATTACTGCTAGCCATCCAATTAACTCCATTGTGCCACGCTTATAAAATTCAACTGACAACCCATTCGCTCCTGCTGCTTTTCCTTCTTTAAGCTTTTCCACAGCTAGAATTACCTCTTGCTGTGTTATATTGGCATCCAAAACATCATTCCTGAAATTAGGAGCAGCATAATGAAAGCTAACTGCTTCCTGAGTTGGATTCAACAAGTTCCTGAAGTGTTCAGCCAGAAGATTTGCGGTTATATCACAATGAATGGTGAGTCGTTTGCCATTTAGATTCCTTACCAAGGTCCAAAATTCCTTCGAATTTCTGCACTGTGCTAATCTGTTGGACTCAGCTTCAAAATACTCCATTTTCTTACGTTTACACAACATCTTGTAGTCGCTATTTGCTTGTAAGTACTGGTTCTTGATATATCCGTTAGACGCATTCTTATAAGCTCTAAGCCAAGCAAATGATGAGTCTCTGGCTTTTTTGCACTCAACGTTAAACCATGGGGCCGTATGACTTCGTCGAACATCCCTGTTCGAAATGGTGGTCGGATATGACGCCTTGATAGTTTCATCTAACTGTCTTAAATTGAGTGTACGCTGAGATTGACTAAGAGCCCTGCTTAGCTGTGCTTGATACTCAATCGCATTAGATTCTTTCCATTTAAGCTTTGGTAAAACGCTCATTGTTCTAGTTGATTCGGGTATCCTGGCCGAAAGTTCAAACGTTACCACTACA
The DNA here is from genome assembly GCA_914767635.1 of Melanostoma mellinum. NCBI lineage: Eukaryota > Metazoa > Arthropoda > Insecta > Diptera > Syrphidae > Melanostoma > Melanostoma mellinum. Next base: position 108,271,963 of record OU612059.1, read on the forward strand.
GGAAGATGGTCCGAAAAAAGTACCTCTTCAACCTCGAAATCTGAAATATGTTCATTCCAATTTGCACCAACGAGGCTGTAGTCAATAACCGAGCTACCTTGTTTGCCGACAAAAGTAAGTTCCCCCATTTTGTCTGATGAGCTTGTTCCGTTATGAATTCGTAGCCCGTATGAATCACACAAATCAATCAGTTTATGACCTCTTGCATTACACACTTTATCTTTAGACCTTCGTTCGATACCCGCCATTCTATTTTCATTTCCAGCTTCGTTTCCTATCCTCGCATTCAGGTCACCAACTACCAGCATATTTGAATTTCTGCCCCTCGCCATGAAGCCTTCCATCTTTTCAAAATCATTCTCCCATCGATTGCAGTTAACGTAAGTCGGGAGTATTCGATAACTTGTATTATTAAACTGGAGATTCAAGTATGTAACGTCTTCAAATACTGCGAATTCACACTTAATAAGTTTTATATCTTTCTTGAATCCATAAAAACACCCTCCACTTGCTCTTCCTCTAGACTGAGTCCTAATAGCTGGTATCCACTTAAAATTGAAATTATTAAATTTATTTTCAAAATCAATAAAACTACTTTCTGTTACAAACGTTTCGTACAAAAAAACAAAATCGAACTGATTTACAAACTTATAAAAATCAATAAAAATATGTTTGTTACTTAATCCTGCAACATTGTATGAAAGGATTTTATACTTTAAACATTTAAAATTACTATTTTTATCATTTACGTTTTTACAATTATTTTTATTTTGGCAGACGGCATTATCACTAAACACGATTCGTGTGAACACCTGCTACAGTTTGAGAGCCTTTGTTGATTTCACTGATTGCGCTTCCAACATAAGAATTTGCGTCATTAAGGGCTGTCAAATCATAATTGTCACCAACCAGCTGCTGAAGCAATAACAAACCATCTCTGCCGTCAGAATTCAATTTTCCGCCTTTGTCAAAATAAAAATTTTTTCCATTGATCTGCAACGTTTCTCCTCGTAAATGGATTGTGATGCCCTTATTTTTAGAGTTTATGTCGGCAAGATTAGAAAGCCTTAGCTCACATCCTAACCCTCTAGTAAGAGCCGTGTTCGATTCAAATAGCAACGCAAGTATTAATGATAACTACTACCTTTCACCAATTATTAATCTTCTGCATGGTGCATCCATGTCGCAATTGAGACCAGATGCAAATAGAGATCTGATAGTGCCCTTTTATGATAAAGCACTCGCTGTTAATCTTAGAGGATGAACTTATCTCTGACCCAAAGTACATACATAGACCGACGTTTAATACTTTTAATCTTTTTTTGTTTATATGGTACCATAAACTCATTAAGAAGACAAGACAACGTTATGTACTATTTTCGATTGGAATAAATTCCAATACAACTCATAAATAAAAATAAATAGAAAGATATATTTAACAATTGTTTAAGTATTGGAAGCTCACAAAAGTGTGAAATTTTTCGTTTTAGTTATTTAGTTTTTAGGTTAAGGTACAGAAATTAGTATTAAGTCCTCAATAGAAGCAAAATTGATTGTGTATGCCGGGAGCAAGCGTACAGTGTTAAGATATTTCTGCTAAATATGCAAATTCTCTATACATAATATAATTGTAAATAATTATTAAATAATATTCGTGTTTAGCCAGACATACCTGTAAACAAGTCGGCCACTTTATAAAAACCTTAGTAAACAAAACATATGTATTGATATTTAATGACTCTCTAAGAGAAACCTAGTCTGATATTCCATAAGAGGTATCATTTTTGTATCTTCATACAACGTTTTGTTAGAGAACCACTTTTTATTCGGTTTCCGAAACTTCCCACTACAAAAACGGAGGACTTTCCGTTCAAAGTTCTCCAACTCTTTCGCTACAGTAGGGGAGATTGTGAACCATACGCTAAACCCATTAGTTAGAATGGGTTTTATTAATGTTTTATACATAAGAACTTTGGTTTTGCCCGGCATATGTTTTGATTGCATTAAAGATTTCAACTTTGCTGTTACCATTTTTGCTTTCATTAGTGCTTTTCTAGCATGTTTATTAAAAACGCATCTATTATGGAGATTAATACCTAGTATTATGGGTTCGACTATTAATGGGACATCGCTTCCGTTAATTTGTAGATTTAAAGCCTTACTCTCTTTAACAGCCAGATAATGACCCTTACCACTTGAGTTTCTAAAGCAGGTGAGGCTACATTTCCCTGCGTTGATTTTTAGGCCCCAACTTTTGAATTAACTTTCCAAGATGGGAACTTTTTCTTTCAGCTTGCTAAGTGCAAGACTTGGCTTCTTGTCACTTACCAATATTGTGGTATTGTCTGCTTACAATAAACCGCAAGGCTCCTGGATCATAAAATCTTTGAATGGGAAGTCATTCAAAAAGATGTTGAAGAGTGTTGGACCAAGTATTGATCCCTGAGCAACACCCGAAAGCACTGCTATTTGCTCAGAGAATTCTGTTCCTATATTTACAGAGGTAAATCTGTCTTCCAAAAAACTTTGGATAATTCGTACTAGCCAAATGGGAAAACCTAAAGAAATGAGCTTGAATAGTAATCCGTAATGCCAAATATTATCAAACGCCTTTTCTAAATCTATATCCAAACATAAAGTTGTTTCTTTGTTTCGAAGATTTTGAATTATTTTATTGTGCAGAACCAACAACGCATGTTCTGTGGAGTGGTTTTTTCAGAATCCAAACTGGTTACTTGGAATTATATTTAGGTCTTCGCATAGCTTGTTGAGATGCCCTGCTAAAACTTTCTCATAAATCTTACCAATATTTGAAAGTAAGGAAATCGGTCGGAAATCCTTTATATCCTTTGCGTTTTTATTTTTGGCTATGGGGATGAGTTTCGCTACTTTCCATATTTAAGGAAAATAACCATTGTTGATACATTGATTAAATGTGGATGTAAGAGCAACATCAAGGGACAAAGGGCATTTCTTCAAAACAAAGTTAGATACGTTGTCAAAACCAGATGATTTTTTATTATTTAAGCTGAGTCTTAAGCTGTTTACCTTGCAAGTAGTTGTGAAAGGTGTCTCATCTAAACTTAAAGCGTTATTTGTTGGCGATAACATTTTCAGAGGCTGATTAGATTGTCTTTGGTAAAAATCGATTACTTTCGCTGTGACTTCGTTTGTTAGCCTTTGATCAAATGAAGGTATTTTTAGAGAGAACGACTCTGAGTAATAACTTCTAAATGCTTCCAGTTTGCTTTCCATATTTTCTACGTCAATGCCATTATGACTAAGCACATCTCTGCGGATGTCTGTACCAAAAAGTTTTCGGCCGGTTATCTTATCAATTTGCCTGAATGCTTGGGGAGATGGTTTAATGTCCTTCAATTTTTCTCTAAAACTTTCATTAAGCTCTGTTCTCACTCGGTCTTTGATTATTTTATTTAAACACTGTATTTTAGAGTGTAATTGTTGGTATTCTAGGTTTACCCTGTTGCAATGGCGGTGAAACAATCTCTTCAATTTTTGCAACCAAATATTTCGCAATTTTAATAATTTTTTTGTTAGATCAGATATATTATGATACCTCAAACTTTTTGTTATACAGACTTCCGAGCTCTTTTCTATACATGATGTTATTTTTGAATTTATCTGATTTATAAGTGAGTCTATTTCAGAATTGGGTGAATTTCTTTCGTTAGGAATATTAATTTGAGAGAGACCATAATGTAAATCCAATCTAAAAGTCTGCCAACTGGTGTTTTTGAAGCTAATGTATGTGTCGGGAGGCTGCAAAAGCGGTACAAAATTGGTAAAATTGAATTCGAGCGAAACTCCAAAATGATCAGCTATTGTCGGGAATGTGGAGCAAATGGCAGGGTGCGCAGAAGCCAAATTGGTCGAAATAAGGAAGTAATTCAACACAGACGAGGACCTTGGGAAAGTAGGGCGGAAGGGTGAAACCAGATCTAACTTTAAGAAAGCCCCGTTGTAAAACCACCTATGAAGTGTGTTCCCATTTGGGCTATTTATGCTATCCCCCCATTCCACATGACGAGCATTAAAATCACCACCGATAATGATCCAATTTCAATTTCAATTTCAATTTATTGAGGATGTACAAGTAAGACGTAGTCTTTTATAGTACTAAAAAAATACGGACTATGATGATAAGTAAACATTATCGATAAATAAACTTAAAACAAAATACAAATGTAATATAGTAGATTAACTGATTATAAATATAAATGTATAAACATTTAGTAATAGCAACAAATTTTAAAAAATAATTTTTATTTTTTCATCTTGTTTTAATTATTTTCATTGTTTCATTGTACATTTTAATCTGTTTAAATTTAAGTTTTAGTTTTTACATAAGTTCTTAGCGAAAATGAGCAGTGATTGCATTTTTAAAGTTTGTTATTCCAATTTTTCTTTTAATGGTAATCGGTAGAGAGTTCCAAAGCCTAATTACACACACAATAAAAAGCCGTGAAGAGTTCAAGTAGTTGTAAGTTGGTACTAAAAAATTCGTAGTTCTTAAAGATTGGGCAAATTGAAGTTTATCATAAATGTACAGAGGTGCCTTATTATGTATAATTTTGTGAAAAAATATACAACGTCTGGCATCCAGAAATTGATGCAACGAACATCCAAGAACAAGTTGGTGGTAATGAGAAATGTGTTGGTATCTCCGGAGACCATATTCGTATCTTAACATATCATTAAACGCCACAAGCAATTTATGTTGAGAGTGAGAATCGGGTTTGCAATAGACTACACTTGCGTAATCTATCAATGGCACGAGCAACGTTTTTATAAGCCATAACTTTGTATTTACAGGAGTAGCGGAGGAGAATGGCCAAAGTCTACGTAGTCCAGAGTATATTCTTGCAACTGTATGATTAATATGACTTTCAGCTGAAAGTTTTCTGTTAATTTTGAAACCTAGACTTGTAACAGTTTCCGAACAAGACAGCTGGAAAGAAGACAGAAAAACAGGAGGTAAAAGTGATGTATCAACAAGCTTTTTGGAAATTGCAATAAGCTGAGATTTTTCTGGATTCAGACAAAGACCATTGTTAACTGACCATTTAAAAATTGCCATTAGATCTTCATTAATTCTGCATATTAAATCCTCTTGTAAACCAAGAGGACGCGATAAATATATTTGTACATCATCTGCATACAGATGTACCAAAGCATTTGAACATACGTTTGGCAGGTCATTTATAAATATGCAAAATAACAACGGTCCCAAAATAGAGCCTTGTGGTACACCCATACGCAGATTCAGAGATCCTGATTGATTTTGAGCAATACAAACTTTTTGGCGGCGATTGTGCAGGTAACATTTAATTAAGTGTACTGCTCTGTCATTAAACCCAAAATAATGCTTCAGTTTCTTGCAGAGTATATCATGGTTAACTCTGTCAAAAGCCTTTGAGAAATCAAGCAGACATAACAGAGTAAGATTGTCTTTATCATATTCACATCTTATATCATCAATTACTTTGATCATTGCAGTTTGGCAAGAATGATTTGCCCGAAAGCCCGACTGAAATGGTGGCACGAGTACGATAGCTTTGGCGACAAAAAATAATAACGGTTTTTGGTGAAGGGGTTCAATACAAGCATTTTTTACTATGGGAGGGGGGGGTCTATCTCCCCCCGTTTAGGCGGTAGGGGCAATTTTATAAAAATTGACTTAAAATCTAAAAAAAAAATATTGTAGAACAACGGGAAAACTTACAGATACAATTTATACTTTTTATGAAAGCCAGAAACTTGCACTTTATAATAAATTTTAAATGAAGTGGTTTCAATATATAGTTTTTGAAATAACTGACTTCAAAGTCAAAATTTACGAAAAAAAATTTTAAAAAATCACTTTGAGTACTATGTTTCTCGTGATTACAAATGCCAATAAAAAAAAATTAGATGTAGTTAGTTGCTTCAATAAATTTTTCATCAAACGATATAAATTACTTTTTTCTATGTCTTATAGTTTTGAGATAATTGAAAAATAGTAAAACTATATTTCTTTTTTAAAATCAAAAAATTTTCTAATTTTAAAAGAAACTTTTCATATAAAAAATTTGCACCCCAAAGCTTATGAGCAGCTTAACCCTGCGGAAAAAGGGTTAAAATAATGAGCCCCGCGAAGCGGGCCATGCGGAAAGCTGTTGCATACGGAAATTAATTGCTATTTTCATATTTAGCATGAGCAGCTTAACCCTGCGGAAAAAAAATTGCCCCTACCGCCTAAACGGGGGGAGATAGACCCCCCCCCCCTCCCATAGTAAAAAATGCTTGTATTGAACCCCTCTATCAGAAACCGTTATTAATTTTTGTCGCCAAAGTTATCGTACTCTCCCCGAAATGGTGATAGCATGTTAAACCTTTTGAGATGACATGAAATTTGCGACGCTAGTATTTTCTCAAAGACTTTTGACAGACACGGAAGAATGCTAATAGGTCGAAAATCTGAACAAGAACTTGCATTATTTTTCTTGGCTACGGGGATAACCTTGGCTACCTTACTTAAAACATGCAGTAAGATCATTTTAACGAAACATAGTGGGACTCCGTCCTCTCCAATAGCATCAGACTTAATTGACCTAATGCTTTCAAGAACTTCAAATTCTGAAACGGAAACAAATTCAAAAATTATAGATGGATCGCAGAAAGCTTGATCATTAGGCTCAAAGTCTTGACACTGGGTGTCCGTCATGACAAACGCATGATTCAATTCATTGGGATCAGGAAATTTTTGGGTAGACTCCTTTTTACCGATTCCAATGGCTCGAAGATTACTCCAGAGCTTGCGAGAAGACTGGTTTATATCCAGCTTTGACATAAAATATCTTTTTTTTGCCCTCCGAATCACATACGTGGTGTGATTTCTAATTTGGCAAAAAATTTCCCAATTTTCATTAGTTGGATCGAGCTTCCATTTAGAATAAGATTTTCTTCGATTTCGTATTGCCATTTCCACATCAGAAGTAAACCAAGGGCAGTTTTTGCTACGCACTGAAACCGTTTTTATAGGAACATGTTTCTCAAATAGTTCAAGAACTAACGATTGGAAGCACTCAACCTTGTCGGAAGCATTTGCGAAGTTGAGACAGAAATGCCAAGGAATCTCCATTGCATCATTCTGTAGAGCAATATTGTCAACTGATTTAAAATCTCGGAACTGAAAAGTTGTCGGAATCAGAACACGCGAAAAATCAATGTTGTATGTGCAAAAAAGAAGATCGTGGTCAGATATACCATCCAAGGACAGTTGATCTATTACCAGCAGATCTTGAAACGATAAGTTAAACAAAGTTTTTGCTTCATTTAGAAAGATGTTGAGGTCACCTGTTGGAGGGTCGACGTCTTTAGATGGAACTACACTAGCTTTAGTCCGAGATGGGACAGGCTTATGGGAAGTTTTTGTTATATCAGCAAAAGATATACTTGGACTTGAGAAGTTATTTATGTTTTCCTGTACAAACATTCTACTTTCCTGAACAGCGGTTTTTGTTCTTTGCGCGATAGCCTCTTTCTTGTTTTTATATTTTAGGTATGCGGAACATCCCATATAACTAGCTGCGTGACCCACTTGGTCGCAATTCACACAAACAGGAGTTGGAACCTCTTTGTTAGATTCCTTCAAACTTTTAAAAGACGCAATACAAGCTTCTGAATCATGTGATTCTCCACAAAGTACGCACCTACTAACATACGCGCAGCATTCACCTGCGTGCCCAAATCTTTGGCACCGATAACATCTTATAACCGATCTACTGTGCTTTTTCTCCCAATAGATGCGTTGAAAGAGCAAGTATCTAACACATGTAAGTTCCTTGGCCGATTCACCTAGCTCTAACTGAACTGTGAAAATGTTTAGCTTGACATTTTGTTCCTTTGTTCTAGCTGTAGAAAATGGAACGATCTTATAAATCTTTAAATTCGGTGCTGCCTCAAGTAAAGCAGCTTTAATCTTATCTACAGGTGTATCCCCATCGAGACCCTTCAACAAAACAGAAACGCGTTTGCTTTCTTTAGGAGAAAACGAAAACGCATCAATACCTGTTCCACGTATTTTCTCTATTATATCTCTGTGCACATTTGAATTATTTACATAGACCTTCGTTTTTCGGTAACCAATGTTTACAAATTTATGTTTTAAATTAGAAATTTGGCATTCAGCAGCCGCCAGTTCTACAACTTGACTAATAAGTTCACAGTTAGCACCAAAAATGAATATTGGTGGGCAAAATATTACTTTGCTATTTACATTAGAGGAATTATTATTTTCCTGAGCTAGTTTGTTAGTAGATTTGTTAATATTTATACTTGGCAGATCTTTAGTTTTTTTGTTTTTGTTGGATGATTCCGGTAGCGATGATGAGCCCAGCTTTAATAGAGGAGCATATGTGTTGTTGGATAGATTTCCATGGTCGGGCGAATGACTAGATGAGTCTTGCATTGTGTTTCTAATTTTTTTTTCGGAATTAAATTGGAAATTACTTGCAGAGCGCTTCAAATTTCGAATTACTGTTTATTTATTTATTTATTTATTTATTTATTTATTTATTAGTCAAACAGAATTACAAAATTCGTACGGACTATTCAATACAAAACATGGATAATATATATATACCTAATTAACCACCAGAGTGCAAAAAAGATTTCAAATTTGACTTAAAAATATTTCTACTATAAGAAAAGTTCAAAATATCAATACTTGCATTATGACATACTGAGTTTGCTTGTCTTAAGCAACGCGCAATAGGTTCATTGAAACCATAGTTAGTTCTATGATAAGGTCCAAAAAATAAATTATTAGATCTAAAAGAATATGATTGACAATTGATACCAATCAAATCAAGCAAAAAAGAGCATGCAATTTTATCATTTAAGACATCTCTTACAAACATTACATCAAAATATTTACGACGTGTTTCTAGGTCTTGTAGGCCAAAAAGCAGGCAGCGAGCATTGTAAGAAGGTCTAACAATATTCCAGCGTAAGAGATAGAACAAGTATCTGGTGAAACGTTTTTGAATTCGCTCCAGTCTGTTTGAATGTGTGGAATAAATCGGACTCCATATTACACAGCAATATTCGAGGACTGATCTTACATAGGCAAAATACAAACATTTAAGTGTGAACGGGTCTTTAAAATCTTTCGAATTTCGAATAACAAATCCCAACATAGAATTAGCTTTCGCTGCGATGTAGTCTATGTGACTTATAAATGTAAGCATCGAGTCAAATATAACTCCGAGATCTTTTTTTTCGTTAATCTTACTAAGAGGCACATTTCCTATAAAGTAAGCAAAATTTACACAAGGCTGACGACGACAGAAAGTTAAACTTTGGCATTTTGAGATATTTAATTGCAATTTGTTTTGTTCACACCACATTGATAAGTTTAATAAGTCTTTTTGCAATTGTAAACAATCATATATGCTATTAACAGTGCAGTAAATTTTTAAATCATCAGCATACATAAGACATTGGGATTGAACAAGAACATTAGGAATATCATTAACAAGTAACAGAAATAATAATGGCCCCAGATGACTTCCTTGAGGAACACCGGATGTTACATTCATGGCACGCGATACGCACTTGTCTATATGAACATATTGAGTTCGACCACTTAGATACGAACTGAGCCATTTCAACATATTTGAGTGAAAGCCGTATTTTCGCAGCTTACAAATAAGAACGGCGTGATCTACTTTGTCAAAAGCCTTCGAAAAGTCTGTGTAAATTACGTCGCACTGTGAACCACTTTCAAGGGACCTTAGCACAAAATTAGAAAAAATAGCAAGATTGGTTGTAGTAGATCTACCGCTAACAAAACCGTGCTGATATGGTGAAATTAAATTTTTTAGTGAAGTAGCAAGTTTTTTATAAATAATTTTTTCAAACAGTTTTGGGATTGTTGATATTTTGCAAATTGGTCTATAGTTCGTTACTTCGTTCTTAGATCCAGCCTTGTGAATAGGGGTAACAAATGAGCACTTCCAACAATCTAAAAAGGAGCCTGCCTCGAGTGAACGATTGAAAATGATAGTTAGAGGCAGGGCAATAGCCTGCGCACAATTTTTCATAAGTATGGGAGGAAAACCATCCATGCCCGGTTGCTTATCTAAGTTCAATGCACACAACTCTTCTAACACTTCATCAATAGAAATATTTAATAAGCCGATATCCATCAAACTCGAAGAAACATTTCTATCAAGCACTGTTACATCATTTAGGGGAACAAACACTGAACTAAAAAACTGCGCAAACAAATTGCAAACTGTTGGAAGGTCGGATGAAGTTATGCCCGACAAATGCATAGTGCTAGGAATGTCCACTGATTTCTTTTTACTGTTAATGAAATTCCAAAAACATTTTGCATTGCTTTTGAGTTTGCTTTCAATACAAAAAATGTGATGCTTGTACAAAAACTTATTTAGAAAATCAAACCTCTTTTGAACACTGCAATATTTTTCATATAACACAGAACTATTGTTAGAGTTTCGATACAATTTATATGCTCTATTTTTACGGTTGTTTAGATTTAGCAATTCTCTATTGAACCACGGCGGTTTGTTAGAGACAGTCTTAATAGTTTTCGGAACGAATAAATGGACTGCATCTTTAAGCTTATCTGTAAAATTAAGGTATGCATTATTAAGATCTGAGTTGCTTAAGACAGACATCCAATCAAAAGAAACAAGAAAATATGACATTGAAACAAAATCACCTTTAGTATAGTCATAAGTGTTAATGTCTTGAGCAGCAGCTTTAAAATAAATGTAGTATTTGAAACTTATGTCTAATGCTACATGGTGGTCTGATTTTGACAGCAAGTTAGAGGGAAGATTAACATCAGCGCAAAGTTCTTTGTCAATAAAAATCAAATCAAGAATACGATCAAGGTTATTAGGGAAGCTATTTATTTGTTGAAGATCATACGCTGTCAATCTGTCGACAACTTCACTATCACAATCATTCCTTACATTGAATGGTAATAAGCAGAGATCGTCTTCATCAAAAATCCACTTAACAAATGGCAAGTTAAAATCTCCAACTATAACAATATGTTGGTTTTCTTTCAAATTTTTTAATACTTCGCAACAATTATCAATGTGAAGTTTGTAAATTTCAACAGAACTCTCTGGTGGTATATAACTTACAGCAATGTACACATCATGAATTTCATTTAAATTTACTTTAATAATTAGCTGATCAATATCGTACTGCAAATCTGTACCTTTTGATGGCAAAGGAACTTCAGTGGATGAAAACGATGATCGCACTGCAATCATAACACCTCCACCTCTGTCCTTTCCAGTTGTATCAGGACATTGATCTTTCCGAAAAACGTTGTATTGTTGACTGTTGAACATTTCAGCTGTGTGATGGTTCTCACAAAGCCAAGTTTCTGTGAGAGCAATCACATCATATAGTGATGACGAGGAAAAAAGAAGCATTCTATGAAGTTTGGTTCTTAGACCACCAGCGTTAAGGTAATATAAAAGAAATGATTTTTCTTGCGCAGGTTGTTCTACTTTTTCTATGTTCCCAATGACATTTTCCGGCTGTTCAGGTTTTTTGGAGTGAAAATAAATTCACGAACTTCTCACTCCCATAGGCCAAACAGAGGGATTGAGAGCTTGTTTCAACAGATTCTCCGGAATGGCTACTTTGAAGTTCAAAAATGAAAGTTCATTAGTATCAGCATCTCTTTTTAGAAGTTTTTTGCGCTTTATGGAGGTTGAAGAGATTTTAAACCTACTTGCCATATATGCAGTTATTGATTCTTCAGAAGTGTTGACGGCGAAACGTGACAAGTGTAACCACTTCATGCTCGGTACTACTTGCAATGACGTATCCGAAGAGTCGATTCCCACAATTTTTCGATGGCGTTGAGCTAAAATCCTTTCACTTGATTCAATTGATGTGGCAATGGATACTGTTTCGTTGGTATTGTTGCTTGCAGGTGAATTATTATTTGAGCTTCCACCCACTTTGCTCTGTGAGCGAGTCATCGTTGTTTTCGTCAATGGCCTGATGGTCATCTGAGATTTTCTCACTGTGTGCTTGATTGTTATCGGATGATTGAATTAAATGAGAGCGAATTAAACTCGAACCAGCAGAGTAGCTTGTGCTGGCATTGGTATTGTTAAACATAGTATGAGAGGCAAACAAGTTGGTTGTTGATGCATCAGAGACTTTTAATTTGATGTATTTATCAAGAGGATTTTGTGTGTTGGTGGCTAGCACATTTGATCTTATATTGTTCAAATTATCACATGTTTTTTCACGTGCGTTAATATTATTAATAGTATTTAGTTCCAGCAATTGAGCTGGAATCTTAGGGTGTAATTGTTCAATATCTAACTGCTTTAGTTTTTCACCCAATGTTGTATGCCGCTGCCTACTCGCCTGTTTCAGTCCGTAAAGAGCCTTGAGTAAACGACATACTTTTTTTTGGATGTTTGGTATCAATAAACCCTTCCGGCTGCTTCATGTAAATCTCTTCAAAAAGCTCTCCATTTAAAAAGGCAATTAACAAATCCAAATGATGCAGAATCAAATTGTGTTCTACCGATAACGCATAAATTATACTAAACCATCTCTGTCTTACCACTGGCGAATATGTTTCAACGTAGTCTACACCAAACTTTTGTGTGCAGCCTTTTGCCACCAGTCTGGCTTTCCGTCTCTCAACAGTTCCATCAACTTTATACTTGGATTTAAAAACCCAGCGACACCCGATTGCTTCCTTTCTGTTTGGTAGATCTTTAAATTCCCAAGCTCTTTTTTGAATAAGGCATTCATAATTCTGCTTCATTGCCTCAAACCACTCTGATGCATATGGCGAAATCGAAGCTTCAGTAAAAGTATTGGGATCTTCTAAATGCCCTCCATTGAATGCGTTTTTCGTCACAATATTAAGTATGTACTTTGGGTCAGAGATAAGTTCATCCTCTAAGTTAATCTTAGCGAGTGCTTTATCATAGAAGGGCACTATCAGATCTCTATTTGCATCTGGTCTCAATTGCGACATGGATGCACCATGCAGAAGATTAATTGGTGAAAGGTAGTAGTTATCATTAATACTTGCGTTGCTATTTGAATCGAACACGGCTCTTACTAGAGGGTTAGGATGTGAGCTTAGGCTTTCTAATCTTGCTAAGAGAAGCCTAGTCTGATATTCCATAAGAGGTATCATTTTTGTATCTTCATACAACGTTTTGTTAGAGAACCACTTTTTATTCGGTTTCCGAAACTTCCCACTTCAAAAACGGAGGACTTTCCGTTCAAAGTTCTCCAACTCTGTCGCTACAGTAGGGGAGATTGTGAACCATACGCTAAACCCATAAGTTAGAATGAGTCTTATTAATGTTTTATACATAAGAACTTTGGTTTTGCCCGGCATATGTTTTGATTGCATTAAAGATTTCAACTTTGCTGTTAACATTTTTGCTTTCATTAGTGCTTTTCTAGCATGTTTATTAAAAACGCATCTGTTGAGAGAACGCAAGCTTTTTTGTTTCTCTGTTATAAATTAATTAGTTCAAGATACGATCTTGACTGATTATTGAAATAAGTTACGATTTTTTGAAGACACGGTCCTTGCTGCTTGAATGCTTTATTGAGAAGAAGTCCAAAGTTAAGTTTTTGACAACTTGAAGAATTTTGACAACTTGTGACATTTACTTGTAAATAGTTCACAATAACATAGAATAACATAGGATTGTATACAGGGTGCATCAGCATGATTAAATAACTGAATAATTTAACTTGTATAAATATTTTATGGCAAGTCAAAATAAAATAGTTCTGCATAATAGTATTTAACATTCAACATTCTCCCCCCCCCCTTGAAGGAGCTTCGGTTCTTCAATTGGAAGTCGTCTAATCCTTGTTGTGGCTCGTTGAGTTTCACCAGTTGATGTTTTGAGAGTGACAACTCTAACAATGTTGTCCTTTCCGGGATGCACTTGAATGACCCTACCAAGTCTCCATTTCAAAGGTGGAATGTTTTCCTCTTCGATAATAACCAAATCGTTTATGGAGATTGGTTTTCCAGACTTAATCCATTTTGCACGTGTTTGCAGGGATTGTAGGTATTCTCTGGACCATCTTGACCAAAAGTGTTGGAAATACCACTGTAGTTGCTGGTACCGTGTTAAGGTGTTGACGTTCATATGATGCAGCTGTGGTTCGACCGCAGCAGTAAGAGGAGTACCAACCAGAAAATGACCGGGAGTGAGTGCTTGGACATCGTTAGGATCCTCGGATAAAGGTGTGATTGGCCTAGAATTGAGAATGGATTCAATTTGAATAAGAATAGTATTGAGTTCGGGATATGTTAGTGAAGAATCTTGCAAAATCCGCTTCATATGAAATTTGCAACTTTTGACAGCAGCCTCCCACAAACCACCGAAGTGAGGAGATCTAGGAGGAATAGTTTTCCATTCTATTCCATCTGCTGAACACACTTTGATTATTTCTTCCCTATTTTCAGTTTTCATGAACATTTGATAAAGATCATGCAATTGATTTCGAGCTCCGATAAAATTTGTAGCATTATCACTATGTATTACTGAGCATAGTCCCCGTCTACCCACGAATCGCTTTAGAGAAGCCAAAAAACTATGAGTAGTTAGGTCTTCCACTAATTCAAGGTGAACCGCTCTGGTGACGAAGCAAACAAATACCGCGACGTAAGCCTTCATAGGAGATGTGCCTCGACGACGGAAATGAATATAAAAAGGTCCACAGAAATCCACACCTACAATGTTAAAGGGCCTTGACTGTTGCACTCGTTGATGAGGCAGATCACCCATAATTTGGAGATTACGGGATGGTTTTGCTCGAGCGCAGGGAACACATTTGTGGACAATCTTGCGAGTAACCACCTTACCATGTATGGGCCAGAATTTGTCGCGCACAATTTTGAGCAGGGCTTGTGGACCAACATGAAAATTCCTTTCGTGGAGGTGACGAACTAAAGTTGTGGTGAATATATGGTCCTTCGGTAATAACATGGGATACTTTGCATCGAAACTCAAATCTGAATTAGATATTCTTCTTCCTACACGAAGTATTCCATCTGCGTCCAAAAATGGTGACAGTGACTTAATGTGACAGCTTGAAGATAGTTGATTTCCTTTAGATAAAGTTGTAATTTCTTTCTGAAAACGTAAAAGCTGTACATATTTTACCAGTCCCTTCAGAGCTTGGTTGCGTTCATCTATAGTAAACGGGCCAAATGACTTGACATTTTTCTTCGCGCAATTATTCTTATATCTGAATATGTACGCAACAATTTTGATAAGTGACTCGTAATTATTATGATACTTGATGCCTTCAATGAGATCAGGTTGTATACACATGTTTAAAAAAACTTTGGTTTTCTTTCGCTCAAGCTGTAAGTGTTCCGAGCTTGAGATCGTGTTTGAGAGATTCCAGTCTCTTTCAGCCAGCTTCAAGAATGATGGTCCCCTAAACCATTGGTCATTTGTAATTAAAGCTGATGGATATGATCCTCTTGACACAACGTCGGCAGGATTAAGCTCAGACGCAATATGTCGCCATTGAGAAGTTGAAGAGTTTTTATGAATGATCGAAACGCGGTTTGCTACGAATGTTTGCCAATTGCATGACTCCTCAGCTATCCAATTAAAAACCATTGACGAGTCCGTCCAATAGGTGATATTGTGCATGTTAGAACCAAAAATTTCCTTTAATCGCTTCACTAACTGAACCATCATCACTGCGGCACATATGTAACTCCAATCGGGGCAAAGTTACCTTACGGACTGGTGCTACCTTTGATTTAGTACATAACAGGTTAGTTCTCACTGTACCATTTTCTTCAACTGAACGCACATAGACGCATGTGCCAAACGCATCTTCTGAACTGTCGGAGAAGGCATGAATCTGATAACTATTCGGATTACCAAAAAATACCCGACGGCCAATGCTTATGTTATTGAGTTCATGTAGACCTTTTCAGAATTTTAACCAGGAGTAGTAACAATCTTGTGGAAGCGCTTCATCCCATGTAAGCTTTAGACGCCACAGCTGCTGCATAAAAATCTTGGAAAGAACGATCACAGGATTTATCAATCCTAACGGATCAAAAAGATGGGCAATGTCTGAGAGAACCACTCTTTTCGTTATGCACTCTGAAAGCAGAGGTGCAATTTCATAGTGAAAACTATCTTCGATTGGGTTCCAAAAAATTCCTAATGTTTTAATCACTTCATTACCCTTTATTTTAAAGCATTGCTCACGATCAGTATTTGGAATATTTTCCAATAATTCGAGAGAGTTTGCACACCATTTCTTAAGAACAAAACCACCTTTGCCGAGCAACGTTATTAGTTCGGATTGCAGAGCTTTCAATTCAATTAGAGAGTCACAACCAGTGATCAAATCGTCGACATAAAATTCGGTATTTATGGCTCTCGCCGCCGTAGGAAATTCTTTCCGTTCGTCGATAGACAATTGTTGTAAAGCACGCGTTGACAAAAATGAGGCGCTTGCGGTGCCAAAAGTGACAGTACACAAGCGATAAACTGCAATCTCGTTTTGCGAATTTCTCCACAGTACGTAATGAAATCGTCTATCAGCTTCATCTAGATGCACTTGATGATACATCTTTGTGATATCAGCTGTCATCACAAATTTGTGCTTCCGAAATCTCAAAGTGATTGAGAAAAGATCGGGTTGAATAATGGGAGAATATCGTTTCGCGATATACCAGAACTGGTCTTAGCGGTCGCATCGCAAACTACTCGCAGTTTGGTAGATGAACTTGATGGCTTCATGACACAATGGTGGGGAAGAAAATAATGCGGCGAGCTAAGATCTAAATTATTTACTTATTCCATATGACAATTCAATAACATTTCATTCATAAATTCAGAGTATTGTTCAAACAGCATAGGGTTCTTATGAAATCTTCTTTCGAGTGATAGGAGCCTTCTTTTAGCCATGTCATAGGACTTGCCTAATACGTTTGGATTCTGCTTGAAAGGAAGTTTGACAATATAACGACCAGACTCTAAACGCGAATAATGCTTCACAAAATGATTTTCGCATTCTATTTCTTCTTTCGACCTGACATCTGACGAACAATCAAAGTCTTCGATTTCCCAAAATGCTTTTAAAGTTTTGTTGATCTTTTCCTCAGTTTCATATTGGTGCGATGTATCTATAACAGCAAAGCTACGGTTGCTGGAAGTGTTCAAGTTGTTCGATCTCGGTAGTTGACCTGCTACTACCCAGCCAAATAAAGTGTTTTAAAGCAAAGGCAAGTTCGACCCTAGTTTGATTTGTCCAACGCGTAATACCGTATAAAATAAATCGACTCCCAATAGTAAATCTATACGCCTAGGAATATTAAATTGTGGATCTGATAGACGAATATTGTTTGGGATGTCCCAATCTCCGATATCGATCTTTTTGTCAGGTAGCAGCCCAGTGATTTGCGGTATAACTAGCGCCTCTATTGTTGCTGTAAATCCATTGACAAGAGAACCAATTTTAAGAATAGCTTTATGTTTAGCTAGTGTAACAACGTTGTTGGCGCACGTTAATGAGGTGTGAGAAGAGAGACGTTGTATTCCTAAACACTGCATGAGTCTGTCTGAAATCAAATGTGTTTGGGAGCCTGAGTCCAAAAGTACACGGCATGGGACAAGGTTGTAACCTGTTGGTTGTGTTTATGATGGCTGTGCCCAAAATATTGTTTTCAGTGCTACTGGAATACATTGAATGGTAAGTTTGCGCAGGCAATTCGTCAAGCGATGTTTGCCTTTGAGAAGACGTTGGGTGACTACTTGAACTAAATGAGGTTTGTGGTACAAAATTTTGAGCGTTTTCTACCAGATGCAAAAGTGTGTGGTGTTTCTTTCCACAATTACGACAACCGCTGGACGGACAATTCGCACTGCTGTGATCTGAAGATTTTATGCAGTAGTTACATAAATTGAGTCCTTTAATCTTACTGATACGTTCCGGAATAGAAAGATTTTGAAATTTATGACATCGATAAATAAAGTGACCGGGTACAGCGCAAAAGGTGCAAATGTTTTTTGTGGTAATAAATGCCTTTACTACGTTTCTTGCATTAGATTTCTGACCTTTTTGTATATCGAGTTTTGTTGAAAGGTCAGGGGAAGCAAATTGATTATATGTAATAATACCTTCAAGATGTTGTGCCCTCTTTTTAATAAACTCGGTAAGTTCCTTCAAACTGGGTAATCGATCAGTAGGTGCCTCATCGTTCCACTTACTTAAAGTTGCAGCATCCAACTTGGAAGTCATTATATGAACAACAACATCGTCCCAATGTTCAACAGGTCTCTTCAAATTACTTAATCCAGTTAAATGATTGCTGATCTTATCGATTAAGTTCCTTAATTCCGCTGCGGATGCCTTATGAATCTTAGGATGGTTGAAAATTCGTTGAATGTGCTCTTGCGCAGTAATTTTTTTTTTTTCGAAACGCTCCTTTAACCTTGACAATGCCACTTCGTAATTATCGTCTTCTATTTTGAGACCTTCAATTGGAGCAGCCGCTGATTCGCTAAGCTTCGAGAGAAGATAATGAAACTTAGCTTGTTGAGATAGTTTGGGGTTATTATGAACCAGTGAGACAAACCGATTGTACCAAACCGTCCACTTAGTCACGTCACCTGAAAATGTAGGAAGTTCAATAACTGGCAATTTAACAGAATCATGTTTATTAGAAGTTGAGCGAGATACATCCTTTGATTCTTCACTATCATCATGCTTGTTGTTTAACAGTCTAGGGCTTCAATTCGCACTTGCAGGTCAGGGATAGAAATGGAAGCCGGGTTTTCCTTGGCTTGTACAGCGAATAACCTCACTCCTTCAATCTGATCCATTGCCACAGATCGTCGTGTTCTAAAAGCATCTAGATTTTTGGACTTCCTTTGCTGGGCCTTAAGTGCTGCTGCAACAACCAGGTCAACTGCTGAACTCTTTTCAGAATTGCTGGGTTTCGATGTGGCGTCGCGTCGTCTTCGGGCATCGTGGAAAGTGCAATGTATGTGATTTAATAGATTCGTTGAAATTGTGATAAAATCACGTCGGGGTCACCAAATATGTTGAGAGAACGCAAGCTTTTTTGTTTCTCTGTTATAAATTAATTAGTTCAAGATACGATCTTGACTGTGTTGAGACTTCGATTCACTTATTTAATAAAGAATTAGTACTTTAAACTATTTGAACTTGTAAATTTCTTTATTTCAGTTTCATCTACGATTTTAAGTTACTTCAAATTCAATGTTGCAAATAATTTTACTTTTTATTCTCTACTTTAATGAAAAAACTCTAGGATCTTTAATGAAAAAACTCTAGGACTCTAGGACTAAAAAATTCGTATTGATCTGTCAATCTTAATTGCTCGTTTTCATCTGGTTTCTACCTCGAAAGTTGACGACGTGGACACCGCATGGTTTCTGACAGTTTGTCGACGTGGAGGTTTTCGAAGTTCGTTCACTGCGCCTGCGTCGTTTTTGACAGTTCTTGTCGACGTGGAGGTTTCGAAGTTTTCGGAGCTCGTTCGTTGAGGCATTGCCAGGTTTGGCAACACTCCCCCCTGGTAAGCTGATGTTGTCTTCGGGTTACCATAATCGCCAAACCTC
Source organism: Melanostoma mellinum (assembly GCA_914767635.1). Classification (NCBI taxonomy): domain Eukaryota; kingdom Metazoa; phylum Arthropoda; class Insecta; order Diptera; family Syrphidae; genus Melanostoma; species Melanostoma mellinum. The sequence goes on from OU612059.1 coordinate 108,291,645, forward strand.
CTTACATCGAGTACCGCCAGTTTTGTTACCGGACGTGTGTATATGCCTCCAGATGTTTTAACCACGGCTGACCTCGTCTGACCATCCTTGCTTTGTATTGCTTGCAGAACTCTTCCCTTTGGCCAGGTGTTCCTAGAGCTGTTCTCGTCGACTATTAAAACAATGTCCCCTGCTGAAAGTGGCCTGACTGGTTCAAACCATTTAGTTCTTCTGGTGAGGGTGGGTAGATACTCCTTTACCCAGCGTTTCCAAAAGAGGTTACTATATTGCTCGGATGTCAGCCAATTTTTTCTGGGTGTGAATTTGTCTTCTAAAATCTCTTCAGATAGTTTGATGCCGTTTGATGACCCCAACAAAAAATGATTTGGGGTAAGGGCCTCGTCGTTCTCAGTATCTATGGGTATATAAGTAAGTGGTCTAGAATTTATAATGAACTCAACCTCCGCCATTAACGTGATTAAAACTTCGTCTTTCGGATTACGACCAATATGCATTTGAGTCAGGGTTTGCTTTACTGATCGTATAAGTCGTTCCCAACAACCCCCCATGTGAGGTGCAGAGGGAGGGATAAACCTCCATTCAATTTTATCAACTGCCAATTTTTTTGAAATTTCTTCTCGAAAAAGTTTATCTTCAGCTATTTTCAGTTCCTGACTTGCCCCTCGGAAATTTGTCCCGTTATCACTCCAAAACTCCTTCGGCTTTCCTCTTCTAGCACAAAACCGTTTAATCGCCAAGATGCACGAATCACTTGTTAGGCTATGTGCGATTTCTATGTGAATCGCCCTCACTGTCAGGCATGTAAACAAGACACCCCATCGTTTTTCAGTACGTCTTCCAACAGTCACCAGCATTGGGCCGAAGTAGTCTAAGCCAACGTATGAGAATGGTTGTGTAAAGGCTTTTAGACGAGCTTCTGGGAGTTCGGCCATAATTGGAGCAACGGGTGATGCTCTTTTATTTTTACACTCTTGACATTCGTTTTGAACTTTTCTTAAAACAGCTCTTAATTGTGGTATATAGTAGAATTGGCGAATCTCGTTTATTGTGGTTTCAAAAAATATGTGCTTGTATTTCCTATGGAAACTTGTTACGATCAGTTTGGTGATGTAGTGGTCCTTTGGCAAGATTATTGGTCTTTTGGTGTTAAATGAGACATCGTTTGAGGCGTCTATGCGGCCCTTCACTCGCATCACTTCTTCTGGGTCCAAATAGGGATTGGCTTTGTAGATTTGGCTTGTCCTTTCTACTGTTTGATGATTTCGTAGGGCATTTATTTCGTCGGTATAACCTTCCGCTTGACACAACTGATGGAGATAGATTTCAGCTCTTCTGACGTAATCGGTTTTTCCTCTTTCATCTTGGCATAACGAAAACAGGTAGTTTTTGGTGCCTTTAGCATCTCCACACACTATTTTATCTTCAGGTTTGCGTGCCATCCTTAACAGGCAACAACATGATCGGTAAACTATTGACATGGTGTTTACTAATGATTCCCATGAAGAAAACCTTTGGTAATTTATCACGGCCTCCATTTGACAGTCGACATGTAAGAAAACTTCCGATACCACCGTTGTATCTTTTGGGTTTGACGGCCATGACTCTTTTGGGCTATAAAGAAAATCCGGTCCTTTATACCAACGGCTTTCTGAAGAAAAGTCTACTTTAAGATTCCATTTTGTGGCGTCGTCCGCTACGTTTTGTTCACTCGGGACCCATCGCCATTCGTCTTCGTTTGAGTTATCCAATATCTCTCCGACTCTAAACAAAATGAACTGTTTTAGCTTTCGACTATCGTTTTTTATCCAGCAGAGAACCGATTGAGAGTCGGACCAGAAGTACCGTCTGTCCATTTGAATTGAATGTCCCTTCGTCACAGTTTTGGCTAGTCGCACACCTAACACAGCCGCTTCTAATTCCATGCGTGGAACCGAGATCTGTTTCAGAGACCCGACTTTGGTTTTTGAACAAACTAGGCTGCATTCGACCGAGGATCCTTTCTGCACTCTAAAGAAGCAAACAGCTGCATACCCTGACATACTTGCATCCACGAAAACATGTAGCTCTACTGATGAACCAGGTTCAAACTTCAACGAATCTAGATAACGACGTCTTATTTTAATTTGTCTGATTTTCGGCAACAGTTTAAGCCACTCCTTCCAAAGTGTAAACTGATCTTCATGTATAGGCTCATCCCAACTCAAACGTTCACGCCAACAGGACTGCAGTAATAGTTTAAGTAACATCAAGAAGTGTGCAATGAGACCTAGAGGATCAAAGGTACTCATGAGCACTCGCAGAACAGTTCTCTTAGATGGAGGGAGCACTCCTTCTAGAATCTCTTTTTCGAGATTTTTGTAGTTGAAAAGAAATGCAACTTCATCAGACATCGGTGACCACCACATTCCTAAAACTTTTTCTAATTCAAAAGGACTAGAATGGTTCTTAAAAATTTTGTTAGAAAGTGCTGCCTTTGTTCCGAGGGCAGTTATGACTTTTTCTGAATTGCTCATGAAATTCCGTATCTCGAAACCACCCTGTTGGTGAATGTGTATGACCTCGTTTGCTACTTTCAGTGCTTCATCTTCTGTGTCGAAACTATCAATGAAGTCATCGACGTAATGGTTTCTTAAGATCGCTTCAACTGCTCTTGGAAACTGAGCAGAATGTTCCATGGCATTTCTATTTTTTACGTAGTCTGCACAATATGGTGAACAGGTTGAACCAAACGTGAGTACCTTCATAGCATAGTCTTCTATTATCCCAGTCTCATTGTTTCTCCACAGGAATCTTTGCATGTGTTGATCAGCTTCGTTTACCAATACCTGGTGAAACATCTCACGAATATCACCGCAAATCGCCACATTTTTCTGTCGAAAACGGAATAGTATTTCTATGAGTGGTACAAGATAATCAGGACCAGAGAGTAACAACGAGTTCAGGGAAATTCCTTTAACCTGTGCCGCTGCATCCCAGACAATTCGTACCTTAGATGGTTTATTTGGATTTGTAACCGGAAAGATTGGAAGATACCAGGTCATATTTCTTGGAACGTTGTGTATCTCATGTTTAGTTAATTTGCGCACATAACCTTGACGTAGATATTCAGAGATTTGCCTGTTTAGATTTGCAGCCATATCAGGTTCTTTTTGAAGTCGCCTTTCAAGGCCTAAAAGTCTGCGTTCTGCTGATGGCCGGCTGTCCGGAAGTTCAGCAAGCTTATCTTTCCATAGAAGTGGAACACTGTACCTATTTCCCACGCGTTTCGCAAAATTTTCTAGCTGCGTCTGAGCTCTTAGGTCCCTTCCTCTTGAAATCTTTTTCAAATCCTTTAAACCGAAATTTTCTATCAAAAAAAATTCTCGAACTAGCTCGTGAAGTTTCTCGTCAGCCTTCTCTTTGCACTCGCACAGGTGATTGCTTGAATGTTCATTTTGCAATTCGTTTCTATCATCACACGGTCCAAAAACAGTCCAACCAAGCCGCGTTTTGATTGCTGTTGGTTGATTACTTTTGCCTTCACGGTGTTTTAGAGAATTCAACAAACTTGCATTATCCAACCCTATCAGTATTCTTGGCCGTGCGTTGTTGAACGATTTAACGGGAGCGCCCTTTAGGTAATGAAAGCGGGACGAAAGTGACTCGAAATCGACTGTTTGCGTGGGAAGGCATAGAGACTCTACAGTCCGAACATTTCTTAGTTTGTAGCTTCTGGGACTCTGCTTGGCCGAAATGGTCAGATTTACCATTTTCGAATTTTCTTCTGTGCGAAAAGTGCCGGATGTCCATTTTAAACGAAGTTCCTGGTGTTCGCCTTTCACGTCAAGGAGGTCCGCTAGCTCACTGTCCATCAAGGTGACCGAAGAACCATCGTCAAGGAAGGCGAAAGTTTCAATCTTGATGGCGTCGTTGTAGAGTGTCACGGGCAGAACTTTAAACAACATGCTTCCTTTGTGTTTGTGGGTGAGGTGGTAGCTGGACGGAACTTGAGGTGATGTATCTGGTTGTTCATACTTGTGAAGCAGCCTATGGTGTCTAAATGTACAGCCTGTTATTCCACATCTGTTATCAGACATACAACTCCGTTGTGAATGACTTACAAGGCATGTGCGGCATAAAGAATGTCTTTTCACGGCTTTCCATTTGCTATTTAAATCGAGGCTCGCGAATTCATTGCAGTTTGATACGGATTTACAAACTCCTTTGCAGATGATACACGGCTTTGGATTATTTGTTTGTTCATGATGTCCATTCAGGAAGGTATTTGACGTTGACTTCTTGTTTCTGTCAATTTTAGTTTCTTTCGAATACACACTGACATCACTCACCTCACAAGCAGCTTCCGCAACTTGAAATAGCCAGGAGCTAAATGTTGAAAGGTCTGCAGATTGCATTCCCCTTTTAAAAACACCCCAGTTTAGTCTGGTCTGGAATGGCAGTTTGTCGGTTAGTTCTTGCAAAAGGCAGGGGTTATTTAAATGCGATGTCAGTCCAGCAGCTTCCATAGTCGCCACAATGTTCTGAACAGACAACGAAAATGCGATTAAACTTTCTAACTTATCATCCCTGGGTGGGCGTTCTTGTCTAATTTTCAACAACAGTATTTTTATGATCGATTCCGGTCGACCGAATAACATTTTAAGTGTTGCAATTATGCTCGGCACATTTTTTGGATAAAGTAGTTTGGCTCTTACTGCTTCAAGTGCATTGCCCTTGAGACTTCGGTTTAATCTTATTAAATTCTCATCATCCGAAAACCCACATGCACGAGTTGTACTTTCAAAACAACTTAAAAACAGTGGCCACTCTTCTGGTCGCCCGGAGAATGTTGGCAAGTCCCTTGACACTATTTGTCGTGTGGCTAACTGCTGCTTGCTCAGATTTAATTGTGTGGTTGCTTTTTCACAAACACCTTTGGAATTACTCTCGTTTTGCGTTGAAATGCCTTTGCTTGCGCTTAAATTTCGATGCGCTGCTTGAGCAGTTGAAACATTTGCCCCAATCCATTTCTCACTAAGATTCACTGCCGTGCTCGACTGCAGAGTGTTCGGCTCTAATGGCTGCTTGCTTTGACTTTGATTTTTAAAACTAGGTAGAACATCAACCTCGCCTTTACCTTGTTGGCTAACCCATTCCTCCACTCTTGATGTTGTTAGTGATGTGTCGGATTCACTGTCGCTGTCCGTCTGCTGCTCCAAAAGCTTATACTTTGCGTCGAGATATTCCTGATCTCTCTTCTTCATAAGCTCCCTTTCTTCCTCTATTCTCTTTAAACTTAACTGCAAGGATTTATTGGAAACTATTGATCTTGATTTTCTTGAATTTATTTCATTTATTTTCTTTTTTGTATTCTCATTAGGCTTAGCTGTAGATTGCGGAACGTCTTCGTAAGTTACCGCTTGATGATGTTGTTCATTGTTCGGAACCTTTCCTGCAGAACTTGCAAGTGTAAGTTTAACCGTAGACTTATGTATAGGCGATTGGCTTGTTGATTGGAGTTGCACATTGTATGATGACGTCGCGCCTCTAGCGTCGACGTGCCTATGATTACATTTTGAACAAATCCAATCCCTTTCTTCAATGCTGGTGTTGACATCGGCACATCTAAAATGATGCCATTCGTCACATTCGTCGCATTGCACCATCTGACTATCGTCGGGTTCTTTACACGATTTGCAATTTTGTTCATTTAAGTCTCGATCAGATTGATCAACTTCGGCGGACGGAGGAGAGTTCATAATAATTTCAATAACCTACCCACAATATACCCGTAATAAATACTAAACGCTTACCTGCCCAGATGAGATGCGAGCTGAGTATCATCAATCGCTTTTCCTAGTTGCTCTGTTGTCGTCTATCGCTGGAAACGATTTTTCCTCGTCTTCTCAAATACACGTTGGTGTTTTCTGCTTGAAAATTGAAGGTTTCCGCGCTGCTGTAGGCGGCTGTAGCCACTTGAAATTGTTTTCGATACTCGAGACACGTACTTTGTAAGAATTTTTTAGTGTTGAGACTTCGATTCACTTATTTAATAAAGAATTAGTACTTTAAACTATTTGAACTTGTAAATTTCTTTATTTCAGTTTCATCTACGATTTTAAGTTACTTCAAATTCAATGTTGCAAATAATTTTACTTTTTATTCTCTACTTTAATGAAAAAACTCTAGGATCTTTAATGAAAAAACTCTAGGACTCTAGGACTAAAAAATTCGTATTGATCTGTCAATCTTAATTGCTCGTTTTCATCTGGTTTCTACCTCGAAAGTTGACGACGTGGACACCGCATGGTTTCTGACAGTTTGTCGACGTGGAGGTTTTCGAAGTTCGTTCACTGCGCCTGCGTCGTTTTTGACAGTTCTTGTCGACGTGGAGGTTTCGAAGTTTTCGGAGCTCGTTCGTTGAGGCATTGCCAGGTTTGGCAACAGACTGATTATTGAAATAAATTACGATTTTTTGAAGACACGGTCCTTGCTGCTTGAATACTTTATTGAGAAGAAGTCCAAAGTTAAGTTTTTGACAACTTGAAGAATTTTGACAATTTGTGACATTTACTTGTAAATAGTTCACAATAACATAGAATAACATAGGATGGTATACAATACAGGGTGCATCAGCATGATTAAATAACTAAATAATTTAACTTATGTATAAATATTTTATGGCAAGTCAAAATAAAATAGTTCTGCATAATAGTATTTAACATTCAACAGCATCTATTATGGAGATTAATACCTAGTATTTTGGGTTCGACTATTAATGGGACATCGCTTCCGTTAATTTGTAGATTTAAAGCTTTACTCTCTTTAACAGCCAGATAATGACCCTTACCACTTGAGTTTCTAAAGCAGGTGAGGCTACATTTCCCTGCGTTGATTTTTAGGCCCCAACTTTTGAATTAACTTTCCAAGATGGGAACTTTTTCTTTCAGCTTGCTAAGTGCAAGACTTGGCTTCTTGTCACTTACCAATATTGTGGTATTGTCTGCTTACAATAAACCGCAAGGCTCCTGGATCATAAAATCTTTGAATGGGAAGTCATTCAAAAAGATGTTGAAGAGTGTTGGACCAAGTATTGATCCCTGAGCAACACCCGAAAGCACTGCTATTTGCTCAGAGAATTCTGTTCCTATATTTACAGAGGTAAATCTGTCTTCCAAAAAACTTTGGATAATTCGTACTAGCCAAATGGGAAAACCTAAAGAAATGAGCTTGAATAGTAATCCGTAATGCCAAATGTTATCAAACGCCTTTTCTAAATCTATATCCAAACATAAAGTTGTTTCTTTTTTTCGAAGATTTTGAATTATTTTATTGTGCAGAACCAACAACGCATGTTCTGTGGAGTGGTTTTTTCAGAATCCAAACTGGTTTCTTGGAATTATATTTAGGTCTTCGCATAGCTTGTTGAGATGCCCTGCTAAAACTTTCTCATAAATCTTACCAATATTTGAAAGTAAGGAAATCGGTCGGAGATCCTTTATATCCTTTGCGTTTTTACTTTTGGCTATGGGGATGAGTTTCGCTATTTTCCATATTTTAGGAAAATAACCATTGTTGATACATTGATTAAATGTGGATGTAAGAGCAACATCAAGGGACAAAGGGCATTTCTTCAAAACAAAGTTAGATACGTTGTCAAAACCAGATGATTTTTTATTATTTAAGCTGAGTCTTAAGCTGTTTACCTTGCAAGTAGTTGTGAAAGGTGTCTCATCTAAACTTAAAGCGTTATTTGTTGGCAATAACATTTTCAGAGGCTGATTAGATTGTCTTTGGTAAAAATCGATTACTTTCGCTGTGACTTCGTTTGTTAGCCTTTGATCAAATGAAGGTATTTTTAGAGAGAACAACTCTGAGTAAAAACTTCTAAATGCTTCCAGTTTGCTTTCCATATTTTCTACGTCAATGCCATTATGACTAAGCACATCTCTGCGGATGTCTGTACCAAAAAGTTTTCGGCCGGTTATCTTATCAATTTGCCTGAATGCTTGGGGAGATGGTTTAATGTCCTTCAATTTTTCTCTAAAACTTTCATTAAGCTCTGTTCTCACTCGGTCTTTGATTATTTTATTTAAACACTGTATTTTAGAGTGTAATTGTTGGTATTCTAGGTTTACCCTGTTGCAATGACGGTGAAACAATCTCTTCAATTCTTGCAACCAAATATTTCGCAATTTTAATAATTTTTTCGTTAGATCAGATATATTATGATACCTCAAACTTTTTGTTATACAGACTTCCGAGTTCTTTTCTATACATGATGTTATTTTTGAATTTATCTGATTTATTAGTGAGTCTATTTCAGAATTGGGTGCATTTCTTTCGTTAGGAATATTAATTTGAGAGAGACCATAATGTAAATCCAATCTAAAAGTCTGCCAACTGGTGTTTTTGAAGCTAATGTATGTGTCGGGAGGCTGCAAAAGCGGTACAAAATTGGTAAAATTGAATTCGAGCGAAACTCCAAAATGATCAGCTTTTGTCGGGAATGTGGAGCAAATGGCAGGGTGCGCAGAAGCCAAATTGGTCGAAATAAGGAAGTAATTCAACACAGACGAGGACCTTGGGAAAGTAGGGCGGAAGGGTGAAACCAGATCTAACTTTAAGAAAGCCCCGTTGTAAAACCACCTATGAAGTGTGTTCCCATTTGGGCTATTTATGCTATCCCCCCATTCCACATGACGAGCATTAAAATCACCACCGATAATGATCAAATTTCAATTTCAATTTCAATTTATTGAGGATGTACAAGTAAGACGTAGTCTTTTATAGTACTAAAAAAATACGGACTATGATGATAAGTAAACATTATCGATAAATAAACTTAAAACAAAATACAAATGTAATATAGTAGATTAACTGATTATAAATATAAATGTATAAACATTTAGTAATAGCAACAAATTTTAAAAAATAATTTTTATTTTTTCATCTTGTTTTAATTATTTTCATTGTTTCATTGTACATTTTAATCTGTTTAAATTTAAGTTTTAGTTTTTACATAAGTTCTTAGCGAAAATGAGCAGTGATTGCATTTTTAAAGTTTGTTATTCCAATTTTTCTTTTAATGGTAATCGGTAGAGAGTTCCAAAGCCTAATTACACACACAATAAAAAGCCGTGAAGAGTTCAAGTAGTTGTAAGTTGGTACTAAAAAATTCGTAGTTCTTAAAGATTGGGCAAATTGAAGTTTATCATAAATGTACAGAGGTGCCTTATTATGTATAATTTTGTGAAAAAATATACAACGTCTGGCATCCAGAAATTGATGCAACGAACATCCAAGAACAAGTTGGTGGTAATGAGAAATGTGTTGGTATCTCCGGAGACCATATTCGTATCTTAACATATCATTAAACGCCACAAGCAATTTATGTTGAGAGTGAGAATCGGGTTTGCAATAGACTACACTTGCGTAATCTATCAATGGCACGAGCAACGTTTTTATAAGCCATAACTTTGTATTTACAGGAGTAGCGGAGGAGAATGGCCAAAGTCTACGTAGTCCAGAGTATATTCTTGCAACTGTATGATTAATATGACTTTCAGCTGAAAGTTTTCTGTTAATTTTGAAACCTAGACTTGTAACAGTTTCCGAACAAGACAGCTGGAAAGAAGACAGAAAAACAGGAGGTAAAAGTGATGTATCAACAAGCTTTTTGGAAATTGCAATAAACTGAGATTTTTCTGGATTCAGACAAAGACCATTGTTAACTGACCATTTAAAAATTGCCATTAGATCTTCATTAATTCTGCATATTAAATCCTCTTGTAAACCAAGAGGACGCGATAAATATATTTGTACATCATCTGCATACAGATGTACCAAAGCATTTGAACATACGTTTGGCAGGTCATTTATAAATATGCAAAATAACAACGGTCCCAAAATAGAGCCTTGTGGTACACCCATACGCAGATTCAGAGATCCTGATTGATTTTGAGCAATACAAACTTTTTGGCGGCGATTGTGCAGGTAACATTTAATTAAGTGTACTGCTCTGTCATTAAACCCAAAATAATGCTTCAGTTTCTTGCAGAGTATATCATGGTTAACTCTGTCAAAAGCCTTTGAGAAATCAAGCAGACATAACAGAGTAAGATTGTCTTTATCATATTCACATCTTATATCATCAATTACTTTGATCATTGCAGTTTGGCAAGAATGATTTGCCCGAAAGCCCGACTGAAATGGTGGCACGAGTACGATAACTTTGGCGACAAAAAATAATTACGGTTTTTGGTGAAGGGGTTCAATACAAGCATTTTTTACTATGGGAGGGGGGGGTCTATCTCCCCCCGTTTAGGCGGTAGGGGCAATTTTATAAAAATTGACTTAAAATCTAAAAAAAATATTGTAGAACAACGGGAAAACTTACAGATACAATTTATACTTTTTATGAAAGCCAGAAACCTGCACTTTATAATAAATTTTAAATGAAGTGGTTTCAATATATAGTTTTTGAAATAACTGACTTCAAAGTCAAAATTTACGAAAAAAAATTTTAAAAAATCACTTTGAGTACTATGTTTCTCGTGATTACAAATGCCAATAAAAAAAAATTAGATGTAGTTAGTTGCTTCAATAAATTTTTCATCAAACGATATAAATTACTTTTTTCTATGTCTTATAGTTTTTGAGATAATTGAAAAATAGTAAAACTATATTTCTTTTTTAAAATCAAAAAATTTTCTAATTTTAAAAGAAACTTTTCATATAAAAAATTTGCACCCCAAAGCTTATGAGCAGCTTAACCCTGCGGAAAAAGGGTTAAAATAATGAGCCCCGCGAAGCGGGCCATGTGGAAAGCTGTTGCATACGGAAATTAATTGCTATTTTCATATTTAGCATGAGCAGCTTAACCCTGCGGAAAAAAAATTGCCCCTACCGCCTAAACGGGGGGAGATAGACCCCCCCCTCCCATAGTAAAAAATGCTTGTATTGAACCCCTCTATCAGAAACCGTTATTATTTTTTGTCGCCAAAGTTATCGTACTCTCCCCGAAATGGTGATAGCATGTTAAACCTTTTGAGATGACATGAAATTTGCGACGCTAGTATTTTCTCAAAGACTTTTGATAGACACGGAAGAATGCTAATAGGTCGAAAATCTGAACAAGAACTTGCATTATTTTTCTTGGCTACGGGGATAACCTTGGCTACCTTCCAACCATCCGGGAACGATGAAGAAGCAATATAGAAATTGAGCAATCCTGTTAAGGTACTTAAAACATGCAGTAAGATCATTTTAACGAAACATAGTGGGACTCCGTCCTCTCCAATAGCATCAGATTTAATTGACCTAATGCTTTCAAGAACTTAAAATTCTGAAACGGAAACAAATTCAAAAATTATAGATGGATCGCAGAAAGCTTGATCATTAGGCTCAAAGTCTTGACACTGGGTGTCCGTCATGACAAACGCATGATTCAATTCATTGGGATCAGGAAATTTTTGGGTAGACTCCTTTTTACCGATTCCAATGGCTCGAAGATTTCTCCAGAGCTTGCGAGAAGACTGGTTTATATCCAGCTTTGACATAAAATATCTTTTTTTTGCCCTCCGAATCACATACGTGGTGTGATTTCTAATTTGGCAAAAAATTTCCCAATTTTCATTAGTTGGATCGAGCTTCCATTTAGAATAAGATTTTCTTCGATTTCGTATTGCCATTTCCACATCAGAAGTAAACCAAGGGCAGTTTTTGCTACGCACTGAAACCGTTTTTATAGGAACATGTTTCTCAAATAGTTCAAGAACTAACGATTGGAAGCACTCAACCTTGTCGGAAGCATTTGCGAAGTTGAGACAGAAATGCCAAGGAATCTCCATTGCATCATTCTGTAGAGCAATATTGTCAACTGATTTAAAATCTCGGAACTGAAAAGTTGTCGGAATCAGAACACCCGAAAAATCAATGTTGTATGTGCAAAAAAGAAGATCGTGGTCAGATATACCATCCAAGGACAGTTGATCTTTTACCAGCAGATCTTGAAACGATAAGTTAAACAAAGTTTTTGCTTCATTTAGAAAGTTGTTGAGGTCACCTGTTGGAGGGTTGACGTCTTTAGATGGAACTACACTAGCTTTAGTCCGAGATGGGACAGGCTTATGGGAAGTTTTTGTTATATCAGCAAAAGATATACTTGGACTTGAGAAGTTATTTATG